>CM057083.1:5200100-5540100 GCA_029379335.1 Thymus mandschuricus
ATTTCAGATTTTGATATTTACTGTTGACATTTTTTCTGTAAAGTTTCATATCAACTTACTTTGGCTATTCAACACCTGTAATAAGTAGCTGAATAATATAAAGAGTTTTCGGGAATAACTTATCCAATAAAGAGTTCTTCTAAAGGTCTTTAATCTTTCCTTTTCTGCTGAGATACATCAATTTTCTTTTTCTTTTCTAGTTCATGTACTCGAACTTTATTACAAATCAGAGCTTATGAAACTCCTACAGTTTGCTTATACATGAATTTGTTTCAGGTAGCATCAAGGACACGACAAATGGTGGTACTATACATAGGGCCAACAGACTTTTGGTTAATGCATCTGGCCATTCTCTAAGTGCTAGGGAGCTATTTTCTGGCATTTGTCAAGTGCTGTCTGGAATGGAAGAAACTGTAAGAAAAAAGATACTGTGTAATATCTATATTCAATTAGGTTTTAGGAAAAATGCTGCTCACCTTTAAAATTTTCCAGTTTAAAGATTACTACCACTCCGGACCACGCATATTGACTCATTTGCTTTTTGCACGGGAACTAAGACGAAAATGTTTAGTGTATAAAGTGTATTTTGTAGGGAAATGTAATGTGGTTTATGTATTTAGACATATTTTAGAAACAGAGCATCATAGATGCATAAAAACATGTTCTTGTCTGATCTTAAATGAAAGATCGTATCAAGACCTTTAATTTGATATAAAAATCATAAAAATCCGATAACAAACGAGCAAGTTATAATAATTTAAACTTTCAAAATTTAAATTATATTGAACTACGTGCAGAAAAATGAGTGGATGAGATTTAAGTATGGAATGTTAAGTGTAATAAGGGGTTTACTAATTGTACTTATTATACTCTAATTATTTCTAAAAAAGGAAATGAGTCAATATGTGTGGGACGTACCAAAAAGGAATATGAGTCAAGAAGCCTGGACCGGAGTGGTATTTTTTAAGCATTAGGATCTCAATGAAGAGTGTCTTCTTCAGTTCTTAAAGTCTTTTTTATCAGCTTTGTTAACATTTCTACTGCACAAACATTTTCTTATTTTATCTCAGATCATGTAGTTCATACATTGCTGATGAAACTCCTGAAGTTTGGTTATATATCAATTTTTCTCAGGCAATGTTAAAACACCAAGTAATGGCATCGCCATACACAGAGGCGAACATGCCGTATTTTGGCAAATGGCAGGCTGGCCATACTTGAAGTACGAGGTGGTGCACTGGAATGGAAGAAATTATAAGGAAAAAAGGTACCGTGTAATGTAGATATTGAATTAGGACGTAGGAAAGACACTGTTCACCTTTAAACGTTTTCCAGTTTTTAAGTGGTATCTTCGGGGGCAATTACTGATCGAGGTTGTTCTTTGCTAGTGGCAGTTTCCACTATTTTATATGGTTTTCTGTCAACATGTAATGTTTCCGTAAATATTCCATGATAATCTATTTAAACCACTGAATATTCACGTGTGCCAAGGGTTTCAAGCATTGAAATCTTTTCCTGAATGAATTCCATTTAGTGCTATTATTTACATATTTATTTTGTATTACAGAAAGTAACTACTTATTCTTGGTTTCATAGGACTGAAAATTGGCATAAATATTTGGCATGAGAAACAAAATTGTTCAATATATCTAGCAGAACAATTCCTTTAATACATTTTAATCCTGTATTTGCACAAGAATTTCAGGCAAGAGCTTTTATTTGCATTTCTTTTGGCACTTGCTAGGTAAGTAATTACTGCATCATATAATTAGATATTTTACCTTACCAAGTTTTAGGCACAGAATAATCATTACTAATTAATTTGGGTTGGATACATGACAACAAGAATTTTTGGCCTTCAGTCTTCGGTCTTCCGAATATTATCACTGTAATGCATATTGCCATTCTCTTTTGGGCCAAGTTGGATTGTGGATTTAAAGAATAGTTGGGCTATTAGTATTGTTTTTATCTCCTTGCTTCCAGACAATAAATTCAATTTTTTTTTTGTCACAATTAAGTTCACTCCAATTATTTATTTTGGAGTATGGGCTAGAAACCATCACGACGCCCAATTTTCTAGGCTCTTTTTAAATTTCACATTTTGCGTTAGGGCCAGATGTTCATCCACATTTGAATTGTGTTGCGTTAAAAACAGATGTGAATCCACTTATGAATTGTTGCAGATTGGCCATTTCTGTAACAAACTCTGGAAGGACTTTCTATATCTGCTCTCACATTGCAATGTGCCTTAATACCGCCACATCAGATCCTCATTGTCATGATTCTATTATAGTCTGTCACTAGATAATCTCATTTATGACAATTTACCACAAAAAAAAAGTAAAAAAATTATTGATAATATCGAGGCAGTCCAGATTGTTCTCCCTCATCATATTACCTTGCTCTGATTGAGTTTGGACCAGAAGCAAGTGAAAAACCTAGCAGGCATAGCAATCAGTATAATCCTTTCACTAGTAGCAGGATCTAAAGTCGCTGTTGTGATTCGTACCTGGGAAGCTTTGTTGATTAAGTCAGGTATAATTATTTTGAAGATCGTTGTCACTATAATTGAACCTTGTTTAACATTTTATTAATTTTGTTACACTTCAAAAGATGGAGATTAACGCTGATTTGCTTATCATTCACTAACTGCATTAATTTATTTTTGACAAACATGGTGTTTTTTTTTTTTTTTTTTTTTCCCCTTCTGGGAACAGACTTTGAAGTATTGTTTGTGTTGTAAACTCAAATGGTTGTATTAAAGTTGTTGTTCATTGTAGTTATCACTGAAAGGAGATTATCTGAAATAGGTACACTTGTTTTTGTGTTTGTTCATAATTGATGTTGCTTTCTAGTAAGTATTATATTTACGATTGAAGAATTTTTGGTAATATATTTTGAGGATAAAGAGGTTTCAGATGAAAGAAATGCACATGCCAATGTACTAAAATTTGTCCTTCCCCTGTGGAAAATTCTGTGGTCCAAATCATTTCTAATATGCTCTGTAACTAGCACACACGTATTGGTTTTTCTAGCGGGGTTTTGTTAGGCACGATTTATGGAAGTTTGTTTCTGAAAATTTGACATAAGGTGAATTGGGTTGAATCGGTCTACTGTCATTGTATGTTGTTGATTGCTGAGTTATTGAACAGTGAAGTCATAAAACCTCAGTAGAGAATCAACATGCTGGATGGATACTTTCAGTACTCGCTCCTAGCATTGGACTACGATAGGACTTCTTAGTAGTTTCATATGAATTTTGTATGTTCCTGCTATTTTAAATAAAACTTTCTACGGATGGAACTCACTTGATATTCTCAATGAAAATTTCAGGGCATTTGCCCTCTTATCTTTAATTGCATATTCCTCCAATTAGAATCTTATTCTTGTCACGGAAAGTTTCACTTAATGCAAATTTGTTTGATCTTTATGCATATTTTTGTCATTTTCAATTTAATTCTCCATTGACATATGACTATGAACATTCCTGTAAAGGGGTCATAAGCATAACCATGACTTTTTTATAATTCAGTTTGCGACCATGGGTGGTTCAAAAGGAGGTAAGCATGCACTCAAAAAGCAAAGGAAAATCTAAGTTGACGAAGAACGAGAGAACCCATGATTTGGCACGAACTTCAAATGACGAAGCTCGAGGACTAGGAGATTCCAAGGAGAGAAGTCCTGATGCACAAACAACCAGCTATAAATATACAGATACTGAGCTTGAGGAGTTTCTTCTCATAAAGCTTGAAAATCTGTATATTAAAGCCAAAGATTGGCTATTGAAATCTGGATACGACGTGGCTGATGTAGATAGAGCAATCTTGAATACTGGGCATGTTCTTGGTCCAAAGGATTTTCAGAACAATATTTTGACAAATTGTATTGCTTTTATTGACCAGAAGGACCAGCCAGGAGGACAAGCATACAGGGACATGAGAGAATTATACAAGGGCATGCTAGAAGCTATGATTAATTTTCTCTTGTGCACTGAACCCGGCTTGAAAAGGTCAGACGCGCTGTGGCTTCTTTTAGTTAGGAAGTGGGGCAGTCTTCCACCTATTAGCACGCCTTCTGTTGGGTTGGGCAGGGATAACAACAAAAATGATGATAAAGATGGGTCTTCTGGGAGTACTAGCCACAATAGCAATGAAGGTACTAGTACCCCTTCTTTCTCTTCTGCTTGCGAGAGCCAATCTGAATTAATTGCATCTTCATCTAAGAAGGTTCGGTTATTGGCAAGAGTCAAGTCTAGACCTGCCGTAGTATCTCAGATAAGACAAGATATTCCCACTCTGAGAGCGTTTGCAGAGAGAGAAATGGGCACAACATTCATTGAGCTACAAGGACATCAATATGTAGGTTGTGCACCTATAGACGAGTGCAATCTTGTTAACCCTGAAATTCTCACATTCTTAGACGAAGAATGTTTAAAGAGATGGCAGGACCGCAGCCCTAGTGATCAGAAAACTGAAGTCATAGTCGACTTGATGAAAAGCATCAGAGACCTTGAGGAAAAGGTAAAGGTGCAAAAGGAATGGGCTGAAAAGAAAGTAGTGGATTCAGCCAAAAGGTTGAGTAAAGATTTGCTGGAGCTCAATATGTTAAAGCTGGAGAAAATGGAGATTCAATGCCTGAAAGATGAGAAGCTTTCTTCAGAAAACTCATGTATGTTGATGCTCAAGGAAACGGAACAATCCTTGAGAAATGTGAATTGTGAACTAAGCAACATGAGTGAATCAATCAGGATGTTAGAGGCCAGCAATGCACATATTAGGGCAGACACCGGAGCACTTAGGCTAAGTGCATCTGAGCATGGAAACCAGCTGAATCAACTACTAAAGCGAGAGATGAAATGCATGAAAAAACTTGCCACCACTGGTAAACAGACCAGCCTGCTCCGAGCTAATTGTGATGAAGAGAAGTAGAAGGAGTTACAGCTGCAACTGGATGTTTTCCAAGCCGAGAATGAAGCTAATGAAGCTGAGGTGCGTCATTTTCTTGAATCTAATAATCTACTAAGCGTTTATATCTTACACTGACCCAAAAGATATGCTTTAATGTATCTTGTAATCCTGTGTACAAATTTCAAGCTTGTATGTTGCATACTTTTCAAGATTTTGAACTGTTTTGTTTTGTTAATTAACTTTTAAGAACTTGCTTACTTTAATAAGCTAGCTCCTTCAATCTAGGTGCTTCCCATTTGAGGAGTTATATGTACATTTCTCCTTCTGGTTTGAGCTCCACATCATATTTGGCTTTAGTTACTGATCTATTCTTTAAAGATTTTAAGCAAATTCTGGATCTTAGAGTACCTCATTATTATTATTATTATTTTTTCCTCAGACCTCCGTTGCAAGTTTTAATCATCCTGCTTTCTCTCAAACAGACCTACAAATATATTTGACATACATGTTACTTTGTATAGTGCAATACCCTAGAACTAAAATGTACATAATTTTTTTGTGGAACTCGTCTGCGGTTTTATTTATGGATGGTCTTATTATGAAATTCTTTTTACCATGATTTTGATACAAGTATAAAATCTTTTCTTTGTTATCTATCTTACTTTGTTTTGGTTTGAAGAATATTTACCTGTATTTACCAACTCTAGCTAGTTTCTTTTTTGACTAGAAATCTAGTGCTGATGCTCATATTATAAATGCTAGTAACGGAAAGCAATATTTTCCATCAAGTTTCGACGGGGTCTTTAAAAACATATAAAGAATCAACTAGGGTTCATTTTGATTGGTGAAGCGGTGAGTTCTGATGACTCCAGAAGTTCCAGAATTTAGTCTTCGCATGAATATGATAAACTTATTTTCCTTGTCATTGTTGTTTGGTGTTGCTATTATCCTCGCGTGCCAAGGCCGAAAATTCCTCGTTTCCATATTAGTATGAGTCTATGACACATTTACTCTGAATCATAACAATAGGTAAAACCTTGATTACCATAATTGTATGAGTCTAAGTCCCAATCCTATTGGAGGACAGCTGATAGAAAGCAAACTTGCCTGAATAAGTTCTTCACTCTCATCCCTTTTACCAATTTGTCCATAAACTTATGAACCATTCCCTCCTAGCAAATATATTTATTCTCAATCTTATTGTTAACCAAACAAAGTATCATTTAATGTTATCGTCAAATCATCTCTATAATTGTGGTTTCTTAATCTTCCATTTCTGGCTGTCCGAGGGTATGGTATATTCCAAATTCCACTCTCATAAGCCTGCAAGACTCCATGCCATCGAATAAACATACATAAAGGGGGACAACATATATTAAACTTGGATAAGGATCATATATTTTAAGTTCTTTACTTTCAATGCTCATAATCTGTAGGAGCAACATGAAACTTCTCCTGAAGCCACTGAGTTATTGATATATAACTCTTTCGTTGAACAAAACCCCACCTTCGTTTGGTAACGGCTTCAAGTCTTCAACCCCAATTTGGTTTGAATATCGTGAGAGCATGAATAATGGTTCCATGTATTAATGTCATTTTTTCTTAAACGACTTGTTTTTAAGACCTTCATGGGTAAAATACCAAAGAAAATGCATCTACATTTCCGCCGTTTTGCGTGGACCATTAATTGGAAAAGATGAATATCACCACAAAAATGTTAAATGCCTTGCAATAGTGAAGGTTCGAACACATTATTCTCACATATGCTCAAATTATTGTGAAATCATCGCTTAGACTTCAGCTTATCTATTACGACAAAGACAAGGTCAACACATCTCATCCCTCGACAACAAACCTAATATTTCTTGCCCTTTTTTTCTAACACATTATCATCGTCCACTTCTTTTCCTACTTTAAACCTTCTCTCTACCCTTCGTATGGTTAGCCTCCGTGTGACTTTGCTCAAGATTCTACTTTGCTTATCTTACCATTGGTATATGAATAATATACCTTTGCTATAGTTGCCAAACATGGTGGTCTAAGATTTTGCCTTTAGTTACAAGCTTCTCAACTCATTGAACCCGTTCCATACTTCTCATTCTCGTGGTTAACTTCATGTATAAGTTCTTATGTTAGAACGTACCCAAGAACAAGGGTTGAATCATCTCTACTCTAGTAATCTGCTAAAGATGCATGCTCTAGACTTATTGGATCTATGGAGAACTATTAGCTTTCAGTATCATAGTTATTGAAGGTGGATGACACATCAAGGGGTAAATTTATCTGGAGCCGAGGCGCAATGATGCCTTTTGAAGTGAAGCACCAAAGAACACCAACAATCCGAGTCTCTATATGGGGTCTCTTATATTAATCGTATGTCGTCATTGTTGTTCATAACACATTTACTCATTTATACTTAAGTATAAAAGATATTCTTAATTAGCTTCTTAATTTTTCGGATCTTTTTGTTGAAGGATTTGTCTTACAATTTCCTACCTTCTACAACTCAAAGCTAAGCATCTATAATTCTTCTATGCACACATCTTATTCCAAGTTAGGGCTCAAACACTTTGTTTGGGCATGCTTCTTATGAGCAAGCAACGCTTGAAGAATCTTAAAGTAAGGTGTAAAATCCGTGATAAGAATGATATATAAAACATATATATTAATGTTTTAACTCGTAACTTCTACCATACGTTGCATTATACTCAAGACTTCCATATTTTCAAGTCGTTTAAGTTAATATGCATCACCATTGCTAAATGCAAGCTTTTCCATTTTAGGAAAGACATAAATATATTTAAGTGTACTATGGAATAATATTAGATCGAACGCAAAAAAGTGTGTTTCTTCATAAACTTTATGCTAAGAAATAAGTTTCTCATAAACAGCGAGGATATGATTCTCTTATTCAAACGATGTTAGAGATTCAAAATTTTATATAGAATCCTCCTAATAATTTTCTATTTATTTATCTCATGGGAAATCTAATTCATTATATGATCATAGCTCTAGATTCTACGGTATAAATAAGCCTCTCAATTCATCCTAATCACATCGATGTAGAGAGTAGTTTGATACCGTCTTGCCTGAGCATGCACCATTTGGCTCAACATGTTTTAATAAAATGTTAGGTGTGATATTAATGTTAAATAAGTTGTGATGATTGAGAGTAGAGATAAAGTGATTTATGGTGGGTTATAGTGATTGTGTTGGGTCATGATGTTCATAAATGAAATATGCACTCTATTGGGATGACCCGAAAAGGAAAATTATGCATTCTTAGGCAAGATGGTGAGAGCATATAATTGAGATCAATAAATTTTTTTTCATAACGGATCCTTCTTTAATGCAAGTGAGTTTCTCCTAACCGTAAAAAAACTAGACTAATAGCTTTAAAGTCTTTGAAGTGTTTGTAACTTACACAAAAAATTGCTCGTGGATGTCGTCTTTCCTTTTTTGCTATCTCATAAAGTCATAAACTAGACGTTGCTTTTTTCATGCATCATAAAAACTACATAATCACTAAGACAATACTTTAAGATTTCTTGGCTAGTGAACCTTCTAACCGAGGTGAACTTTATATACCTGTCATGAAAATGATAACTCATGAGCTTGATTGAAGTGTCGGAGATTTCATGATTTAGCCTTCACTTCCATCAATTAATTTGGTCATGATCACTTTATGGAAAATGGTAGGCATGTCACTTGCATTATAAGTATTAAGATGGAAACATTGTTAAAATGAATTAAAGGGCATCCGTTTGAAAGGAAAAATAAGTATAGGAGCGTTACCATGTAACATTCATAGTTATTTCTATGCTTTTTGAGAAGGAACATTCATAGTTACTTATTTGACTGCTACTCATTAATTTTGTTAAATTGTTGAATGCTACGTATGCTAGTTCATATGTGGATATGTTGAACTGAGCATAGGTTTTTGTAGTGTTATATATTGCTATTTTTGTTGGAGTTTTATGTATTTTGAAAAGGTGACAGTGAGTTCCTTTTCGTTTCTTTGATGGTACACGTGTCCCTGTCCGAATTGTTACAATTTGAATATAGGATTTCTCATTAGGATGGTAAGAATATATAACTTGTTTCTTGCTCATTACAAAAGACTGATGGAATATTAGTTTCTTCATCTGGACTAGACACCTTAAAAGAAAATTCAGATCGTCAATTTGGTGTAATTTAGTCATTTTCGTGGGATTACTTCTTATTGGTGCCATTGGTGGAAAAAGCCCTGCTAAGTGATGATACATGCCTCTTATTTCATCGCTTTCTCAGTTTTGATCTCTAACCTTCCGATTACTGATCTATACTGGTGAAAATGGCTGTCTTTCCTGTGTTGAGGTTGTAATCTTTTTTCAGGAGATGTTTATTCTAAACAGAAAGAATAGAAATATCGTCATGAATTGATGGAATGGTGAAAAATTGTGCTCAACGTGTTTGATGAAGTTATACCGTCTTAACGCAGCATATGCAGTTGGTTTGCTAGCTTTCTAGTTTTTTTAGATAAACTTCATATGTATAGAAATGCTATTGCTCAACGGTTTTGTGTATGGAATTCTAATTGTTTCGTTATCTTATTTGAAACTGCAGGATAGGTGGAAGCAGGAAATCTGGGAAAAAGAGCAGATGCTTGCTCTTCTTGCTGAGGAAACCAGAATGGCAGGGCCGCACAAAGCCAATCTGAGGGCAGAGCTGTCGGCACTCCGTCAAAAGATGGACCACGACAGAAGTCTGAAGGAGGATGAACTCAAGGGCCTCGAGAGGGAATTGTCTCGCCTGCAGATGTTCCGTCAGTTTTCAAATGTGTCTCTGGAGGGCGACACATTCTTATACAATGGCGTAGAGATACAATCCCTGGAATCGAGTGCTCCACACGACTGCTCGAAGCACTGGACCTGCATGCAGTGCCTCACAAACGAAGTGTCCGTAGTCTTCCTGCCGTGCACTCACCAAGTGCTGTGCGGACCTTGCTATGAGGGGAGCTGCAGCACTTCGGAGAGTAGGCAGCAGTGCTCGTACTGCGGGGCGGAGATCGAGCAGTGCGTCAAGGCTTATCCCCCTTCTTGATTCTTCTGTATTTTCCCAGAATTTTGCATTACTTGGGAGGAATGTGTATAGTACAGTTTTAATTTTAATTTCTATTTATACAATTTTGTGCATTTATTCACAATTCTGTGCATTTTTTATTTTTATTTTTCAATTCTGTGCAGTTTATTAGCACTTCTATTTTTTCTTCTTTTCTTTGTGTTTTACTTTTTAGCATTACAATTTTTACTTAATTTACATGGCTAGTTTTAAATCTCTATGTTTAACAAATCACTATAATGGGAAGATTTTTTGCATTTTATATTTACAGAATAAGAACTAGTAATTACGGAGTATAATGGTAAATTCCATCTAAAATTTCAAACTTTCAATAAATTCCATTAAGTACATTCGCTTTCGAGAGGTGGAAACGTCGAGTCCTTCCTGTTTAATCCGAAACCGGTTGATCTAAATGAACTTTTATTTGAAAACTACCATGGCCTAGTCAAATGCCGGATAATGTCAAACTTGAAGATACGACGATGGGCATGACAGCCAACACGACGTCATTTTAGTTATCGAGCATTAGTTTAAATTGAATTTGACGTGAAGGCATAACATGGTAATGTGACAACATCATTTATAGTGAGAATAAATTAAATCGATTATAAAAACGACATCGTTTAAATTATTTTGTCTATAATTGTAACATTTTCAATTTTAGGGTTAAACCCGATTAGAGCTGGCAAAGTAGCGGGCTGGGCCAAGCCCGGCCCGGCCCACCAGGCTTTTGTGGCTGTTCCATGTAGGCCCAGCCCGACCCATAAAATTTTGGGCTGCTACACTTCGAACCCAGCCCGGCCACCTAAAAACTGCCGGGCGGGCGGGCCAAACCGGCCTGAAAAAGTTTTTCCTAAAAATTCATATTTTAAAGTATTAAATAATGTATAAAATAAATTAATAAATTATGCAACAAGTTAAATAAAATAAAATAAGTAGTAGTAACATGATACATGTAGTGGGCAAAATTTGTAAGCCCAAATTAAATGGCCCAACGGTCTTGACGGACCAGGCTGAACGATCTAAACGGCCCAATAAAAGAGGCGCCCATGCCCAATTTAATTATTTAGCCCTAGAGCTTATCCGGTTACGTCAGCCACAACGGTCAACACGGTCAATACGTGTGACTTATCATTTAAATCAAAGACCGAGTCAAATTACGTTAACTCGGCCACGGAAGTCGGAACGGATTGAGGGAGTTGGACACGAACTGATAAGGCCCATGAGCGAAACCCTAAGGGGAGGCCGTCGTATATATACTAACTGACTAGGTCGAGTCAGTCACAATCTATTCCACGCTCACACTCTCACTCTTCACTACTCTCTCAACTGCTCTCACACACTCGGCACAATCACGACAGTCGCCGCCATCGGAGTAAGTCGAACAAGCTTCCTCCGCCGTCAATCCCCCCTCACACGTTACTTCCTGTCACCTCCTTGACCGATCGAACGCTCATAGTCGTCCGTGACCACCACAATTGCTTTGTTATTTACATTCGTTTTCATTTATTTTTACGTTCGATTATCTGAATACCGTACTAACTTGAGCGTCGGAGGTCCTACGACCGACACCCCCTCCGGTGTTCTTCGTAGGGCTCTAACGTGTCAGTTGTGTTGGTTACAGGTTGCTAGTGCCCTAATCGACCGGATCGACCGAATCGTCCGGCCAACTGTAATTGTAGATCCTACCTCTACAATACAGTCATACCAAAAATCCAAAAATAAAATTAATAAGACAATAAAAAATAACTAAATGTCTTCCCATTCATCTTCTAAAATTAAAAAAACAACAACAAAAATAGTCGTTAATCTCTGTTTTGAATTATACAAAGTAGCGTGACATAAAAAATTGTATAGAAAATAGGGTTTTAGAATTAAAATCTGAGAGTAATTAATTAAAAATAATTAAATAAAATTAAATATATGGACGGGCTTTTTTAGCCCGGTAACCACGGGCTTTTTCCATGTAGGCCCGACACGACCCATAAAAATTTGGGCTGCTACATTTCGAACCCAGCCCGGTCACCTAAGGACTGCCGGGCGGTCGGGCCAAACTGGCCCGAAAAAGTTTTTCCAAAAAATTCATATTTTAAAGTATTAAATAATATATAAAATAAATTGATAAAATTATGCAACAAGTTAAATAAAATAAAATAAGTAGTAACATGATACAGTCATACAAAAAATTAAAAAATAAAATTAATAAGACAATAAAAAATAACTAAATGTCTTCCAATTCATCATCTAAATTTAAAAAAACAACAAAAATAGTCGTTAATATCTGTTTTGAATTATAAAGTAGCGTGACAGAAAAAATTGTATAGAAAATAGGGTTTTAGAATTAAAATTTGAGAGAAATTAATTAAAAATAATTAAATAAAATCAAATATATGGACGGGCGTTTTTAGCCCGGAAACCACGGGCTTTTTAGCCTCAAAGCCCAGTCAGCCCGGCGGGCCATATTGACGGGCCGTTGCGGCCTGATTTCTTATGGGCCTAAATTTTGCTGCCCAGCCCAACCACAAACCCAGGCTCGACGGGCCAGCCCAGCGGGCCGGGCTTATTTTGCCAGCTATACATCCAGTGTTTTAAAAACCGGACGGAACCACCAGTTAAACCGGTTGAACCATGAACCGTTCATAATTTCAATTCACATTTTTTTCATATTTTTCCGATTATGACCGGTTGAACCACGGTTGAACCTAAAAAATCATGAACCGGAGATTTCGCCGGTTCAACCTCCGATTCAGTTCTTAAAACATTGGTTACACCATATCCGTTCTATGGGAAATTTGAGGAGAGTTAATAATTTGTGTAAAAAATAATTATAAGAAGGAAAAAATGCATTTAAAATCGTGAACTTTACCTGACATACCGTTTTAACCGTTAACTTTCAATTTTTTCTATAAAATCACAAACTTTTTAATTTGTCCAATTTTCCCTTAATTTCTAATTTTTCCCAAATCAAAGCTGACGTGGCGTTGATGTGTCAGTTTGAAAATTGACATGTGATCCACATAGCTTCCACGTAAATTTTATAAGACACATATACATGCACATAATTATTTTTATTTAAATAATAGTAGTATATGCAATTAATAAAGTCCCCCGAAAAGACCTAACATCATATTTGGATACGACCACTGCATCGCCTCCGACATAGATGTTTGGCTCGATTTTGCAGCGAAAAGCAAGGCCAGGGAAGTAGATCTGCACCTGGAACTGATCAGATGGTCGTAATTTAGCGAGGGAGGAGATAAATATAGAAAAAATAAAATTAATTGCATATATTATTTAAATAAAATTAATTATGTGGATGTATACGTGTCTTATAAAATCTACGTGGAAGCTATATCAATGACATGTCAATTTCTAAACTGACACATCAATGACACATCAGCTTTAATTTGGGGAAAATTAGAAATTAAGGAAAAATTGGACAAATTAAAAAGTTTGTGATTTTAGGGAAAAAATTGAAAGTTAACGGTTAAAACGGTATATCAGATAAAGTTCACGATTTTAAATGCATTTTTTCCTTATAAGAAACAAAATCAAACAAAACATACCCACGAGATTTTCAGAAAGAAAAAATCCTAAAAAAGAAAGGGGTAAACGAAGAACAACGGCGCTTGTACAATTTCCTCACTTTTTTCCAGCCGTCATTTGCCTCCGGCCAAAAGTACGAGGAGTTCGATTGAATTTGATACTTTTCCGGTGACCGGAATCATGCATTTTGGCTCGCTATTAACGAATTATTGGCTTCCACCTTTTTTCCTCGCCGATTTGAAGGTAAATTTCAATTATCTCATTTTCTGATCAACATTTGTTCCAATTGCGTGTACAATTAATTTGTATTGCATGCACGGAGTCTAGGTTTATAATATCTCGAATTTGAGGAAAATATTTTCTCCCTGATTATGCGTTTGTGGCGAAAGCATGCTGCTAGCCGTTGCAAAGAGCTAAAATTAGTCTAACTCTGGTTGTTAGCAATTTTTTTTAATTGAAAAATAGTAATGTTAATTTGGTTTGCACATCTGATCATATGGCGGAAGGAAGTTAGGGTTCTAGTCTCGTTTTTTGTAATTGTTGGAGGATTTTGCCTTATTATGCCATGGTCCGGATTCCGGACATTCGCTACACACATATGATAACTATACAAATAGTTACAGTTGATTCAAACTTAGTTTTTTGACAGTTTTTGGGTGAATTTTGTTGGACCTTAATCTGACTGAGTATGGGATGGTTAACAGTTTCCATGGAATCTGCATATGGCTTGGTGCGAATCACTGTTTCTCGTGTCTGGTGGAAGTTCATGGAGCAATTCCGGGAATTTCCTACAGACATTATTCAAGAGGATGCCTTAGTCCAGAGGAAGGCATGGCCATCCTTAGGTACTGGTATTGTTCTAAGAAAATAAATTATGAGGTAGTTGATTGTGTTTGTGCCCTGGCTTTCTTTGTTGATATGAATTTTACAGCCAGAAATATATATCATTGTTGGGCTTTTTTTTGGCAACACATTACCAAGAGCCTCATTGAGGAGCAGATTGGTTTAACAAGTCCTACTGGCTACTGAGCCTTGGGAATGGACCTTTTTTTCCCCTGACTACTAAGCTTTCTACTCCTTTTCTATTTTCAGATATTGATATTTACTGTTGACAGTTTTCTGTAAAGTTTCATATCAACTTTCTTTGGCTATTCAACACCTTTAATAAGTGGCCGGATAATTTATAGAGTTTTCAGGAATATATTATCCAATAAAGAGTTCTTCTTCAGGTCTTTAATCTTTCCTTTTCTGCTCTGAGATACAACAATTTCCGTTTTCTTTTCTAATTCATGTACTCAAACTTTATTACAAATCAGAGCTTATGAAACTCCTACTGTTTGCTTATACATGAATTTGTTTCAGGCAGCATCAAAGACACGACAAATGGTGGTACTATGCATAGGGCCAACAGACTTTTGGTTAATGCAGATCTGGCCATTCTCTGAGTGCTAGGGAGCGATTTTCAGGCATTTGTCAAGTGCAGTCTGGAATGGAAGAAATTGTAAGGAAAAAGGTACTGTGTAATATCTATATTCAATTAGGTTTTAGGAAAGAAGCTGCTCACCTTTAAACTTTTCCAGTTTTAATTACTGGAGGTATCTTCTTTGTTCTAGGTACTTCCCAGTGTAGTTGTAATTATTTTCTCTCTTGGTTTGTGCTCGGCATCATGTTTGGCTTTAGTCCCTGATTGTTCCCTTAAAGGCTAGGCAAATTATGCATCTTAGAGTTGCTCATTGACATTTCAATTTGGTTATAACCAGTTAAATCAACATTTCATGTTGCTATCATCGTATTATCTCTATTAATGCTGGTTTCGCGAATATTCTGTTTCTGATGGCCTGAGATATGGTAAGTTTCAATTTCCATTTTCATAAGTTGTCAAGATTTCATGCTTGCAAATTAGCATGTGTATAGATAAAGAGAGTATAGTAAAATCGGTTAGTTTCTTTTCTCTTGATCATATGTTTAAAGCCTTTTACTTTCCATGCTCATTGCTGTTGCGACGACCTGAAATTTCTGCTTAAAACACTGACTTATCGATAACCACACCTTTTTGGAAACTCTTTTAATCAATTTCCAGCTAATGCAAACCAGACGCATGAAGGGTTTTTTATGAAGAACCATTGGTGTTCTGTATCTTAATAATTGAACAGGGTATGTACATCAAGGCGTAACATTATCTGGAGCTTTTGGCAGTATGCATGCATGCCATTTTGAAGTGTGGCACAAAAGAACAACAACAAACTGTGTATTTATTCTTCTATATTGGGTCTTTTAAATTGTCGTATCTCGTCATTCTCAGTAGAAACACATTTACTCATTTATATTTTAGTATAAATGGTATTCTTTTCACTAGACCCTTTCTTAATTTCCGATTCTTTTTCCTTCTCTTAGTAATATGGCTTACAACTCTGAGTTTGTAGTAGTTCTTTTTGGGCAAACGATTCTTGACAAAGTTCAAAGTGCGGCATAAAGTAAAAATAAAACTAAAAAATAAAATTAAAGGATAATGTAAGATTCATAGCAAAAATTCATGCATCATATCGTACTCTAGAGATTCATGTTTTGTAAGTCTTTGGTTAATATGCATCCATAAATTACACAAACTTATTTTAGCACAGTACGTAATAATATTATGTATAATATAGTAATATAAATTTGCTCACATATTCTCTATGTATAAATATATGTGAAAGAATTTTTATTCTCTTATTCAAGCGTCATATTCAAAACCAAATAAGAATCTTTCTTATAATTCTTTGTTTTTTCCGCTTCTCATAAAGTCTAATTCAATGCATGATTATAGCTCTACATTTTAATATATAAATAATCCTAGTTCATCGTAATCACAAAGATATTGAGATTGGTGTGATGATGTAGAATTGAGATCAACAAATTTGTCATAATGCATCCTCCATGGATGCAAGAGAGTTTTCTTTGATATAAGAGAGCTCTACTATTAGCTATAGAAGTCCTAGGAATGTTTGTAACTTCAAAAAATAATTGTTCGTAGATATCATCTTCCTTGAACTGCTCCCTTTGCCCCCAATATTTTAAAGCCATAAAACTCCATGTTGCTTTTCTAATGAATCACAAAAACCACATAATCACAAAGTGATTTTCCTTTAAGGTCTCTTGCAGAGTGAAAACCTTCCAACTAAGGTGAATCTATGCTCCTACCATGAAAATGATAAGGCATTGAAAGATCAAGTCATCAGCAAACTTAAGTCTTATAGACGGATATCGTAACAACTTAATTGGTATTATTCAGGGAACTCGGTCCCTTTTCTCCCTTTTGAAATATTGTGATTTGGACCTAAAACATTTGGTAATCTTGGCTTTAATACGATGTTGAATGACTAACTTATTTAAAATTTTCAGTTGTCATAGATGGATGAATTAATAACAATAAGTGAATAATCTAATGAAGGTAATTATGCTTTTTATCTACAATTATCATAACTAAATATGCATCATACTAAAGCTATTATTGGAAAGTTTAAGCTATATTTGGTTTTGTTTTTGCTATTTCTGGACCGTATACATACTGTGCTTGATTTAATTTTAAGACCAAATCGTGGTTTAGAATGGATTCGGAAAGTTGGGTATAATCTTGACATTCATTCCCCAAATCTCTAGATATTTAATACCTAAACTTCCTTATGATGTACATAAAACTTTCTGTGATCTGAAAATGTAAGTATGTTATGTGCTTCTAATGGCTGTAAATTTAACTTGGTTTGGTCATACTTGATTTTTAACCACTTTCTCTTTTAAGTTTGGAGGTGATTTGGTCTTGTTAACGTGCTCTTAATACTTGTTCTTAGAACTAGCTAGGACTTAGTAGAGCTGTCATTGCCAGCTGGCATCCAGTCGAATGAGATGTATAATACTTTCTGGCAGATCTTTTTTGCAATGTCAGCTGACTTAATATCTGGTTCTCAATGCTGAATCAGATTAAAAGTATTGGTATATTGTTGATATAAGGTTCATCTCTAATGGTATAAAACATTTGAATCTTGAAATCCTCGTGACTGTTCCCCTATAACAGTTCACTAACAAATTTCATCAACTCAATCTCTCATCGTGACTGTTTCCCATAACAGTTCACAAACATATTTCATTGACTCAATCTCTGCTCTCGCACTTGGCCATTAATTAATTTCTTACTCACCCTAGTTTTGGCATTTTCTTGAAGTGTACCATACGTACACATTTTCTCCACTATATCCCATACTTTGGCCCTATCTGGAAATAAAGTTCTTTTTCGTGGTTGCCTTTAATACAGTCTAGTATATGGGGTTAAGCTTGGCCATTCATAAATAAAGAACTTGTTGAGTATACTTTATCAGCGGACACGTGGAGCCATGTTGAGTAGTGTGAAAATGTCATTAGTATATTAATGTTATGATAGTTTCCGTAGACTCATGAATAAATAGTTCCCTCTCCCAGAAACAAGAAAAAGTTTGATTTAAGTAGTGTTGGAGATTGTATGATCTTCACCTTTGGCTTCCATCTATAATTTACGTCCATCAGTAAATATGGTTATGACTATTGTTTGAATAATGGGAAACATATTGCTTGCATTATATCTATATCTATCTATCTATATGTATATACATATATATTCTATGATAAAGATAGAAACAAATGTTAAAAAGAGTGAAAGAGCATTATGAGGTTTTGCTTTTGTGGATTTTCATGCTGTAGTCTTCTTCTGCTCAAGTCATTTGGCTGCTACTGTTTAACATTTTGGCTTGGCTTGTTAAATTGTTGGTAGAATAGTTGGTTTTATTCATGAATTTATACGAGAATATGAGTGGACTATAGCTCAGGTTTTTGTAAAGTCGTATAGTGATATTGTTTGCCTTCTAAATTCTGAACGTGGTAGTGAGTGTCATTACATCTCATTTTGGCATCCGTCCCCATTTCGATTCAACACAACTTACCAACATAGAATTTTTTCCATAGGATGACTCAGGAATTGGCAGATGTAAGAGTTTATTCATGGAATATCAATTTTTCGATTTGCCCGACATCTTAAATGAAAATTGAAACAGTTAAGTTGGTGTAAATTAGTTATTTTTTGTGGGATTGCATTTTAAGTAGTATGACGACCTATGTATGTGGACTTAGCCTTGTGGGGATAATGCGTATCTGTCCGTTTAAAGAAATTTGCAGCTAGAAATTGTCTCGTAGTTTTTTTTTGTGCTTGGGGACATGCAAGGTTATTGTTTATAGGCGGTTTGTCGATAGTCTCCTTTTAGTTTTATGTTAAGTAGTGATAAGACTTGGCATCGGACGCTTGTATCTGCACTCACTTGCACAAAACCTCTCATGATATGTCCGTATTTCCAGCATGTTCATCATGTTTTCCTTTCGGTTCAACTTTTTATTTGATGAAAGCAGTTGTATTTATCAGAACATTATTTAGAAGATCATTTGGACCATGAACATAGCCATTATTTAAGATTGCTCTTTCCACGATAGCCCCCAGTCCTTGGGCGTCGCTGTTTAAAGTATGTGCCGGAGAATTAAGTGTAGTATGTGTATGTCTTGTCTCATTCTTTATTGACTTGGATTTTCCTTTGCCCTTTGAGTGCTTACCTCCTTTTGAACCACCCATGGCTGCAAGTTGAATGTTAGAAAACCGATTATTAGACTTATGACCCCTTTATAGAAAAATTCGCAGCCATATCAATGAAGAACTTAAATTGAAAATGAAAATTTTTACATAAAAATCCAATAACTTTGCGCTGATTGCAAACCTCCCCTAAACAACCTACACGTGTGTGCTAGTAAAACTTCGTAGCGGATTTAGAAATGATATAAAAATTAGTATTTTCCACAACGGAAAGAGGAAAGTTAGTGCAAGTTAGTGCAAATTAGTGCATAGGCATGTGCCGCATTTTCAGAGTTCAGATAATTTCCTATTCGAAGATAACTAAAATGAACAACAACCCTAATCTCAAGCATTTGATAAAGTCATAAAACAAGATAAAATGATTATTCGAAGTCTGTTCCAAAAAAAGATCTAGTTTCTGCATTAAAAGACCTAAAGAAATTAATTCAGTTACTGAATAACAAGCAGATCTGAGTTGATTTTCAATCGTACTAAAAGGAGAAAAAAGTTTATAAACAGTATTGAAGGTTCTATTACAGACATAAGGATTTACAAAATAATGTATACCTGACTTAAGTAACAAAGATTTCCGGGATACAAATCACAACAGCAGAAAGGAGTGATATGATTACCATGCTTAATAGGTGCTCTCTAATATCTAGTTCAAACTGATTTAGAGAAATGAAAAGATAGTGAGGGAAGAACAGTCTAGACCACATAAATAGTATCGAGACAATCTTTTCTGCACAAATAAATGAGATTATATGATGCCGCCCAGTGTTTACCTATACAGAAAGGCTACCTCTGAATGGTTTCTTACATTGTTTCTGAAACTGCAGGATAAATGGAAGCAGGAGGTTAAGGAAAAAGAGCAGATGCTGCTATTGATGCTGATAAGGCCAACATGTGAGCAGAAAGGCAGAAAGGCAGCCACATGTGAGGCCAACACGAGAGCTGAGTTGTCGAGACTCCGCCAAAAGGCCGAGCAAGACATACATCTGAAAAGGGATGAAGTCAAGAGGCTCGAAATGCACCTGCAACATCTGCAGATGTTCCATCAGTTCTCAAATGCGACGATGGGGGGCTACACATTCTTGTACAATGGCATCGGGGTAGCATCCCTCGAAGCACACGAGCACTCGGAGCACTGGAGCTGCATGAAATGCTCCGTGAACAAGGTCTCTGCCGTGCACGCACCAAGTGCTGTGCGCATCTTGCTATGAAGGAAGCTGCAGCACCTCGGAGAGTGCGCAACGGTGCCCGTACAGCGGTGCCGAGATTCAGCAGTGCATCAAGGCTTATCCCCATCTTAGTGCGGATCTATTCTGGTGATTCTTTTGGCTTTGTGCTTTCCTTAATTCATTTTCCTCAGGATTTTATCACTACTTGGGTATATGTGTGTGTGTTAAGTATAGTTTATTTACACTTCTATTTTATTTTATTTTCAATTTTCTGCCTGTTTTATCAATTCTGTGCCTATATGTGCAAATCTGTGCATTCTATTTACAGTTCTGTGCATTTTGTTTGCAGTTCCTTATTTTCCTATTTATTGCTATTTATTCAGGGAACTTTTTTCTTTTTCTCCTTTTAGAAATATTCTGATTTGGACCCAAAATATTTGGTATTCTTGGCCTTAATACAATGTTGAATGAAAAGCTTATTTAAAATTTTCAGTTTTCTTAGAAGAATGAATGAATAGCAATAAGTTCGAATGATTTAATGAAGATAATTATATTTTTTATGTACAATTATCATAACTATTTCTGATCTTTTGAAGTCCGCATTTGATAATAATACCATAATTGCAGATACAAAGATTTATGCAGCATACTAAAGCTATTATTGGAAAGTTAAAGTTATAGTAGTTTCGTTTCTGTTATTTCTGGACCGTAGACATAGGGTATAATTTTGTTTATTTGCCACAGGTGTTCTGGAATGTCATTGTGCTTGATTTTATTTTAAGAGTACAAGTCATGGATTAAATCATTAAAATGGGTTCAGAAAGTCGAGTATAATACTATAATCTTGACATCCTCTCCCCGTATCTCTAGATATTAAATATCTAATCTTCCTTATGATTAAAACTTTGTACAATCTGAAAAATGTAAATATGTTATGTGCTCCTATTGGCTGTAAAAATTGAACCTGGTTTTGGTCAGACTTGAATTTTGAACCACTTTCTCTTTTTGAGTTTAGAGGTAACTTTATCTTGTCAATGTGCTCTTAATTCTTTGAGTTTGAGAAATAGATCTAGTTAGGACTTAGGAGAGCTGTGATTGCCACCGTCGAATGGGATGTAGTCCATGTCAATAAACTCGCTGGCTGTTCTTTATTGCAGTGTCAGGCGGACATAATAATGTCTGGTTCTCAATGCTGAGTCGGATTAAAAGAATTGTGGTTATAGTAATAATATATTGTTGGCATAAGTTCTTCTCTAATATTTTAAAACATTTGAATCTTGAAATCCTCATGACTGTTTCCCCATAACAGTTACTGACAAATTTCATCAACTCAATCTCTCCTCAAGACTGTTCCCCATAACAGTTCACAATCATTTTTCATTGACATAATCTCTGCTCTCGCACTTGGCCGTTACTATTAGTTTCTTACTCACCTTAGTTTTTGGCGTTCCATGAAGTGTACGATACATACACAATTCAATGTCTCCACTAAATCCCATACTTGGCCCTATTTGGAAATAAATTTTCTTTTTCGAGGTTGCCTCTAATACCGTCTAGTATATAGAATTAAGCTTGCCCATTCATAAATTCAGAATCTGTTGACTGCACTTTATCAGCGGGCACGAGGGGCCATGTTGATTAGTGTTTAACGTCATTAGTAATATATTTTATGCTTGTAGACTCATGAATAAGTGGATCCTTCTTCCAGACACAAGAAAAAGTGTGATTTAAGCAGTGTCAGAGATTGTATGATCTTCACCTTTGACTTCCATCAGTAAATATGGTTATGACTATTGTTTGAAAAATGGGAAACATGTAGCTTGCATTATATGAGAAATGTGAGGGGAATATAGCTCAGGTATAGTTATATTGTTTACCTTCTAAATTCTGAACATGTGGCAGTGAGTGCCGTTACATTTTTTTTGTTTTCGGTACCCATGTCCATGTCTGATTCAACACAACTTACCAATAGAGAATTTTGTCCATATCATGATGAAATAGGAATAGGAAGATATAATAGTTTGTTTATGGATATCAATTTTTAATATGCCCGGCATCTTAAAAGAAATTGAAATAGATAAGTTGGTGTAAATAGTCATTTTTGTGGGATTGCATTTTAAGTAGTATGACGATGCGTATGGGATAAGGACTTAGCCTTGTGGGGATAATGCGTATCTGTCTGTTTTAAGAAATTTGCTGCTAGAAACTGTCTCATAGGTTTTTTGTGCTTGGGGACATATGCAACGTTATTGTCTATAGGCGGTTAGTTGATAGTCTCCTTTTAGTTTTATGTTAAGTAGTGATACTTGGCATTGGTCGCAATGTATCTGCACGCACTTGCTCAAAACAACTACCACTAAACCTCCCATGATATGTCCATATTTCTAGCAAATTCATCATGTTTTCCTTTCGGTTCCACTTTTTGTTTGATGAAAGCAAATGTATTTGTCATAATATTGTTTAGAAGATCATTTAAACAATGAACATAGCCATTATTTATGATTGCTCTTTCTCCAGCTATAAGTATTATGCTCCAGCAGATCTTTACTCAGCCTTTTTGCTGAATCTGTTACTTTCTTTTGGGCCCATTGCTTTTGTAGCTTGGCCTTTTCCCTCTAGGTCTCTGATACTTTTTATCAAGTCAACATTGAGTGACGTTTCAGATCAGAGGCTGCTTTCCTCCCATCTCTTGACACATTCTTCGTCTAGGAATGTGAGAATGTCAGGATGTACAAGATTTGAGACTTATATTAGTGCACAGCCTGCATGTTTAGGATCTTGGTGCTTGCGGATTTGGACCATGAACATAGCCATTATTTAAGATTGCCCTTTCCACATTAGCCATGTCATATCCAGATTTCAGTTGCCAAGATTCGGCTTTAGTATACAAATCTCCAAGTTTGAAAAGAAACTCTTCCATCTCAGTTTCTGTATATCTATCTAGAGCTGGCTGTGGTCTGGGGTTGAGGACCTTTCTCCTTGAAATCCCCTATTCCTTTCCGTTGTTGTTCATCGTCTGTGACAGGGAATTGGGTGTTGTATGGCTTGTCTCGTTCTTCACGACTTAGATTTTCCTTTGCCATTTGAGTGTTTACCTATGTAGAAATGCGATCTCCGTATGGCTTTGTCGTTTGGAGTTTGTGCCATATCATGTGCTTCAGGTGTTATATGGCTTGCCTCATTCTTCATTAACTTAGATATTCCTTTGCCCTTTTGGCAGCTCTGCAACAGCGAACACCAGCTCAGGCCGCGACACATGGTAGAGAGCCTTCTCGAGGAGCTTCTGAGTGTTCACTGATATAGAAATGCAATCTCTGTACGGCTTTGAAGATTGAAGTCTGTGCCAGATCATGTGCTTCAGGTGTCATATGGCTTGTCTCGTTCTTCGTTAACTTGGATTTTCCTTTGCCCTTTGAGTGTTTACCGATATAGAAATGCTATCCCTGTATGTCTTTGTCGCTTGAAGTCTGTGTCATATCATGCGTAGAATGGAGTGCTTCAGGTGTTATATGGCTTGTCTCATTCTTCACTAACTTGGATTTTCCTCTCCCCTTCTTCTGAGAGGCTTCTTCTTACAGGCTTTTTCTGAAAGGGTTTCTTACAGGCTTTTTCTGAAACTGCAGGATAAATGGAAGCAGGAGATTAAGGAAAAGGAGCAGATGCTTGCTCTCGTACCGGAGGAACCCGAAAGGCAGCCACACATAAGGCCAACGCGTCAGCTGCTGGGACTCCGTCAAAAGGCCGAGCAAGACATACATCTGAAAAGGGATGACGTCAAGAGGCTTGAAACGCTCCTCCAAAGTCAGCAGATGTTCCTCAGTTCTCGAATGTGACGCTGGAGGGCAACACATTCTTGTACAACTGCATCAAGGTAGCATCCCTCAAATCGCCCAAGGACTCAGAACTGCATGAAATGCTCCGTGAACGAGGTTTCCGTCGTATTCCTGCCATGCACGCACCAAGTGCTGTGCGTGTCTTGCTACGAAGGGAGCTTCAGCATCTCGGATAGCAGGCAGCGGTGCCCGTACTGCAGTGCCGAGATTTCTGCTTTTCCTGAATTCATTTTCCTCAGGATTTTATCACTACTTGGAAATATATGTGTTTGTTAAGCATAGTTTATTTACACTTTTTTTTTTTTTTTTTTTCAATTCTGTGCCAATTTTTTCAATTTTGTGCATATTATTTCTATTTTGTGCCAATTTTTTCAATTCTGTGCATATTATTTCAATTTTGTGCCAATTTTTTCAATTCTGTGCACATTATTTCAATTTTGTGCATATTTTTGCAATTTTGTGCACATTATTTCAAATTTGTGCATATTTTTGCAATTTTGTGCAATTTTATTAGCAACAAGATTTATTATATTTACATAGTTTTATTTATTTTTTATTTTATTTTTGGTATAAATTTTATAATGGGAAAATTATGAATTGGGATTATAAGAAAAGGAAAGTGTAGAATTGTTAAGAATTTTGTAGTTTGTAGAAGAATTTAATATATTGTAATAATCATGTAAAGATGGATATTATAGAAATTAACTATGTTTTGCACCAAATCATTTTGTATATACTTGATGGGCTATACATAAATATGTAATCATCTGTGTAAATAGAGTCGAAATGCAAGTCTATGATAATGGTTTGAAGGCAAGGTGCTTAAAATTCACATATTATAATTGAATTTCCCAAGTTCTTAATCCGACTACTGCTTAACCAACATACACACGAGACATTTAATGATTTTAAAAGTCGGAAAAGGAAGGAAGTGAAAGATATTGTTATGATAAGGTGCTACACCTCCAATAAGGTTGGAATTCGAGACATACAATATTAGGAAATAAAATCATTTTACACTTTTTCCATTAAAGAAAACACGCCTCAAAAAAAAGATTAAGGCTCTAAAATTTAGTCTGTCAATTCATCTTATGAGTTTCATTAGTTTCGAGCTAACTATACGTACGAGCTAACTATATTCTAAGTTATGGATTATCTCAAAGTCACGTAATCTTAAGCAACCGGTAATATTGAGTAAACGACTGCAGATCATGCTCCAAACTCATATCCAACGGCATATTTGTAATTGATTTATTGACATATTTATGATTTTGATGTGTAATAGAGTGTGGATTTTGTTATGCTAGAGGTCACACGTCGGGTGTCTCACGTAGAACTTTGTTACCCTAAGTGTGCCGATGCTGACATGCCGACCTACCTTTGCTCGTCTCACCCACACTCGTGTTTCCATACAACCAGTGTATGAAGCTCACGCGCATGTGCTGAGCCATACTTGTGTCACGCATCAAATAGATAGCGACACAAAGCATTTACGGGTTCCTATCCTTCCGAACTTTTGTATAATCCCATATAACTACGAACAACCAAGGCTAGCACGCAAAACCGTCTCCAACCACATCTCGCCTGAGACCTCCGCCTCGCCAAGGATCCATCGCTTAGAGAGACCTCCGCCTCGCCAAGGATCCATCGCTTAGAGAGATCACTCCCACGAAAAATTCAAAGTTTGCATCGCAAAGAACAACGGGATTGAACTGTTTCATTTGGAAGTAAAATTAACCACATGAATCTAGTTACCACCAATATAAAAGAACGAATATACATTTACTAATATCACATAGTACAAAATTCTGAATATTTAATCAACTTTCGGTCAGCTTTACAATTTAGATCATAAGTGAATTATTGCTCCGTGCATTATCGGAACGAACGGAATCATCTATTACATTTTCGTATTGCATCTTCAATTTGTTGCAACAATGAATAGTTATCTCGTTTTAAAATTAAATTATCCGTATGTCAAATTCATTATTCATCATTCTATGACATTACCACATTAAGCACCATATTAATTTCAAATGTGAGAGAATTTCACCATTTACGTAGAGCAAAAAAAAGTACTAATATTACTAATATAGAAAAACCATTCAATGCATTATATTAATATAAGCTGATGGCATTACAATAATATATAGAAAAGAAAATTAAAAATGGAAAAAAAAAAAAAAAAAAAAAAAAAAAAAAAAAAAAAAAAAAAAAAAAAAAAAAAAAACAGAAAAAAATAAGAAATCCAAAACACACACATGGATGGATTCTAGCAAACCCAACAAACCAACACAAATTCTCATCACTAATTTAATCAATATTAACCCTTTCTCTCTCTCTCTCTCTCTCTCTCTCTCTCTCTCTTCTTTTCTTTTTTTTTTTTTCCCAAATTAAATCCCAAATTAATTTAACACGAACGAATAATAAAGCTTCAGTACCACCCAAACGCGCCGGAGAAACTACTCCTCGCGGCGGAGGCGTCGACGGACTCCTCCGCCCCGAAGTACGAGCTGCCTCCGCTGCCGTAGTCGTACGTGGCCGACGCGTCCATGCTCCGCCGCTGCTCCGACAGCTCGAGGTACCTCATGTCATTGAGCACCCCATGCCCCATCTCCGACAGCACCGGCGGCTCCCCGGAGTAGCAGCTGATGTCCGGCGGCAGCGGCGGAAGCTCGTCCTCCGCCACCTGCGGCCTGTACTGCCCGCTGCTGCCCGCCTCCTGCCCGTACCCCTGCCCCCATGCGCCGTCCCCGGTCAGCTGGAACCCGGAACTCTGCCCGAAGTATATCTGGTTCTGACCTCCGCCGCTGCCACCGCCGCCGTTGAGCTGGGAGTCGACGAACAACATGGAGAAGTCGGAGCGTGTCTCGTCGGGGGAGATGATGGAGGTGACGGAGGAGCCCGGCGGCATGTCGGAGTAGACGAAGTTGGTGCGGGCTCGGGATCCCCGCATGGACCGCGCCGCCCGGTCGTAGGCCAGCGCCGCCTCCTCCGCCGTGTCGAACGTCCCCAGCCAGTGTCGCTCCTTCGTCGTCGGGTCGCGTATCTCCGCCGCGTACCTCCCCCACGGCCGCCTCCTCACCCCCAGGAAGCGGTTCCCCGCCGTCCCATCCGCTGCCGCCGCTTGCCCCCCCTTCCGCTTGCTCTTCGAGGGCGATGGGATTCCGCCGCCGCCGCCCGCTTTCCTGGCGCTATCCATTTGGAGCAGAGTGGAAGTTAAACAAGGACTGACAAAGATTCAGTTACGATCGATCGGTTGTTGTTGGAAAGTGAGATTTTCCCTCTGACACTTCACCAGAGATGATATATAGCAGTGTAGAGAGAGAGAGAGAGAGAGAGAAGGTAAGTTTTCTGTTTTTTTTTTGCTTGTTATTTGAAGTTGTGAAATGAGTTCGTGATTTCTGGGAGAAAGAGTTGAGGGAGTTTAAATAAGGGAGGCGTCAACACTTTACTTTTATTTAATTAAGAATAATTAAGAATAGTATTATTATTAAATTAACTCATAATAGAATGGATTGAAACAATTTAGTAATGAAAAAGGGAACATGGAGAGAGAGAGAGAGAGAGAGCTATATAATCTTAATTAATTAAATAAAATTAAGTAAAATTGGATTGATGATCACATGCATCATTATTAGCCATATGCTTCTCTGAATCCAACGCCTCCCTTTTAATTATATTGCTAACCCTTCTCTTTATTTTACTAAATTCAACCATTATTCCTCCAATTATTAGCTATAGATTAACGATTTTGGAACTATTATCACCCTCCAAAGAACATAATCGAATCATCTATTACACTTTCGTATCGTATGTTGGCAATCATGTACGTTATAGTATCAATTGTGGATATCAAAATGACCCATAACCATACCATGTGTACGGTATATATCAGTATACGGATTTCATCTTTGATATACTTATTTCCTCATTTTTAGCATTCCCTCATATACCAATTTTCACACAGGCATGACTCGTATCTCTTCCTCATTTTGGAAAATCCCGATTTTTCTCCCCCCCCCCCCCCCCAAAAAAAAAAAGAAAAGAAAAGAAAAGAAAAGAAAAGAAAAGAAAAGAAAATGAGAACACGGATCTCTGATAGTCATATCTCTATTTGATATCTGATGTACAAGCATATAAAATATTAAACGACAGAAAATTGATACTTGTCGCGTACTAAAAAATTCCCATGAACAAAATTGATGATGCTAGAAATGTTTTTTATATGGAACAAACATCATCCGATGCAATAACAGACAGTAGAGGATACTCGATTCATGAACAAACTCTCATGTATTTTACTTAAATAGCTAGAAATAAAATGCATGATAGATATAGTGATATAATAAGGAGAGTAATTAAGAGAGATAACGTGTTAGCTAGATTTGGTGGTGGTTTAAATTTCTTGGCATGTGAAGATTGATTCTAAGCTCCAATGATATATAAGAATAAGAGTGAATGCAAAGGTTCGTAGTGTCATATGATGATGATTACTTATGATTATTACAAGAAATATGTAATGCCCCATACATATACATTATTATTAAGCATGCATTAATAAATTTTCTCTTTTTTGATCGATCGATTTACAACTTTTAGCACGTCTAAAAGGGAAGAGTGAGAGTGCAAATTAAACTAAATCAATGATGATGATTACTCAATTAATTCAAACTAGTAGTATTAGTATTAGTATGTGATTTCAATTATGATTTGAATGGGGATTGCTCTAATGATTGGGGTGCACTTGCCCTAATCATCATCGTATGAGGTTTCCCTACTTCAAACCATGCTCTTTTGCTTATCATATTCTTCCCTTTTCGGCTTATCACAATCATAAGATTGCATGGTTGTGCATCTTGCCTTTTTTTATGATCTAATTTAATAGAAATGTTAATGATCGAGTACGAATAGTCATTCATGAGGTCACCGTCTAGTCGAGAAAACAACGTATATGTATACACAGGGATTGATTCGTATAGCAGTAAGTAATGGTACGAGGAAGTGGGAATAAATCGGGTAGATAAACCATCTTTATATGATTTACGGTTGTCATTAATATAAACGGGTTACAATAACATGGTCATGCATATCAATGTGATTACGCATATCAATGTGATTTTCAAGTTCTCAAACTAGGATTAATTTCTATACGAACTCGCTCATCATAAAAATATTCTCTTATATACGAAATATTGAGTCGAAAATAATGAGTGCGTCACAATGATGCATATAATGTAAAAATGACGGCGAATCAAATTTATGCATTCAATGCACATTATTTGATCTGAAAATCGGTCTGGACTTGTAGTTTTTAGTGATTTTGCATATATACTCTAAGAATTGGTTGTTATCATAACTAATATTTATATCATATGTATATAAATATTGAGATACCACATCCAATCATGAATCACATACAAGTAAATTCTCACAAGATTCCTAAGTGTACTATTTCTTGTTTCCTTTTACCATCCAAGGAGAACATATAAGATTACATGCATGTGAAAAGGATAAAATTTAGGGTTTAATTAGCACAAGAAAGCATTTTCAAAAGAGAGAGTGATGGAGAATAGTTATAATATTTTATATATTATTTAATAGTTAGAGTTTTATTGAACTGCATCATTAATTAGTTTCATTTTATGGATTTGGCCTGTTTAGTTAGTCTATATATGTGTAATTTTATTATGTATTGAGGGAGTCGAATTTTGATATTGAATTTAGGGTTGTTTAATTTTATCTTTATTGTGTTCTTCCGGTATTCAGTTTGAATCAACGGAATTTCACTTATCTATGCTCTCTTCCGACATTGTATGAGTCACAATCAACGGAATTAAACGCTTCGTACGAAATAGAAACTAATTTTGTAGTAAAGAGGAAAGAGCAGAACTGGGACCTTTCTCTTCTTGATTAATAGTGGGGAAATTATGGGGGAATAATATGATAATCAAAGCCATGTGCATCCAATTTAGGGCAAGATTTTTATCATTATTTGAAATGGCATGTTCCTCAACACTACCTTTTTCTTCCTAATCCAAATTCCATGTATTGGGCTCACTTTTTTCCCCCTTTCTTGTTTGTTTTGCTATGTGTTTTAATTCAAGGTTGAATTATGATTAGGGTTAATTAAGGCATACACCATTGGATTTTCTTGGTATCTAAACCAATACATAAAACAAGAGGGGATCAAAAAGGTTAATTGGGTACCATGTGATGGGAGGGAACCTACACATTATCTTTACACTTTAATTTATTTTAATTGGATAAATAATTGTTGGTACTACCTAACATATAGCTTAGTCACACACACAAACACTTTACATGGGTAATTTTTATTTTTATTTTTAAATAAAAATGGGTTTGGATCATGCATTCACACTACCCTACTACCAGACTTTTTCAGTGTTGTAGTATCTCGTAAAAAAAAGTTCTATACAAGTTATTTTAAAAGTCATTATCAAGACGTTCGAAAACGTTTGCCAGAAATGCTGAAAAGAAATGTAACAACTTGGAAAGTTCGGAGGAAGTATATGGTTTTGAACAAGGACAAAATTTAGCTGCTCCAATAATTGAATGTGTTTGTTTAATTTTTATTGAGATCACATATTTATATATGTTTCATAATTTTTAAAAGAGAAATGTAACAGCTACAATTTAATAACTTTTCTTCTCAGGTTGGTTCTGTGATTTTTTAAAATCTTTAGTTAATTTTGAGCTCAAGTCATTATTAATTAAACCAATTTATCAGTCAAAGCAATCAATTTTTCAAAGTTATTAGATTAATGTGGTCAGCCTAAAAATTCACCAGCATGTAGTCTCAAAAGTGTAATTTTATGCCCAAAAATGCTCCAAAAAGATTCATTTGAATGTTGTTTTAAAAGTAGAAAACATGATGCTTATTTCCCAAATTTGGGGGAAAATGTTTGTTGCTATCCAGCTTAATTAGACTCAAATTCTGTGAAGGAAAATAGGAATCTTGAGTTTGAACTAGCTCATATATAGTTCTTTTGTCATATTTTGTTCCCCCAATAGAAGTCTACTTATATAAGAACTAATTTGAACCGTTAAAATTTTCAAGATGAACGGTTCTCGTGATAGAATTCTTATTGTAAAAGAACATGATTCAACATCCATATAAATAGGGTTTCGTGATAAGATTGGTTCTCATAAGAACAGTCACACATACGTTATGATTCTCAGAAAGGGGAAAAAAAAAAACTTTTAGTGTGAATATCAGAATTAATCTGAATCATTGATTTGTATATGATTTATGTTGTCGTTGAAATAAATCACTCATCTCAGACTCAAGTCGAATGTCAATTGAATTCCTTATGGCAGGGGAAAAATATACAAAAATGGTAGATAAGTTGCACAAGAGAGTTGAAACAAACTACACAAGGCAAAGTTTTTAACTCTATGATTATAGGATATGATAGCACTAATTTTGATCTAAACTTTGGTGATTACCAAGATATTCAAACTAGCTTAAGACCCAAGATTTACAAAGTGATTATGTTTTACAATATTAAAGTGTAAATGGGATTTTCTTGAATATGCAAATTGGCTCCTCAATTTTCAAATGTTTGCATGTGCAATTGCAAAAAAGAAAGTTTGCAAGCATTAACTAGGAAGATGCACCTACTTAGTAGCATCATCAACATAGACATACCCCTTATGAATTGACCATCTTATTTTATCAATTATATAAGATACCTTTGTTACAAAATCTTTGTCCACTTCCAATTTTCTACACACACTTTAATTAGTTATTTTCTTAATTAATTTGTTTTGTTGTTTTTAACCATTGTTTTGCCACTCATTAGTTTCATGGACAGATGATATATAGACAATTAAATTTCACAAGAGAATAGTGGTATTTGTTAGCTATTGCAATGAATTTTGATATCATTTGTAATTTGTAGAAATTAACTAATTTCTCCATTCGAAATGTATGATTGGCAATGTAGTAATAAAAGAAGAAGGGGAAAAAACAAAGAAAGAAAATGTATTGACAGAATTATTCTCTACAACTATATGAATAACGAATAAGAACACAATAGATAGACTCGGCCTAATAATGCTTGTAAGGCCGTAAGGCCCAACAGTGCATACCCTTGGGAGATAGGTTCGATGCATATCTAACAGAAAGACATCTGTTGGATAGATTATGTGCCAAGTTGGTATTTAATTTGAGTAAAATCACTAATCATTTATGCAATGTTGCATCATATGGGACACATGTCGATACGATTTTAGTGATTTTTATCAACGTGCACCGAACTTTCATATTGTTACGTAAATCTAAAATGTATGTAGTAACATGTAAAATGTGGAGTACTATAATCTCGAAGATAAGTACTAGTTTTGTATAAAATCAGAAAATATTGTGTGTGTTTTTAAGTATGTATTCTCTTTGATGAAAAAGAAACGGAGAAATAAGAAAATGACCGAAATTCTATCCTTGTTATCCTTTTCTAGTTGCATGAGTGGAATTAGTGACTTACTTTCAAATGATACACCTAAGAAAAGTAAGCACATTCAACACGAAGATAAAACACTCTTCAACATATAGGAGGAAAATCAAAGAAAGAGCCGTTCCTTTTAGTCAAGTGATTAAATAACAATTACATGTTAAATGAGTTTACTATCTTTCTTTTATCCGAAAATAATTGAGGCTTAAAAATCAGAAGCTAGTATATAAGTTCGACGAAATGAAACGAATCAATTCATTGGTCAGAAGAAAAATGTACTAGGAAGATCGAGAAATTTTATACGGAGTCTTCCACCAAATCAAAGAGAGAATGCCGACTCCTTACCTTAGAATCTTATGCTCACATAATATGAAACCCTAAGTGATTTTCTACACAAAAAGAAAAGGAAATTGGTGGAAAATGAGAGTGTTAAAAGGCGTGATGGTGGCCTACTAAAAACGTGGTAAAGACTAATAGTGAGTGTGTGTGAGTGCGTGTAATTTGAGTAACACTTTTTGTACAAAATGTAAAGGATTTTTGCGGCTATGAAATAAGCACATTTGACTATTAAGGGGTTTTTGTTTTCCCCCAACACCCTACAAAGAAAAGATTAAACCTTTAGACCGGGAAAAAGACACTTCAATTACTACTAGACTAAAATGTGTGCACGTGAGGTTGGGGAGAAAGACCCATTAATCATGATCCACAATACAAGATTTAAAAGTTATAAATAAAACGTTTTTTAATGTCTCATTCGAAATGACTCGTTTTCCCTTTTGGGGTTTCCGATTCTAGTCATTCTAACAACCACACATTTCAAACTAAACACTATCTCTTGAATTCTCGTATTGAAAAGTAACGGGTCATCTAAAGCAGGACAAAGGGAGTAATATTCTTTTTTTTTTTAAAAAAAAAACCCTACTTCTCACTTTGGCACGTGTCTAGAGGATATGAGAACGCTCCACTGTTCAAAATAGACATATTTAATGTGTTTATCGACATGATCATAACACGGATAAGCTCAAAATGTCTACTATTCATGTGATCGTATCAGAACAACAATTTTATTTATTTATTTACTTACGGTCTAACTTTTTTCAATATTCTATAATTTTTTCTATAATATTTATTTATTAAATATATGTACACAATATTGAGTATGTTATTGTGAAATCAGTCGTAAGCATATGTCAATGGGTAGCGGAGCATTCCCCGATGAATAAGTTCAGGAAGAGTAACTACAGCCTCCTAGTAGAAGACTAGCAGTGGACCGTCGTCGGTCAAGGTAGAACATAATTAATTAATACATATAAAAAGGAAATAAAAAATCGAACCAAATCATGTGCTCGAGCTAGTGAATATTTTGGGTTTGAATGATTAAAATTTAACAAAAACTAGAAATTGTTGTTTATTTCTGATCAATCGATCCGCTCTATCTTTCCGAACAACCGACTACGAATTATAATAATCACTGCAATTATGTCCCTTTGACTCAAGATATAACCTTACTTTAGTATTCCCTCCGTTTTTTTTCGAGATTGCCTATTTCTTTTCGGTACCATATTTAAGAAATATAATAAAAAAATTAATTTATGGTGTAGTTAAAGATAAATGTAATGTTAAAGATAAAAGTGGTGTTTGTTGGACCATAAAAGGAAATAGGACAATTGAAAAAAGAAAAAAAATCAGACACACAGGCCACGTCAGAAAAAATAATTTATCAAACAGAAACGAATATCGATTACTTTGTTAGGCTTCGTATTAACAAAGTAGATTAGAATTCGACTGTGGAAAGTGAAAATCGCTACATCCACCCTAGATAATCTCCTTAACCCTTTTCCAATACTTTACGCTGCAAGGACGAGAAAAAGTACATTATGAACGGAACGAAGGGAAGACATACATATAGAAGAAAACCAAGCATTCAACAACACACTAGTTCTTCCATAATTGATTGCTACGTTGTAAACAATTCATACAAAAAGCTGCATTTTCCAGAGAATACAACTTACAGATTGATAGCTAGGAGATACTCTAAACCTAATCACCTAGTCCATCAAGTAAAGAAACCGAAACGAATCTCCGTATTGAGAAAGCGTGCTAAGCAAGAGGGCCAAACTTATCCTTTGATGTGTACACACAAGATTAGGTTAAACTGAATCGAGGTTGATAATATTAGAGATTACAAGTGACATGAGGAGTAATTGAGTGAGAGAGAAGCCCCTGAATTTTACATTGTTACTTTGTGATTTTGTATGAGCCTATGTGAGTTACAGATAGTGAAAAACACTTCATTTGTTTAGTCCACATATAGCGTCGTTCATTGAAAACTAATCAATTCATTACTGTTCTACACAAAGCTACTTGACAGAAAAGCCTATAACTTTGATCTCTTGATCCAATTACAAAGCCCATCACAGTTCTATGACTCAGAATACATGATTTCTATCACGAATTCGATTTCTTAACAACCAAGAAATCTTCACCAAAACATAGACATACAAATTAGACAGGGCATATAGACCAAGATGGTTCACCAGTTATCATTCACTTCTTTTATAAGCATAGTTTCTGAAATCTACGACATCAGATTTAACGTAATGGGATAACCACAACAATCATGGAAACCAAAGGCATAATAAGTCCATCAAAGAACATGGCACAGACTACGCCTTGTTTAACAAAAGAACCAAAGAAAGGAGAATCAGCCGGATACTTATAAGTTCAGCATACGAAAACAATTTATAATAGCCAGCTCAGCTCTATAATAGCAACTTCCCTTCAATAAGGTAAGAATACAACATACAATATATTCTTTAAAACATACATATCTCGAGTTCTTCGAGAAGTAGGATATGGGGCAAATCCTATCATGTTAATTTTTCTAGTCAAATTACCATCCAATGGTTCTCTGTCATTCCTAAGAACTCTAAAGCAAACAGAACTATGGTAATCATCTCTCGTGTCTAAGCCTTGAGATTCAAGTGAAACGAGGTAATATATCACAATTGTACTATAAAGTGGTAGCCAATTCCTCATAACTCACAACTCAAAAAAACAAGCAACTTAAGACCCGTTGATCAAATTGTACAAAACCAAAAACACATTAACTTAGTTAAAAGTAACATCCAAGCTATGTAGCTTAACCTAGAAACCAAAAGTTACAACATTCTCTTCTACGTTCATATAAGTAAACAAAACTAATAAGCTATCAGTCACCTTTCCTTCTGAAGGAGCAGCCCTCCGTGAGTCGAGCACGGCCTCCCGTAGGCTGGCACAGCACTGTCTGGCAGTTGCCGCACACCACCACGGTCTGAGAGTGGCTGAAAACGGTGGTTCTGTACATAACAAACACACAGATCAATAAAAATCATTGCTTTTTTTTTTTTCAAGCATAAGATGATTCGATCAAAAGGAATTCGAACTTACATATTGAAGCAGCCCTGACACTTGACATCCTACGATCAAATATCACCAAATCAATAAGAAATAAAAAAAAAACGAAACAAAAAATCGATGAATGTAGCAATCAAACGAAGAGGATTTACCATGAAGAAGGAATTTGGGGACTGGACGAGGCGCTTGAGCTTGTGCTTCCTCTTCTCGAGCTCCGCCGGTGGGTTGAGCAAATCGTAATCGTTTGATAGAACCTATTTACGATCGAATATATAAAAACATTAGTACGAAATAATCTCGAAAGTTTTTACAATAATTTGAAAATATTAGATGCAAAAGTTCACCATCTCTGTTTCTGAAAGTGGAGGCGCGAAATCTCTGGAGAAAAAGCGAAGATTGGACGAAACTGGAGAAGGCGATGGATTGGAGAGAAGCAAACCCTAGGGTTTATATTTCTTTCAATTTCTCTCTCTTTTTTTTTTTTTATTTGTACAAATATAAATACACAATTATATACTAGGCCTGGACTGAGCCAGGTCTTGGATCCGGAAGGAGCCCAATAGGGAATATTTCAAAAGATAAGCCCGGCCCAATCAACACATCATTTACTCCGTAGGTCTCATTCATTTAAAGATAGTAACTTTTTACGAGAACTAGAATAAATACGAGAATGATCGTGGTACAGTAGTGAGAAAGAGTTTTACTTCATTAAGTTAAAATTTTGCCTAGCAATGGGACATACGAAACCCTAAATAAACGGGACGGAGAGAGCAACACAGCAACATTCAATAAATATTTATCTTTATAAAATTAAAATGCTAGCATAAAATCAGAGAAGAAAAAATTGACGGTTGATGAAAATCAAGACAATAAACCCTCATACTACTTGGGAATGGTCCCACCAGCAATGAATCGAACGGCTATCGTTCTCCGAAACACGTCACTATGCATGAAATGACCATCTTACCCCTGGAAATACTGATTTTTTACGTTTCCGTTTTCCCCCTCTCGATTATGGAATAACGCCATCACGAGAGTCTAAATCACAGCTCAAGCTTTGACTGTGTTTCTTTTCACTCACTCCGATCCGATCAGAAACCCATTCCGCCGCCGCCGGCCAATATGTTGCCGCCGGAGCTCCAGCCCAGGGCTTTCCGCCCTTACATCTCGCCCTCCTCCAGCGCCCCCTCATTCCCCACTACCTCCTCCGCCTACAACGATGAGCAAAACCCTAACCCTAGCCCTCCGACATCCTTATATTACGGGGGAGCCGCCGGAAGTGGCCGCCGTTCCAGCTCCTCCATGAAGAACTCTCGATTCTCCCCTTCTTCGTTCGTCCACAACGCCAGAATCGCGGTGGCTCTCGTCCCGTCCGCAGCCTTTCTCCTCGACCTCGGCGGTACTCCGGTCGTCGCCACCCTTGTTGTTGGGCTTATGTTTGCGTACATCCTCGATTCGCTTAGCTTCAAATCCGGCTCATTCTTCGCCGTCTGGTCTACCCTCATTGCCGCGCAGATTACGTTCTTCTTCAGCTCCTCGCTCTACTACACCTTCAATCATGTTTCCCTTGCTATCCTCGCTGCCTTCACTTGCGCATTGGCGAATTTCCTGATTGGGGTTTGGGTTTCGCTGCAGTTCAAGTGGATACAGATCGAGCACCCAACCATCGTGCTCGCCCTCGAGCGCCTCCTATTCGCATGTGTTCCGCTCATAGCTTCCACACTGTTTACTTGGGCAACTGTTTCTGCAGTGGGTATGTTGAATGCTGCTTACTATCTCATGGCTTTTAACTGCATTTTCTACTGGCTGTACTCGATTCCTCGTGTGTCCTCGTTCAAATTGAAGCAGCAAGCGAACTTCCATGGAGGTGAGGTACCTGAGGATAGTTTCATTCTTGGGCAGCTTGAATGTTGTGTGCATACGCTGAGTCTTTTGTTCATTCCTGTATCATTCCACATTGCCTCGCACTATTTGGTTATGTTTTCGTCCAGTGCCGCCATCTGCGATTTGTTTCTGCTTTTCTTCATTCCGTTCCTGTTGCAACTTTATGCATCTACGAGAGGGGCATTGTGGTGGGTTACTAAGAACGAGTACCAGTTGCAGAGCATTCGGTTTGTCAACGGTGTTGTGGCTTTGGTTGTTATTGTTGTATGCCTGGAGATTAGGGTTGTTTTCCATTCATTTGGGCGGTACATTCATGTTCCATCACCACTGAGTTATCTGCTTGTAACCATCACAATGCTTGGGGGAGCAGCTGCTGCTGGTTCTTATGCCCTTGGTATGGTGTCTGATGCATTCAGCTCTCTGGCATTCACTGCAATGGCCGTCGTCGTAAGTGCTGCTGGAGCTATTGTTGTGGGATTTCCTGTCCTGGTACGTAGTTTCCTGTCTAACTATGAGCTGCTTTATTCATCTGATGGTGTGATATTCCTTCTATAACCCCTTGTTTGCTCCTTCATTTAAGATGTTGCCTTTTCTTTTTTTAATTCACATGAAACTTGTAGCTTCCAACTGTTATTGTTGCCTCCTATATTTATCTTGAGTATGTAATTTGCATGCTTTGCTATCTTGACTAGTTGCCAAATGTGAGTTAGATGATAATGAGTTTCTTAGACCGGCCATTGTTAATTTGACTAGTAAATAGGGTATGCGGACAGCCATAAAAAGGCTATGTAGAAAATGCTTGGAGAATGTACCATAAATATTATGCTTCTTAGTTATGAAGTTTTGCCGAGTTCAAATCTCGTCCATAACTCAGTTTAGAATTATCATTCACCATATATTCATCAACTGGATCTCCCTAGTTTAGAATTCTGTGATGGTGAACAGATGTATATTCAAAGATGTCTGATTTGCATAGGGGTTTAGGCTTCGAATGTAATGACATGATGTGATTGCCATGACCTTATGCTGAACTGTATGGTTGATCCGTTGATTGTCTATGTATTCTGTTTGCTTGATATATTCAGAAAAATAGGTGTAGTAGACCAATAATGGAAAATGCATACACACTGCCAAAAATTACTCTACTTTATCCAAGTATAAAAAAAACGTTTTCTTAACACCTGTGTTCAATCTTTTAGGACTAAATTTGTGGATGGAGGGAGTAAAACAGTTCAGATAATAATTATTTATTAGATTGTAGGAATGACTAATGCACATTGTGATCCTCATTTTTCGTCATTGTTTATTTGTATAGGCTGTATAGCCTTTAGGCCCTCCACTGAATGTCCCCTTTTATTTTTACAGTTCATTCCACTTCCTTCAGTAGCTGGATATTGTTTGGCTCGTTTTTTCACAAAGAAGAGCCTGCCCTCATACTGTGGTTTTGTTGTGCTGGGGAGCCTGATGGTTGCCTGGTTCGTGATGCATAACTACTGGGATCTTAATATTTGGATAGCAGGCATGTCATTGAAATCCTTTTGTAAGCTTATAGTTGGCAGTGTGCTTCTGGCTTTGGCAGTTCCTGGTTTAGCTGTTCTTCCTCCGCAATTTCGTTTTCTGACTGAAGCCGGATTGATTGGCCATGCACTTTTGTTGTGCTATATTGAGAACAACTTTTTCAACTATTCGAATGTGTACTATTATGGGATGGATGATGATGTGATGTACCCTAGTTATATGGTTGTCATGACTACTTCTGCGGGTCTGGCCATTGTGAGGAGACTCTCTGTGGACCGGAGAATTGGATCAAAGGCAGTTTGGATTTTGATCTGTCTGTATTCTGCAAAGCTATCTATGCTTTTTATGGCTTCAAAGACAGTGGTGTGGGTTTCAGCTGTTCTATTTTTAGCAGTATCTCCTCCGTTGCTGCTTTACAAGTACTGGCAAAACCTTTTTCATATTGTTAATGTTGCACTGTTTCCGGCAGAAACATAACGAGTTTGGTTTTCTTGCAGGGACAAGTCAAAATCATCAGCATCGAAGATGCAACCTGTTCAAGGTTATGCTCATGCTGGTGTGGTTGCTCTGTCAGTCTGGTTTTGTCGGGAAACAATATTTGAAGCCCTTCAATGGTGGTATGGAAGACCTCCATCCGATGGCTTGCTATTGGGCTCTTGCATTCTCTTGACAGGCTTAGCTTGTATACCCATTGTTGCCTTGCACTTTTCACATGTCATGGTACAGCTCTTTGTCACTAATTTATTTGAATGTTCATGTTCTTACCCATGATTTTAGTTCACACTTATAGTTGAACTTATTTGCTAATGGTCACTTGACTTAATTTCCATTCCGAGCAACACTTGAGATATCAGTTTACTTAGTTCCTTATTTCTACCTAGTTTCTCTGATGGATAGGAACCTAATTTAGTTTACCAATCAATCGACATTACTTGGTAATACGTACATGGTTTAATGCTCATACAGTGTAATGTTGGCTGTGACCAACTAGCAATAGATAGCATAAAAAATTCTGCATGCCACATTCTCAAGTAGCACTAGCAGTGTTTTCAGTATGATTCTTAAGATCAATATTTTCTTCTGCATCTTCTCTTACTTCTAATAGGGCATTGCCGATTGGGATGCTCAACAAATTTATTTTATTGGGACTAACCGAAGATTTTCCCTTTTTTATTACAGGCTGCAAAAAGATACTTGGTGTTGGTCATAGCAACTGGTCTACTATTCATCCTGATGCAGCCACCAATTCCTCTGGCGTGGACTTATCACTCTGACCTAATCAAGTCTGCACGTCAATCTGCTGATGATATATCCATATATGGCTTCATGGCTTCGAAGCCCACGTGGCCATCATGGCTGCTCATTGCAGCAATCCTTCTCACTCTGGCTGGTGTCACCTCCATTATTCCCATAACGTACATTGTCGAGTTGAGAACATTTTATGCTATTGCTGTGGGTGTTGCTCTTGGCATTTACATATCTGCCGAGTATTTTCTTCAGGCAGCAATTTTGCATGCCCTTATCATTGTCACAATGGTTTGTACCTCGGTATTTGTGGTTTTCACTCATCTACCTTCCACTTCTAGCACCAAGTTCTTGCCATGGGTGTTTGCTCTGATCGTGGCCCTATTTCCAGTAACATATTTACTTGAGGGTCAGGTGAGAATAAACAAGGCTTGGCTAGGAGAGACCGGAGCTGAAGATATGGCTGAAGAGGACAACAAGATTGCAACATTACTAGCTGTTGAGGGTGCAAGGACGTCTCTTCTTGGGTTATACGCTGCAATCTTTATGCTTATAGCACTCGAGATAAAGTTTGAGTTAGCTTCACTTATACGTGAGAAGTTTGTGGAAAGAAGCGGACTTCGACACAGTCAGTCGGGTGAAAACAGCTCAGCTATGGTGCCCCCAAGATTGAGGTTCATGAAGCAACGCAGGGCATCTACTATGCCATCATTTACCATTAAAAGAATGGCTGCAGAAGGTGCCTGGATGCCTGCAGTTGGTAACGTTGCCACTGTAATGTGTTTTGCGATATGCTTGATCTTGAATGTGCATCTCACAGGAGGATCCAATCGCGCTATATTTTTCTTGGCGCCTATCCTCTTGCTGCTTAATCAGGATTCCGATTTCTTTGCCGGATTCGGTGATAAGCAGAGGTATTTCCCTGTTACTGTTGCTATCTCTGCTTACTTGATCTCGACCGCTGTCTATAGTATATGGGAAGATGTTTGGCATGGAAATTCAGGGTGGGGTGTAGATATTGGTGGGCCCGATTGGAAGTTTGCTGTGAAGAATCTGGCCCTACTTGTAATGACATTCCCGAGCCACATCCTTTTCAACGGTTTTGTATGGAGCTACACGAAACAAGCAGATTCGAGGCCGTTGCTCACCATACCCCTGAATCTGCCGCCAGTTATAATCACGGATATTATCAAGATCAAGATTTTGGGGCTTCTCGGAGTTATATATTCCTTGGCTCAGTATCTAATTTCGAGACAGCAGTATCTCTCAGGGTTGAGGTATATTTAGAGAGATGTGTGATGAACGTGTTATTGAAGATTTTAGAGGTAAAAAAATTTGCAAGTTGGATGGCTAATTTACCCTTTTAGTTGCTTAAATTGCACATGAGATTTTGGGAAAAAGGCTCAGGTGCATGAATGGTGGGTGGGGTTAAGTGCGTGCTGGAAGCTATTGCGTGGGGGAGGGTGTGTATACATGAAAGTTGCGTGCTTCTTGCTTGTAATTTGTATTCACAGCGACGTAGGTTGCTGACCAACTCAACTTGGGATCGAAAAACGACGAGTCAAATTCAATTTATACAATGAATAGAATTACAGGACCTGTGTCGTGCGAACGACTGTGTTGGTGTGGTGATCCTCTCTCTCTCTCTCTCTCTCTCTCGATTTGTTTTGTCGTGTGCATGGGGTGGGCATATTGTGCGTTAACGAAAGAAAGAAGTGTGAAAATTAGCCATATGCACACATCTGATTAAGTGATCGATATCTCAAGTTCATAACTTCAATCTTCACATGCATTCCCTAGTCATTTGGCTCCTCTCATTTATTTCCTTTTTTTCTTGAAAAAAATATTCTGTGTTATCTATTTTCTGTTCTTTTGTACTATATCAATTCTTTTGAGTAAGCTTTTTGAAAAATATGCTCCTTCCGTCCTGTGGCAATTGTCTACTAGGGGGAATATATTTGAGGTATACAATAATCAAAGTGGACAATTGTCATGGGACAAAGGGAGCCGTAGTTGGGATGGTCCTGCGATTTTTGTGCTAGCTCCCACACAATGTTCAAAAGGTTGGCGAATAATCATGCATACACGAATGTGTGGGTAAAAAAAAGAACTATTACCTCGTACTATTGTACCATAAGTTTGATTAGAATATTATATTTTATATCTCACGTATATTAATAAAACTAATATAAGGGGACGGATGAAGTATTAAGTAGTACTACCGACTTGCAAGCATGGCTATAATACGAATTACATAATCGAATAAATAGGACAAGAAAGTGGGGGATGTGAGACCGGTGTTCTAAAAGATGCCGCCTAGATCCGCCTAGGCGCTAGTCAGTGTCTCGTCGTCCGACTAATATGTAATCCGCCTAGGCTCTATGCGATACCCAACGAGCCACTCTTGAAGCTTAATCAAGAGTGTATATGTGTTAATTAATCTAGTTTTAGGCAAACTATGCTACTCTATGAATGATTTTGGATTTATAATTATGAAACTAACCTAGCAATTGTCATAGTATGTGTATTTATTATAAATTTGACAACAATATTGTAAAAATAATAAAAATAAGCATTATAGTTCGAATCCGCCTAGGCCCCGCCTAGACGCTAGTCATCCCTCCACCGCCCGACTAGCGTCCCTAGCGCTTTTTAGAACATTGTGTGAGACAGAGACAAATACTAAGAAAATGTTTTACGTGAAAACATATAGAGCCACACTTTACTAGTAATTTATTACCCAGATAAAATAAGAATGGTAGGGAAAAATATGGACCATTGATCGAAAAAATGGATGGACAAGATCATTTCTTTCCTAGTATGGCCTTTTTAGAGTATCTTTATCAATTACCTATCACCTTATCTAGAGAGAGTAGAGTTCAGTAGCATAACAACTCACTCTCCACGAAACACTAGAATCAATGGCTTCCTCCGCCACCTACCCCCTCTTCCTCCTCCTCCTCCTCGTCGTAGCCCCGCTCGCCGCGGCGGATTCCCCGACGCCGGCGGTGTGGCCGCTCCAGTTCCACTCCATTCTGTACGTGAATTACAGCGGATCGCTGAGCCTGATCGACCTGTGGTACGACTGGACCAACGGCCGCAACTACAACATTATACAGGACCAGCTCGGCTCGATTCTCTACGACGTCGAGTGGAACAACGGCACCTCCTTCTTCTTCTCTCTCGGTTCGTCCGCCGCCGAGACGTGCAGCTCGGCGCAGCTCGAGGTTGGGATTCTCCGCCCCGATTGGCTCGACGGCGCTGAGTACCTAGGGCAGGAGAACGTCGACGGTTTCCTCTGCAACGTGTGGCAGAAGCTTGGTTTCATTTGGTATTACGAGGATGTCGTCTCCAAGCGCCCCGTGCATTGGGTGTTCTACACTGGTAATTTTTGTCAATTTCTTTTGTATTCATATTGTTATTTGATATACTGTAGACCATCGATCGTTTAGTCTTCACTAGCTGGGATTTTATATGTTTTGCAAGGATACTACGGTTTGTTGAAGTATAGATTCAGTGCATAATGTCTAGCAGTAGAGTTTTTGGGTTGCTATTGGTGTTGTGCAATGGCAGGCGAGGTTTAGAATAGTTGTGGAATGCAGAAGGGATGATGGTTGTCGTTCGCTGCTTTAATGGATGATTATTTTATGTGGAACTAAATAGGATTGTTTGCTTTAAGAAGAATAAGGTTGATTAGGACTGAAAGATACGATACTCTGCTTCCCGATCAATATGCTGTAACAGTTCTCACTGAATAGCCCTTCCATTTCATTGAGTTGACACTAAAGAGTGAAGAATCAAAAGACTAGTTTGTAATTTGAAAAATCAGATTCTCAGTTTTTCTACCATTAACAAGATAGTAAAGACTGCTGAAAATCCGTTCACCGTGAAGCAAACTTTGGGGCTAGTACTTGTGTGTTTGTGTGCTCATATTTAACATCAATCACGTAGCATATGATATGTCTACGGTTTTTTATTTGGAGGGATGTTAATAAGTATTCTATCTGATCCAACATGCATGTTTTTTTATCTTTTGTTTATCCCTACAACTGCAGGAAGATCAATCCATGTAATGAATTTTGAGGTGGGAGCTGTGCTTGAGGACGAGAAGTGGCAGGCCCCTGTTTATTGTTTCGAGAAGGAAAAGTCTCAGAGGGATCATAGATCTGAGTACAAAGCTGATGTCGGTTATTTCGAACCTCAACTAAAAGGGATTCTGGGAGGGTCAATGTCGCTCTAGATGTAATGTTGTTCATACTACTTCATGAACTATTTTAACCTCTTTTCTGATTGTCCCAGTCAGAGAGATCCTACTGTTCTAGTTTGAGCTAGAGCCCTGTGCATTTCCTCCCACTTCTCATGCCGGGCAAGAATGATCATTTCCATGTTCTGTTGGATGTATGAAGACCAATAATAGATATATTTTGGGAGTTAAGTTTAGCCAGAATATGTTGTTTAACATATACTACGTGCTGGGGGATCATTTTGGGAGGCCATACATAGCCAGGTGTAGTTAATTAACAGATAATAAATAGAACAGGGCAGTGCAGCATATGATTGATGAGACTAATATAACGGGATTAATATAATAGGAGAGAGAGAATATCAGTTAACTTTTGGAGATCGAAGCTGCTTGTAGATGTTAGCTTCTAGTGGAGTAACATTTACTGTTTATGGACCTCTTACTTCACTGAGGTTATCAAATGATTGTGTTTTAGTTATATTCTGCTGTATGCAGATTTTTCTGTGATTGTTCAAAGTGTGCTTACTTAGCATTTGATTCCTATGCATTGTTGTAAACATTTGTTTTGAGACAACGATACTCTATTTTAACCTTGCTAGAGTAGAGCTTTTTTTTTTTTTTTTTTCTAAACACCCTCGTAACAGTCATTAGTATAGCAATGAAAGTCAATAGGTTTCTGTAACATGCAAATAAGCTATTATAGCCACAACCTATAAAGATCCGGTGCTTGATTGGAGACACCGCCTAAAATTACGTGTACATGAAAGTGGAAACACGAAACAAAACATGAGGCTACAGAAACAAAGACTAAGGCAAGGTATGCTCCCTGGTGCTTAGCTGCAAATTTCCTTCTTCTCTTATCTCCGTCACTTGCTTTGTTCTGTACTGATACCTATGTGCAGCGAACAAAAACGCGCAGAAATTGATCACACTCAGGACTGTAAGGAGCCAGTAGAAATGATCAAACCGGCCAGTGTTTATATTCTGCGACAACCAAGAGGGCTTTCTCCTCTCTTCATCACCCGTGACAGATTTAATAATATTGTTAAGTATGGTGGCTGCGAAGCAACCGAAACCACCAGCCACTGCTGCGTATGCGGAACCTATGCTTCTCATGGCATCCGGCGCCTCTTCGTAGAGAAACTCCAGTAATCCCACGATGCAGAATACTTCAGCAATTCCGATTAAACAGTACTGTATGAGTAGCCAATATGCACTGAGATCTTGCATTGGGGTCAAGAAACTGGCCTCATAGCCATGTTCTATGGCATATTGTCTTCTATACCTCTCAAAAACACCAGCCCACGCCACAGAGAGAATCGAGACAGCCAAGCCAATGCCTACCCTTTGCAGCTGAGAAGCACCATGAGGGTTGCCTGTGATTTTTCTTGATAACGGAACGAAGACCGAGTAATAGAGTGAGAGCAATAGGAATATGCTGAGTCCAGGAAATACAGGCATGCAGGTCACGGGGAGTTTCAGACGCCCCATGTGAGTGTTTAATGTGTAGGCTTGCTGTACTGATAAAGTCAAAAACTCAGTTAAGATAAGGTTGAGCATAATGGTACAAGCTGGTATTGGGACCAGTCTGAGAAGGATTTTGATCTCCTCAACTTGTGTGACAGTACAGAGCCTCCATGGGCTTGGATCGACTCCGTCTTCTTTCAGCTTTAGAGCTGCTTTGTCCAAACATCTGTAGTTTCAAAACTGATCAGAAATCAAGAAATGGAAATGGTGTGTGCATGGAAGGATACTAGAAATCAGGCAGGCCTTTACCTGTAATCATCGGTATGGGTGATTTTGCTGCTACCCTTTACGGCTGATCTTTTGCCCTGAAGCTCATACAATCCCACCATCTCACTGCTCTGGAACGAAGCATTTCTCTTTCTAAATGCAGCAACAAGGACTTGTGCGACCCGAGTGAGTGGGCTTCCACCAGGTAGCCGATGCCTATAAAGAGGAGTTCCCAGAAAGAAAACAAGGTTGGACATGCCCATAGCTATGGCCAAGGAACCAAAGGCAGAACCCCATCCATGTTTTATTTGAATGTAGACTACTGCTGTGAATGCTACGATTGCTCCAACAGTCACCGAAAGATAGAACAAGTTGAAGAATCTCTCCAAATGCTCCTTATAGTCTTTGCTTCTTTCATCGAATTGATCTGCACCAAAGGAAGAGACGCAGGGCCTAATCCCCGCCGCCCCGAACGCAGTAATGTAGAGGACTATGTAGAGGTAAAGCATCTGCCATGGTTTTGCAGGCTCACAATTTCCCAAGAGAAGGGAAATTTGATCACATTTATCTTGACTTGGCATTAGAGCAGTCATGGTTGCACACAAGGTTATTCCTGTTAGACCCTCCAAGAAATTACAAGAACTAGTTTTAGCATTTCTTTATTATACTTGAGAGACTAATTCAATGTGTGCAGATATATATGAAGTTTGAAAAAATGGCTTACTACAAGATAGATGGTGGTGAAGATGGCTATAGTCCAGTATCTACCAAGATAAGCATCAGCTAGGAAACCTCCGAGCACAGATGAAGCTTGTGATATCCCTAAGAAGTTGTTCACTGCATTAGCAGAGCCCTCGAATGGGCGGTGCATAACGTAGAACATGAAGGCCACCATGTTCACAGATAGTCCAAAGTAAGCCATCCTCTCTGCCATTTCGTTCCCTGCAAAAGTTGGAACTCAAAGTTATAACGAAAGCTTCTACCTTCTCTTCTTCTCTCCAGGAGGGGAAAAAAAAAGGAAAAAAAAAAAAAAAAAAAAACGAACTCGTCTACTTAGATTACCGAAAATAAAGAAAGCAGCAAGCCAGCCTCCGGTTTTCGACACACTAAGCTCAGAGAGCGGCTTCCCGCGGATGTTCACCGGCGTTGCTCCGCCTGTATAGCCGCCTCCGAGAGCCGTCCGCCTGTCGTCGGACTCGAGAAAGAACATCCCGAGCCGTTTCCTCCGATGAGACGCTGCCGGAGTACCATGCAAGGGCTCGGGCGACTTGATCTCTTCGGCAGCCATGCCTGAATGAAGTCAGTCACAAGGGTCAGCTTGCCTTTTCCCTTTAACTTTCCATTGATTATAACAATATATATATATATATAAAATCTTGATGTGGTTACTAAGTTTGGTACTTCGCTATCATACTCCACATTTATTTGGTGTCAAGACTGTTGGATATTATTGAGGAATGCAACCCTTCAAGAGGAAGAAGGAAAAGAGAAAAAAGCTCTCATTAATGCACAGCTGCAATAATGGTTGCAAACATAATCCTGGATCTCCTCTCACACCAAACACCCGCAATTGGATTAACCACTATCCTCCCTAATCATTACAGGTACGTACTCATATATCATCTTTAGTCAAATTTATTTACAGAGAAAAATACTTGGAAAAAATCTGGATTTCTTTCGATTTTTTCATCAAAGATTGAGTAAAGAGTGAAATACTAGGAAAATCATCTTATGTTTAAGGGTGTAGATTGTAGATGAATTGGCCCATCTTCCCTGTGCTGACACCAACTGATCAATGTAATAAATGTGTGATGGATGTAATAAAGAGTGATCCAACTACCATGTGTGGAAAGAAAATTAATATTGTAAATATTGAAAAAAGAAAAATTAAGAGGCAAAATATGCAGCATTTATTGCTACAGCTGAAGCCAAGAGTGGTTGGTTGGTCTCAGCCCACCTTCCTTTTCTTGGACTCATTGACAAAAAATCCCATTTTGCTGAGTTTATCTGAATTCCAGCACCCATAATTGTCTTCTTTTTTTTCAATTTTTTTGCTAAATGTGTTCGTCCAAGGATTATCTTAATTGGTTTGGATTTGAAGCCCATTTTTGTTCAACGTCGGAGGTCTAAGTTCATTTGGTCTGAGTTCATAGGTTATATTACGTATAGCCGTTATATGTTTTGATAGCACCAACTTTTTCGGCTAATGATTTTTATTGAGAAAAAATGGAAGCGTAGCTATTAGAATTATTGCCTAGTTTCTTGAAGCGTTTACTTCTGAAAGCAGTGAGATGGGGAAATGACTTAAGTTCGTTTGTTTTTTACACGATTTGAATTCGTACAGGTGAAAATTAATTGAAGGGAAGTAAATACTAGTAACATTATAGTGTTTCAAGTTTGTTGAGTAATTATTGAATGTTAAGGTTTTTTTTTTTTCCTGCTTCTAGTTGGAGACTTGAAGAGGTAATTTATGCATGACTTTTGAAAGTAAAAGTAAAGAGAGGAAGTAGGCCAGTTGCATTTTATCCTCTATAAGCTTCAAAATGCATATTTTTGGCTCGATTCTGAAACTAGTGAACAAGTACGCGACGTTCTTGATTGGGCCGAAGGTTTCGGGTCACTTCTTCGAGACCCGAGAATTGCTCTGGCCGGGCGTGGTGTTCGAGGGTCGATAACTTGAAAAGCTACGTTGATTACGTGACTATGGAATCCTTTCCTCGCAAATTTCTTGCATGTGGATCCGTCTTTTTTCGAATAATTCGACATAAATTTATGTCCTTGTTGGTATTACTCGATGACAGCTTCGGATGTATGTTTCGTGTTCAATTACACTCTTACATTTCCCAAAATAATAATAAGTTCTCTCTTAAAATTGGACTAAACTCTTGATATTTTAAGTCACTAGTAATTACTTGTACCGAATCAATCGACTTCGTTTTCAGATCTTAATTGAACACAGATTTTTTTTTTCCCAGAGGAATAGTCGCTTTAGCTACCGAATTTACACGTGGAACCTGAATATTAATAAAGATGTGTCACTCGGTGTGCATGTGTTGGCCTAGCAGTAGGCGATTGAGTTTCGATACCAAACGTCACGAGTTCGAGTCTTCTGCCGTCACGACTATCTAATCTAAATTAGTAAACAAAATCAAATTATGAGAGATTATTATTTTTAACGTCTAGTACCCTATTTTAATTTTCCTTCTTAATGCTTCATCGATTCCACGTACAAAGACGGCCAGTCGGCAACTGAATTGAAAGTAACCTGTTAGTGTTTAGCCCTTTCGCCGGTCAGCATACGAGCTTGATCACCTCCATGCAGACCGGAGCTCACCTCCTCAAGAACCCGACTTTGATATCGATAGCCGTTGAGGAGCAGAGGCAGAGTAACGGAAACAAAGTCGATTACGAGACTTTGTGCTTCTCCTAACCTTGAGTAGCGAGTTTCGTGTGAAGGGTAATTAAGGAAGGGGAAGAATATAACAAGGTAGTTTCTTGTTTCTCCGATTCATACACTTAATATTATTTCAGCAGCTAACAACTGCCACCAAAGTGGTTGAATTCGACACTATCTAACTACTAGCTCATAATATCACAACCCAGTGCGGTCAAATTCTCTGGATTCAACGGATTTTCGAGTTCTTATTCACTGTTACTCGACAAGTTACGTATAACATAACAGCGTGAAGTACAGTTGCAAAACGGTATTTATATTATCAACATGCCAAACAATTCGTAATCAGAAAGTTTCAGCATCCGAAATGGGGAGTAGGATATATTGTGTACCTCTCGTTAACTTTGAGCATGAGAGAGAGCGCTAGCTTCTGTTCGGGATGATTTTCAGGAGCTCGATATCGAAGAGGAGAGTTTTATCGATCAATCCTTGGTTCCTCAACACAAAATCCAACGCCCTTTGACCCTAAAATAAACACAAGTAACACCAAATTATAGAAAAATTACCTAACCAGAGGTCCAATGCAGCATCAGTTCATGAATAAGAATTAGAGTACCGAGAACGTTGTTGGCCTTGGACCTTTCTTGTTGTAGTCATTGTCAGGATATCCTAGTTCAGGGGGAACAACAATCCTGAAACATTATATAAATAGCATAAGAGGCATTATTTAAGATTGTACTCTAACATTGTTCGGCTAGCATATGCCTTGACAGAAAATTTGCCCTAATTGCATCTTGTGTTGCTATTTAACATCAACCGTATCAATATCTGCTCGATAAAATAATGGTGGAAATTCGAATAAATTGGAATGGAGAAAGATAGAGCACCTTCGTATGCCACCAAGAGCCATGCCTGATACAGCTTCCTCAAAAGCTGGGATGACCTGGAGATATGCAATATGGCAAAATAAATAATTTCTTTTGTCCCTCAAATTGATGCATTGAGTATCACGCGTGAGCTTCACTAATCAAGAATATTGGATCAGAGAAGATGCCTATTACAGCAATTCCTAGAGGTTCTATAAGTCCGGCTTATGTGCTGGCTCTACGACTTTTTAGATGAGACAAAAATTCTCAGTAGAAAATCGGCTTACAGCATGCAAACATGACTTACCAATGCAGGATATCAGAAACACTTAGCAAAATCGAACATTATGAGAAGAGAGACATCCTCACCTCTTGTGATCCTAATCTGAACTTATAGAATTCTTTCTCATCACCCTGCATACGAATACAAAGTATATATCACAAAGAAGAAGACGACGAAGAAAAGAGCAACAGAACTATCAATAAGTTACGACAGTAGACAGGATACGGGTAATACTTCGAATGAACCACCCTTTGTCTTGTTGCGAGCTTCAAATATACGGCCGTAATATCCAATAGTGTAACCATCCCAATCAACCTACATGCAGAAAATGATGAATTCAATTCGCATTCTTTTTATTCTGTTTAATTAAATGGATCGCAAAACCAGATATGGTGTAGTAAAATAGTCATGTTTTGACTCATACATACACCAAATTAGTATCTAATTCAACATATCAAACAATTTCCTCGATAATTCCCTGAAATATTTGTTCAGGCCTCAGATGATGATGGGCTTACCACGACAATTTCCCCCATCTTCGGGATGGGGCCTGTGCCCATTCGCAAGTCCTGCAAATTTTTATAAGTTTGGAGTAAAAAATAGGAAGAGTAACACAAGAAGTGAATAGGTAAACATTTACATCTTTCAAAGAAAAGTGACCTTATACTGAAGACCTGAAATTGTTTCTTCGTAGTCGGGATACTTCATCTTCGTCTTGCCATAATCCTTTCCGCGCAAAGCTGGCACTGTATGCTCAAACAGTGAGCCTACAATTAGTCTTCATAGCTACTAGGCTGCAAATAATAATAGTAAGATAATTATTCAAAGAACTGGGAAATCCATTGTTCTATCCATTTTAGCATTTCAGAGTATGGCAACCCAACTAGTTACAGCCAGCTTCTTGTCTATATTAATTTTCTTCAACTCTAAAGCTATAAAAAGATTACTCCACTCTAGTCTTAAACGTAAACAATCTATAAAGAGCCAAGACAATAACTTCTTCAATAATTTTCATACAGAGCTACAACCATTGTAAACTATGATCAACGAGCCAAGTACGTAACAATGACAGTGAGTCTACATGTAGAGACATAGTTAAGTTTCTCCTTGCCAATGAGGGATATCTATTTCAGTTAATAATATCCATAAATGTGAAGCTCAAACAACATCTATAAACTTTGAGAAATCGTAATTCGATAGATCAGGTGTTTAACTATAATCACATCCCAACATACATACTTCATCCAATCAATCCAAAAAACTAACCCCTAAGTACACTTTGGCAGCCCCCAAACTCGAGGCCTGTATTGATTTCTCAAATTCATATTCTATTACCAGAAGCAATTCCCTTGATGAATGCCATTTCGAAACACCATTACAAAAACCGATAAATAGAGGTTACCGGTGGGGAAAGATTAGGCCAAAAGGTAATAGTGAAATACAACGGAGAGAAAGCAAGGGAGATTACTGTCTGCGTATTGAGATGCAACGGAGGCTTCGCCGCTCCGAGAATTGAAAGCCGACGCTGCCAATAATCCCATCGAAGACATAATCATCTGTCTCCGATCAATCGCATACCTCTCCGAGCGCTCCAAGCTTCCATCTCCGTCTTCAATTCAGTAATACACATGGATTGAAACTAGAATAGTTCAGCTTATAAGGGAAAAAGCGAGGAAGATGCAAAGATGACGGATCTACTAACCGGAAGAGCTTGATGAGGCGGAAGGAGTCCGACAAGTAGTGTACGGCAGCGGCGGAGACGGCGTAGATAGGGCGGAGGAGCTAGCCGGAAAACGGTGAGGGAGAGAAGCGACGGCGGAGATAGAAGCCATGGAGAAAATTCTAGTGGGAGTTTCGCGGGAAGATTGAGGCCTCAGATTTTTTGGATGTACCGATTAATACTCAAATTCCTATTATGCCCTTTCCTTCAAATATTTCCCAAACCGAACATCTTCTTTAATTCGAAAAATCATTTACTATTTAATTTATATTCCTCCGTTCCACTACATTAGTTCTATTGAATGAATACATGTGAGGATATACGGTGGGACGGAGGGGAGTGAGTATAAAAGTTTTTCATGTACGGAATAGTATTTTTTAAAAAAAAAAGGGATGAACGGATCACTTATTCTTGTCTCGGTATTTCAGTTTTACGTTAATAAATCCGTCCACCCCAAGTCTATGTTTTATAGGATATAACACGATTTTTAATTTTTGTAATAATTGTGTTTATAGTAGAGTTTGAGTTTTGCAGTGTGTTTATGTGTTTATAGTAGAGTTTGAATGTGTACATGTAAAGTTTTTTATTTGGCTCACGTACTAAAATGAACTAAGGACACATTTAAGGAACAACCTAAAAAGAAAATAAATGCAGCACTACTTATAATACAAATCCATATCCAACGTACTAATATTTCTTTAACAATTGTATCTCAATCAAGTGAAAATTGGTGGCCCATCAATTATTTGCAGGTGAAATCTGTTCACATAAAATATACACGTGGATGCCATTATTTAAAAATACTCTCCAACAAAAATTAGTAGCTTATGCTTAAAAAAAAAAATCAGCTCGAGCTAGCGACTTATTTTGATTAGGAGGGGGTTCGATTCAGTGTCATCGTTGCATTTCGTATTGCATCGAATCGATTACGAATTCATATAAGCAAGTGCAGACTGAAGTCCCGACGTTGAAATTTTAGGGAGTGCTTTGGATAAGTTCTTAAAAAACACATAACATTGTGAGACAATTATAAAATGCTGGTGCAGGCATTGAGATTCGGGAGAGGTAGGTTACAAAATTTATTCACGTGTATGCCATACAATTTACAATTATGTTATGCACAATCATACTTATGATTGTATTCTAATAATTTTATTATTGTATATCACTCATACAATAAACAAACAAGTCACGCGGAAGAAATTAGTACAAAATGACATATTTTCTTCACACAAGTAAGAAATGGCCAAATTATCTTAATAGATTGCCCGTTTGGCTAAGCTTATTTCAAAATGCTTATAAGCTCTAAGTGCTTATAAGATGTTTAAGAGCTTATAAGATGTATGAGGGTAAGAACTTATAAGTTGTTGAAGTGTTTGGATAAAAGAGCTTATAAGCTTGAAGAGATAATAAAAAATAAAATCTGAAAATTAAAAAAATAAATTTTTGGAAATCGTAATGTTGTAACATCAAATGGAAGTGTATATAATATAAATATAAAAATAAAATAGAATTACAGTAGTAAATAAGCAAAATTGTAAAAATATAAATTGGGTGGGGGAGCTTATTTTTTGGAGTGCTTATAAGCATTTTTTGCTTATTTTTGCATCTTATAAGTTGTTAAGGAGTTTATTTTGCCAAACACATTTAAAGTGCTTATAAGCAGTCAAACAACTTATAAGCTAGCTTATAAGCTTAGCCAAACACCCTCTAATTAGAATTTACCAATTTACCACCCAAGCAAAGCAGCGCCATAAGAATGAATGTATTCAACGAAAATCGACAATAATCATACACCAAAATATTCTTACACAAAACTCACGCACGCAACACGACTGGAAATCCAATCACACTTTATTAAGTCCCAGTTCCAGTAACAATCAAACGAGCCTCTTACAGACTGACTAGCTTCAGCGAATTCGCCTTCTCCTGCAGACTGTCGAGCAAGCTTTCGAAGCTCTTCTTGAAGGAGTCCACTCCTTCCGCCTCCAGCTGCGACCCCACGTAACCCCAGTCGATTCCCAGCTTCTCAAGAGCGCTGTAAATTCCTTCAGCTTCGGATACGTTAGCATCGATGGTCCTTGCAACGGACCCATGATCGATGAACGCTAGAAGAGCTTGATCAGGCATAGTAGAAACCTACGAATACAATGAGACAATGTTAAAATTTGGATACGAGTGTAGAGGTCGAGGTAATGTTTTGCTTTTCTCTGGACCACTAATGTCGAATGAGACAAAATATAGAGAGGATTAGATGACTCACTGTGTCGGGTCCAACAAGAGGAGCCACATATAAAGTGTCTGGATAAGCTGGGTTCTTCACACTGGTTGAAGCCCATAGAAGCCTTTGCTTCTTCGCTCCTTTCTTCAATAGAGCTTCCCATCGAGGACCCGAGAATTTCTTCTGGTACAGCTGGAAAGCTAGAGCTGCCTGAGCGTTTGCAGCCTATGAAAGAAAATAAAGATAACTATCAGACAAGGTTAAGCCCAAATATTATGTTTGTTTTTTAACAAATAAATAGCCGGTGCACTACCTTTCCTCGGAGATCAAGTGCCTCTGGTGTTCCAATCTTCTCAAGCATCTTGTCAACGAGGCTATCCACACGGCTAACAAAGAAAGAAGCGACACTTGTGACTCGGGAGAGATCACTGAGCCCGGATGCTTCAAGGCCATCAAGGTAAGCATCGATAACTGCTTCATATCTTGCAAGAGAGAAGATAAGCTGCATCGAATCATAACATCAGTATCAGTATCTTATCTACAGTCACATATATATAAAACTGAAGTTTACTATGAAAAATATGAGATCCAAATATCCAACACTTGCTCTTCCGTGCGCGTTTAGGGCCTTTAGGCAATTCTTAGTGTTAAAAAGACCTCAACAAAGTAATCAGTCCATTTGTGATTTATCATATATTCGAATCATCAAACTTTCCATAGCACGGAAAGAATGACTTTTGAAAGCCTCATCTTTAGTGCATCGCTTAGATTAGTAGAGGCATGTACCCTTTATAAGGAGTATGATAATTATTAAGTAAAATAGAGCACATAATGACATAATGCTCATGCAGCCAAAAAAAGTTTACCATTTTAATATAATCAATCCCTAGAGAAATGTAATAATCAACTCACCGTAACATTGACGCTTATTCCTTTTGCAATGACTTCCTTAATTGAAGGAATGCATGGAGCAGTAGCAGGAATCTTTATGTAGACATTGGAACGATTCACCCATTTGTGAAGCCATTTTGCAGCCTCTATTGTATTTTCAGTATCTTCGGCAAGTAGAGGTGAAACTTCAACAGAGACATATCCATCAGCACCATCCGTTTGATCGTAGATCGACTCAAAAAGCTTGCATGCATCTTGGATATCTTTCACGACTAGCTCCCAGTAAGCACTTTCAATGTCTTTTCCAGATTGTACCAGTTCCCTGTAGTTATATTGCAATATAAACTGTATTAAGGAGAAGTCCTTCAGGTCTCGACCTCAAACTAGAAGAATCCATGGCCATTTCATTGCCAGTGAATCAAGATAAAGAACATAGCTCTTTCAGGATGGAAAAGAAAAAATACACGGCTAGGTGTAACGACCTAAAAAATAAATAGTACTCCATACACAACAACTACCACTACCATGACAAAAGTTGATACAAGTTATTAACAGATTCATGATAGATCAACCTTACAAAGTGCCTTCAGCACCCTAAAATAGAAGCTAAGCTTAAAATTTATAACAGGAAACCTCAGACAAACTCATTTACCTCTACTGATACCTAGGGAAACTAATAACAAGAAGCTGAAGAAACGATTTTTCAAGGATTGGATAACAACAAATTGAGAACATCAAATTTGAAAGTGTCTAGCTAGCAAATCAACTTCAACAAGGACACAATACCAATTTTTTAAAGTGTCTTACTTGAATTGATCATTGTACGCACTTGAGGTCGATATTGCTTTCTGGAAAATCTGCATTTCAACACACTAGATTAGTAAGATGGATGTTTTATACTATAAGACAGCAACTCATTCATTTCTGTTTAGATCAGACCACGAGAGAATTCAAACTAAAGAATGATGATAACTTAAGATACATCAAAATATAACTTAATGAAGGGAGGGGGCAATATACCGCTGGGTTGCTGGTTACACCTCTAACTCCACTCTCGATCAACGGAATAAGATCAGTTACTGGACGACATAGGTTATCGTACCACGGGCTCTGCCCTTCCTTCTCATACAGATCATGCAGAGTGGTTCTCTTCACGCTGCTTCCATTTCCACCAACTTGAGAGCATTTCACACTGCGCATTAATTTCCCAATTCGATCAAAAAATCCAAAACAACACTTACAAATTATTAAGCAGTTAATTCATAGCTCCAAGCCCTGCAAATCCTAAATCCCTATCAAACTAATCACTCCAATTCGCTTCAAATCATAAATATTACAGAAACACCAAATCGAACACCTCCAAATCAGCTGAGCTCTTTCAACATAAACGCATCGGATCTCTCCGAACACACACACGGACACCAACACACGGAACAGAGGTACGATTATAAGGAATAAGGTGAAGATGAACATCTTACACAAATGAACGGCTGATTCTTCGTCCAGCGCGAACACTGAGCTGGGAGGACGCAACCGACTTCTCGAAAACGGCGCTTCTGTTGCGAGGATCAACAACGCAGCACATAGGCGGCTGCTGCTGCTGCGAGGATCTGCTGAAGCTAGTAGCAGAATTAGCCAGAGCTGAGGAGGAGAGCTTGGAAATGGAAGCCATGGACGATCGATTCCGAGCAGCAGCGGAGAAAATTCAAGCAGGAGAGAGAAGTAAGGAAGGAGGAGAGAGTGTCGTGATTGAATTGGAAGAGCGATACAAATGAAGGTGGAAATTGGGGGTTAGATTAAGATTAGATTAGGGCTAATTGTAATTAATTAAGGACTAAAATGGGAGTTGAAGGGTTGTTTTACAGTTTGACCTTGGCTTTAGCCGCTATGAAAAAGCCGGTAAGTAAAGGGCATAATCGGGAATTCGCCTCCGTTGTTTGGTGAAGGTGGGGGCGGCTTCATGCTTGGTAGTAGGTGATTTTAAATCAAACATTCTTTTTCATTTTAGTTTTCTTTCATCAAGCGTGACCCATTTTTATGGTATTTATAATTAGAGCTGCCAAAAGCCTGGGCCTAGCGAAACCGAGCATGTTAGGGGTTTAAGCAAAAGTGAGGCGGTCCGGGTCAAACTTCGACTCTGCCGCCAAAATTATTGTCTGAGCTTGACCAATAAAGAATTTATAGTGTAAAATGATCTGGTCGACCTGGGCTTGTCGGGATTTTTGTGTGTTTTGGGTTGGGCTAGGCCAGCCCGATATTCAACAGATCTCACATTTCGAAGTCCGAGTATGTCAAAACTACAGTCGGGCCGAAGTACCGATCGGGACGGAATGGGGATTACTTTGACATATCAAGAACTACTATAATGAAACGGAAGAATATATGATATGACACCATGCATATGACGTGTGTATTACATAAATTAGGTTAAAGATGAGTTTTTGCTTCTTTTTTTCTATTTCCTTTTCAAGGGGTTAATGGAAATATTGGTGTTTTGATGTTGATTTCATGGACACTATGCAGATGCAGGGGAAGTTGCAGCTCGATTATCCGCTGTCCTGAACGTGCAGGCAATGGTGATGACGGAGCACTCTCTGGGGAGGAACAAACTGGAGCAGTTACTCAAACAGGGCAGGCTATCTAAGGAGGGTGTATTAACACCACCTACAGAGTAATGAGGGGAGCCGAAGCTGAGGAGCTGTGATTGGATTCGGCTGAGATGGCAGTGACGAGCACCAAGCAAGAGATCGAAGAGCAGTGGGGATAGTATGATGGTTTTGATATTCAGATAGAGGGTGAAGATGTGCAGCAGCTAAGTCGAAGTAGCTCAAGATGCTACTCATATAGCATTAGACCTGGAGTCAAGGTACGTTTTTCACTAATGCTCGTTGTCGTCTGATATAAATAGATTAACCACGCATACATGAAAATGTGACAGTCTCAGAAAATACACGATCTAAGACAGAGGTTACGAAAGTAGTTGTGACAAAGGGATTTGAAGTCCATGACATCTCCAAAGCCTTAGACTTTTTCAGAAGAAGATGTGATTCATGATATGTGACATTGCCACTTAGCATGAGTGACCGCACATAGCAATAGCATAGACAATGAGAGTACCTTATTACTTGAATCAAGACTAGATAATCTTGTGTCAATAAACAGATTTACTACACTATGAAAAGAAACCATTTACATTTCAGAGAGTTGGGCTTTCTTTACTCAACCAACTTTTAATGTCATGTAAGTAGAGATGGTCACAAGTGGAAAGTCCTTGAAGCTATTGTGCCAAGAGCAAAATGGCTTAGTATTTGATTCGAAAGGAGATATGCAAACGTTTGTATCATCTCCATTCCCATTATTTTCACTTAGTATTTGAAAAGTCTATATTCATCTCTTGTTTGTATGACAACTAATACAAAACACTTTACCCACTTATGTTATAAGATCGGTTTGGAGGTTTGAAGATGTGATACAATGGAGTTAGCTTTATTTGACATTTTTCTTTTATACTCTCTCCATCCATGATCTATACGATTTTGGAATGGTAAACAGAGGGAGTACTTTTATTTGAGGTTTCTTGGTAAGTTATCCTCCCCATCTATCCGAGTTTCCCATGAAAACTTTAATTCATTTTGTAGAGTTTATATGTATTCGGATATTTTCAATCATGCACGTACATATCATCCTCAAAAAAAGGTTTGAAAATGTGAAAATCTGATAGAAATGTAGAAGATATTTTAGAGATCTTTTTAATTTATGAACATGAAGTATTCAAATTATTGTTAAAATCAATTATTTGTAGCTGTAAACGATGAACATAACAAAGTGACAAACATAATGTCACATCATAAAGTGTCAAACGTTGGTAGTCAACAAATTGTATAGATATGCATTTCAACGATTTTCGTTAGGAACCATGCTTCCGACACATTTTGGGAGCGAAAATAGTTGTTAGTAGTCGATTTCGAAACACACTCCTTGTTTTCAGTGTATTGGTTTCCAATTTCTGAACTATATATTTGGACACCACAATATTATTATGTACTTGGAAAGAACTAGCAAATGAATTTTTGTGGGAAAAGATATGAATACATGTGGCCCGATTTGAAATAATACATCGACAAGTATCCAATGTTTTGGAAGTATCTATGCAGATTTTATAAAAGACATCGACTAATTGTTGGCCAACTTAAAATGTCACGGTGATAAATTTAAATATACGAGGTTGTTGGAATACAAGTGGATAGAGATATTGTACATTCAAATTTTAGATTCAATCAATTTTTAAAGCATTCTTAATTTTATAAAACATTTACATAAGATATTGGAAGTTATAGACATTCAAGATGTGTTGGATGTGCTTAAAAAGTCGTTACGAGTCTCGTGTGGAGTTGTATCCTGTTTTAAAATATGGTCACACCGGCATGTTCTACTGGTTTGATCGGGAACTTGATTAGACACCAGTCCAAGTTGCACCTTAAACTTGTTGGTCTTAAAAAACTGGATTGGACTACTAGAAATGAAGTCATCTTAAATCTGCAAGTATTTGAGAATATATATAGGACCAATCCGCATAATAGAAAAAACATAACATATTGTTGGCCAATTTGAAATTTGGTGTGTATTCAAATTATAGCTTTGGGTGACAATTTTTTGACTTACAAATATGTGAAGTTACCGGCGTTCAGGATGTGTTGAATATGCTAAAATTTTTGAGAAAACTCAAAATGATACAAACTAACATGTTGTTTCATTTCAATTTCATGACGATTAATTGATTATAGGGTGCCTACCACGTTTCTTTACTGGGATTGTTTCCGGCTCATATGATTAATCTCTACTAAACGCCTTATTCTCGGATTGTTGTTCAAATATTTGGTTGTGCGAATTTTGTCAAGTAAGATTGCATCGTATAGCACCACACCCTGGAGTGACACAAAAAATGCCCAACCTCAGTAAGTAAGTGTCAAAGTTGATTAGTAATCAAATACAAACACTCTTCCCAAATGGTACGGCCATACATTTTATTGTTTTTCGAGTGGAGCCGTGCTACAGTGAGGAAACACAAACACTATTAGCTCACCACCAAATATGCTCACCGTGTCAATGCAATGGCTCCCAAGTTCCGAAGTTTCGAGTCCTATGTTTGGACTACATATGATATTCCCACATGTGAAGAAAAGTAACAAACCAATTCAAAGTTCAAATATAGATTTCAATGTAAGTAAAGAAATTATTATTTAGATATTAAGTTTTTTAATTCACTCAACTTTTGTTGTTCATTATCCTAATTCATCTTGAATATTTTCATATTCTTATATAGTGTATCGACAAGGCTCTAAGAAATGACATGGATATGTTTTGGCCGAATTTGAAGAATTACGGTGACAACTCCCGTTATACCAAGTTCCGGCGGTACCAACGGAGGAAACATGGGGTATATCTGAAATATAGCTTCCAGCAATTCTTTCAAGCGGGTGTTGATTTCATGAAGCCACTACATCAGACTTTGCACTTACAGGTAGGTATAGTAACCAACATTCAAGATATGTTGGATGTTTTGAAGAATTCACTCACGGTGTCTTGTGGAATTGTGTCGGATCGCATCTGAGGATACATCGAAACTGAGTATAAGTACTATCATATCCGGGTATTGGAGGAGGTTCGAGTTTCGACTTTGATATTTCTTATTTGGCTAGGGGGTCAAAAAAACTCAGTGTTTTGTCGATTTGTGTCGGAGAAGTGTTCAATCCACTCCATGACGCATTTTTGCGTTTAGTACGGGCAACAAAACTGTTGGATGAGATCCTAGTTGTTATAAATAGGATGGAATCAATGAATTGGCAAGAATACAATCTTTTATTTATCGTCGGTAAAATTTACCAACGATGATTTTTGCAACCACTTTTATCCGTTGGTAATCCGTAGGCAATATCATTTAGCAACGGTTTTTTTGGATATAGTATAGCAACGAAATTTTTCGTTGCTAAAAAAATAAAATGGTGTAGTGTCTTCTATTCAATATTATAGTTATAATTTTTGGATGTTGCAATTAGTTTCAACAAACTCATGATGGAGATTGAACAACACTTGCCGGTGCTTATGCAAAAAAGTGAGAACATAATTTGCTAGCATATTACAAATAATTCTCTTGTATTGATATATTTATGATGCATCTCTTTAATTTTTTGGTGTAATGCAGAAGTTAAATTTCTTCCAATATCCGGTGGGGATAATATCAAAGTAGAAGTGGACAAGGAAATGTGATTGACATGAGGGCGGATATTTGTTTAGATTTTTAGATATCTTTGAGAAAACTGACAAAGATGACAAATTCTCGTTAAGGTATTCTAAACTCAAATGAATTAAATGCATGAATGTATTTTGAATTTACTTTTGAAAGTTAAATATTATATCTTTTTTTTTTCTTCTCTTTTCTAGTTTCTCTAAAAAGATTGATCATTCATGACACAAATGTTGAGTCCGATTTTGTGATCGGTGAGGTTGAGGCCGGCATAATTAATGTTCAAGACGACCTGGTCATTATACCTGAAAAGGTGATATTTATTGTAATTTTTAGTTTAAATACAAGTGATTAATGCTTATAATTGTTTTCTTAAAAATAATGTTAAAAAATGTATTCATATTTTAGGTAGATACAGAAGTAATTAGAATAACAATTGGAGACGATACAAAATTGTTGGCAATGCCGGGAGACTTTGTGCAATTTGGTTTGTCGTGCAGCCTAAATAATACGCAAAAAGGACGTGTCTTGAGTTTGAAAGGTTGATATTTATACTTATTTTTGTTATTTATGTCTTCTTTTTTTACTTCATCTTCTTTCATTTTAATTGCTGCCGACACAGTGCCACTAGTGTATGAATTTGAGGCAAAATTTTTGTCTGTTTGAAGATTTGTATGAGGGAGTACGTCCCACTCTCTCTAAAAACATTGTCGTTTAATTTCATATAATTTCATTGTGCTTGTTTTAATGTTTGATGTTTTTGTTTTTGTTTTTCTTCGCAATTACATGAAAATTTTATATCTTTTCATCCATTATATGGAAGTGGCGTGTAAAATCAAAAAGATCAACAAAGTAGTTGAACCGGTGACAAAAGCTTATGTTGTGTCGGACACCATTCAGGTATTATTTATGTTAAATATAGTATACTTAAGAATTGTGATAACAAAATAATTATTAATTCCATAAAGTATTTTAGATAACCATGATTTATTTTATATTAGGTAGAAAAGCCTGTGTGCATTGAGACTTCCTCTAAATTTCCAGCTTAAGGAAGCTTTTTTCTTGTTCGTGAAGGTGACTTTATTTGTGTAGCTTAATATTTTTTCAATTTCAAGATTTTGATCTATATTTTACCTACTTGAACTCATATCACTTCTCTCTTGTTTATAGATAGAATTGTCGGATCCAGAAAAATGATTGCATTTTGAAGAAAGTGAGCTAATAGCCTTGTTTTGTTAATTATGAATTTTTTTTTAGTATTGATAGGATATGTATGTGAGCATTATGACTCTTGAATCATATCATAATATTGACATATTGTTGCTTCTGCCTTTTGATTCGATTATATTTTGTCTATTGAAAAATTACCTTGATTTTGTAATTTTAGTTTTGTACTTAAAGATTTACTATGTTGAATTGAAAATTTGCAATCTATGTCAATTCTATTTTATTTCTTGAACAGTTACGATTTACTATGTTGAATTGAAAATTTGCAATCTATGTTAATTCTATTTTGTTTCTTGAACGGTTACCTTTGTTTTGTACTTCTAAATTATTTATTTTGAATTTGAATTATTGCAATTTAACATTGACTAATCGTGACAAAATTTTAGTCTAGTGCACTATACCATATTCTACCGGTTTTATCGGAAGCTAGATTAGCTATCACTCCAGGTTGCACCTTATACTTGTTGGTCTTTATAAATGCATTGAACTAGTAGAAACGGGACCATCTCAAATTCATAGGTCTTTGAGAATAGCTATCAGATTAATCCATATTTGAAAAACATCACATATTGTGACCCAATTTGAAATGTTATAGTTATATTTTCAACCATCCAAAGTTCTCATGTATTTGTGGGACAAATATGGTTTATATTCAAATTATAGTTTTGAGATACAACTTTTGGACTTACAAATAGGTAAAGTTACCGACATTCAACATGCGTTGAATGCGCAAAAAAATAATAATAATCGTTGCAAGTCTCATGTGGGGCATCCAATGTTTTTAACTCCAGACAAAACCGACTTGTTTAATCGGAAATCAGAGTAGGTACTGGTCCTAGTTTCATCTTAAACTCGTAAGTCTTTGAGAACGCGAATTGAACCGGTGAAAACGAAGCCACCCCAAGCTCGCATGTCTTTTTGAGAATTGTTATCGGAACTAGCCGAACCTTCGAAATGACATGACATATTGTGACCCAATTTGAAATGTTATGGTGATTCAAGTATGCATCATATCGAAAGTATATGTGGCAATTCTATCAATTTCTACTTTAGAGGGAGAAAGTGATAAAATAGAAAGAAAAAGATTATTAATTGGCCGGGTCGGATCGAACTACTATCGAGCGGGTCAGGTCCGAAATGAAACCTAGATCCACATCATTTTAAGCTAACAAATAATAAGCAGTCGATGTTAGAACCCACTCATTTGCACCCCTACACTGAAGTGTGAGTGTGAAAACTCGATTGGAATATCATTTATTTTAGATGCAATGTAGTTGAGAATTGAGATAATAAAAAAAAATCCAAAAACTTATGGGGTGTCATACTTGATTGGTATATCATTTTTTTTAGATGATGTATAGTTGAGAAATGAGATACCAAAAAACCAAAAACTTATATGCTATCATACTTGATTGGTATATCATTTATTGTAGATACAATATAGTTGAAAACTGAGATACCAAGTATAATTATTAATTCATGGATGCACTATTTTAGATACCATCGTAATTTATCTCATCTTAGGTTGAAGAACCTATGCATAGATTTACTCTAAGGTTCCAACTTTAGGGGAAGCTTGTTTCTTGTTTGTGAAGGTTATTTCTAGATTTTGAGCCTTGCATAAATTACTACCCAACAAATCACATTTTTTGTAATGCCAATTACTGAGAAACCACTCAGTGATGTTGATGATCTTTCTCTTAAGTTCTCTATTAGTGTTGATGTGAAACCAATGACGAGCATGCTAGCAACCACTAGAAAATCATAGATCTTCGACTGCAAAAGGTAACTTATGTCCAGGGAGAGGGAGAAGGCAATGGCTATTTATGATAGACATAGGCAATTATAACAGTCATGGAAGCCTTGCTGAGGAAATACCATTGATTATCAAGAATTTCGTGCAGTCGGAGTCTGTGGGGGTAGGTTTTGTGCTATTGACATGTTTGAGCTTGTAGGAGACTAGGGAAACAATGGGAATAGAGGTAAGACTCGAAGATTTTGACGCATTGGTTTGCACCAATGGAAGCGGAATCTGTTATCCTTAGATTAATTTGGTTTCGTTGAATACCTTGGGCCAGGTGAAAATGTGAAGTCAATGGTAACGAGGTTTGTCAATCTAGAGGGCGATGATGTGCAGCTAAGTTGAAGTAGCTTAAGATGCTACTCATGGAGCATTAGACCTAGAGACAAGGTACGTTGTTTATAAATGTCGTATGATATGAATATACCTAAGAGGAAATAGTTGAATCACATACATATACGATCTAAGACAGAGGTTACGTATGAGAGGCCTGCGGCGAAACATGGTCAATACTCAAGATGCATCAAGATTAAATTTTATACTGTTGTTTGCATCAAGAGCTCAAGCTCTGAGGTACGTCTTTAACTTTTCGGATCAAAGATCGATGGAGCTATATTTTTAATCCTAATGTATCTTTGTTTGCCTAGAGGGAACACAGACTATGAAGAGTTGCTCAGAGGTGTGCACATGACTGTTGAGGACACTTCAAAAATGATGACGGAATCGACTTTGAAGATAACACAAAAGTAGCTGTGGCAGAGGGATTTGAAGTTCATGACATCTCCAAAGCCTTGGATTTTTCCAGAAGAAACTGTGATTCATGATATGCGACACTGCACGTAGCATGGTGATTGGGACAGGACAATTATGTAAAAGAAAGAAGACAACAGGTAAAGGTAGATAACGAGAGTATCTAAGCACTTGAATCCAGAAGAGATAAAAGGCGCAGATTGTGAAATATTTTGTGATTTGACTTTATAGATTGGGGAACAAAGTAGGGATAAAACTATGTCCCCACATCGGATGTTGGCGGCTGCATTTTGTTCTTGGCAAATGCTGCCACGACGGAGAACGAGAACAATATCGATTTGGATACATGTTTGGGCGTGTGAGTTGTGCTCGTCTTTTTAAAGAAAGTAGCTAAGAGTGCTTTAAGTAAACAGGATATTAGAGCAAGTTTAATACACGTTAATTATGCCTTTTATGCAAGTGCACCACGGGGGACTCGAATTCAGGACCTTTACGTTCTGATACGCTAACCTTAAACCCCTACCGCTAGGTCAACACACGCACACAAATTTTTTGTTGTACATATAGATGCACCCGTTGGCATATTCGAATATAATTCTTTATGTAATCCATGATTTTGGCAAAATATATTAGATGCCATACATTTAAGTATATACTTCAATATCACAATTTGTTGTTTTGCACAAACAATTCATGTGATGTAGTGAACCTTGTGAAAAAAGTAAGTAAATATACTTGTATACGTTTGGCTTTTACTTTTGAAAAAATATTAATCTCCGTTCCATTTTACTTAATCAAAACGTTCTTATTATTTATCAGTGTTTATTACAAAATATTAATATTATTTTTTCAATTTTGATTTCAAACATGAATTATGAGTCTTTGGATTCCATGCAACCTTCATTTAGAGTACCAAATTTAATTTCATTTTGGTATCTATTTTAAAGGGCAATGTTATTCATAGCCAAATTATTTCTCCTCATAACCCCCACAATTAATAATTAATAAAAGTATTGAGTCAAAATACCATTATAACCTTATAACCCCGAGTTAATTTATTCATCTTTATCGGCATAACCCCCTATATAATAAAATTGGGAAAACATTAATCTGTTAATTACTATTTATCAATATCCCCTCATTCATCTTCATCGTCATAGCCACCGTAAAATAAAAATGGAAAAACATTAATCTTCGTCTCCTAAAAAATAATTTTTGACTCAAGTTTTGCACAATGTATCATAATTTCATACACTTGCTCCGGCTACCTCCTCTCTCCCTTGTCGCCTCTCTCTCCTCACATCCTTTTGCGTCTATCTCCTTGCATTATCAAGCAACGTCAGGATTTTGTAGCCGACGCAATCAAAGTGGGGAGAAAAGTATGGCGGAACTGGCATCGTGGGATACTGCCATACTGGCCTTGCCCAGATTTCAGCCTATACTATCAGAAATCGTCGGCAATGATTTTGAAGGAGAAGGTGAAGTTCTTGGTGAGATGAACGATACTACAATTTTTTTTCTCCTTGTATAATTTTTACCAATTTTTTAAATTTTTTAAATTGAATTATATATATATATATATATATATATATATATATATATATATATATATATATATATTCGAATTGAACCATTTCAAAAATAGTATACAAACGTTATGTTCTTAATTAGTTGGGGATTTCATCAAAAAATAAATAAAAATTGGAAAGAGAGAATGATTTGGAGCTATATAGGGGTATACGTGTAAAATTAAATTATAGATCATTATTTTTAGTTGGGGGCTATGAATAGAGAAATGTGGGCTATGTTTAAAATCCCCCATTAAAAAAAAATAAAAATGCGCCCATCAATTGTATAAGTATAGGAAGGAGCCCATAACTTTATACAAATCAAACTTGATTTATCATATTTTTAAAAAAAATTAAGCCCGTAGCTCAATTTAAGACTTTTTTTCGTTATTTCGAAAATACTTGTCCCAATATATAGCACTCTATTTGTTATATATTCAACAAGTGAGGCAAATACGAAAAGGAACGGAGAAGTATTTATATTGAGAAACGATAGTAATATTTGTAGTGTAAAAACATAGTTATATTTGTGGCATTTATATGGGCCATTATATTGGATCGCAACAATGGGCTCAAACAAAATGTTATGTTATTCGGTACAAATAAAACTAAAATGCAAGAGGCAACCTATATAGAAATTTATTTTATTTTTCCATTACTACCTTTACCCATCTTACCGCCTACCTTAATTGAAAAAAAATATATCGGTATATTAAAAGGTACTGTAAAATAAACGTAAAAATATTATAATGTAAAATACGATATAAGATATGACAAATAAGATTTAAGGAATATATACCGTGTTGATTCAGTCCTAACATGCACGACCAATAGTGGAGTGTGTGGTATAAACAACGAGTCGGTTCAGTATACATATACGTATAGGATTTTCCAATCGAGTAATGTAGCAGTTGATCAACCCAGGTTAAACCGGCCGTGGCTCATATAGAAGCCGGCTAACCTTGATTTATAAGCTCCCTCACATATAGTATGAGCTTAGACTATTCACTGCATTTTCGCGTAACATCTATCCTATTATATTAATTCATGTCACATGTATATAGTTATAGTAATGGCAAATAATTAATCAACCGTCTTATTATGAAACTTTTTATTGACAAGGATTTTAAAAATATTAAAAACACAGAGTCAATAATTCATGGATCTAGAAAGAAATTTTGTCACACATAAATGATTTTATATATGTCTCAATAATTATTATTTCGAGCCGATGACCCCTTGGCCTAGTGACAAGGGTGAGGTACTTAGGACTCTCCTCTTTAGGAGGTCCTGGGTTCGATTCCCACTACCTACGTGGTATGTGGAGTAGCTTTCCCACCCTTGGGTGGTGTAGGTGTCCCACCTCTATGTGGGTAGATATACATGAGCAGATATTGAGTTATAAAATATTCAAAAAAAAAAAATTATTATTTTGGGTCGTACTACTATAAATGAACATGTGATTTTACAGGGGAAACCCTACGTATGTGGACCATTTTTAGCAAAACATGAGTTCATATATGATTAAAATATTCTAAATGTGACACGGCATTGCATGTTGTCGTGGGTCATAGATCCGTTGTCCGATATTTAGTGTCTCAATCGTGATATAAGTGTCGGTCATTGTTATTCTTGAATTTTTTTTTATAATTATAATGATTTAATATGTTTTATAATTATTTTTTAGGGTGCACTAATCTGATTTTGTTTTATTGGTTATATTCGGAGATGAAAAAGAAGGGAGTATATCATACGAGTATGTAAATAAAATGTATAGAGATAAGTATATGAAAAGGGAACATTTTTTTGACTTAAATCTCCAACTTTTGATCGGATGAAAATTGTTTTGTCGACTAGCTGAGTTACGTTTCATTGTCGACAACGTATGAGATTATTGACTTACGGAGGGTCCATCTTTGAATCCCTTCTTTTCCGATCACACAATTCAGGCTTCTTTGATCAAAATGCTGTAGATCCACAAAATCTTCGTTGTCGATTAAATGGGTCATATATGAGGCATTTATTATTTAATATATATATATATATATATATATATATATATATATATGAGGCATTTATTATTTAATAGTATATTTTACAGCATTATTTAATATATTTTTTAAGAAAATAAAAATATTAGTTTTTTTTTTGACAAACATATACTTTATTCTACTGTATGAGATAAGACTACTTTATATGTTTGACTTTTTTATGTTGTATTGCATAAAATATGTCCATTAATTCTCTTCCCAATAAATAAACACATTTTTTTAATTTTATATTGATTGTAGCCACATTCTTACATTGCAAAAAAAAATAATAATAAATAAAAAAAAAATACTACATGCATGTTACATAACTTACATCTCTTAAACTCTCGGCCTATTGATTCGAGGAAAACGTCTTACCAACTGTATGTGTTGCTCAAATTAACACACTATAGTAGACTAATAATGCAATTAGCTATGGATTTAATTGAAGTACTGAAGAGGCAGAAGTAGTGGCCTACGTTAATAGTGCCAAAAATAATTATTATTCATAACTCAAAGCTTTATTTCTTTATTTTTTAATTTTTTTTTAAACCCATAAATACTAGCTTATCAACCAACACATTTATGTATGTAAACTTTTTCGGATAACAAAAAAGAAAATACAACATTTATTTCACCAAATTTAATGAGAAAATTACAAATTTCCTCCATGTATAAATATAGTACTAACTTTGATATGTAAATGTCTTACTATTACTCATCCATGGCTACTCTCCTTCAACTCCTCTTGCTTTCTGCATTTTCTTCATTTTTCGCACAAACGATCTACGCTTCGAGTTTTAATCGAAGCAGTTTCCCTCCGGGGTTCATCTTCGGAGCTGCATCCGCTTCGTATCAAGTACAGTATATTATTTTTTTAAGATCATTTTTTTTCAATATTCTTGATTTTTTTTTTTTTAATGAAATTTTAATTATGTGTGAAGTATGAGGGAGCTGCATTTGAAGGAGGGAGAGGGCCAAGCATATGGGACACTTTCACCCACAAATTCCCAGGTTTTAATTAATTTTTTCTTCTGTTTAATACAACTATATATTTTGTTTTAATTAATGAAGGCAGAAATATTTGATTTGATATACACTTTTTTCACAAATTCTATAGAAAAAATACCGGATAGAAGCAACGGGGACGTGGCAAATGACTTTTATCATCGGTACAAGGTACATGACTACTCGATTGTGTTTTGTCGTACTTCTTAAGTATTGACTAAATTTAACAAACATACGTTATTGATAGTTGATAAGACGTGTTCTAGTTAGCTATTACTGTATATAAAGATTATATCTCTCTTTAATAGGGATATACAGATAAGTTCACTTTAAAAAGTTTTTGGATTCTACTATAATTTTATTTACGGATATGAAGATGCAAATCAATTTTAATTTTGCAGGAAGACGTGAAGTTGAAGAAATATATAGGATTGGATACTTTCCGAATGTCCATTTCTTGGTCTCGGATTTTACCAAGTAAGACTAAAATAATAATAATAATAATAATAATAATAATAATAATAATAATAATAATAATAATAATAATAATAATAATAACATTAGCAAAGTGTATAATTAAATTCAACATCAGTTATAGTTATGGAGTTGGGGAATGATGAACAACAATTTATGCGTTATCTTTCCTTCACCTTCAAAGATTAGCTTGTAGACGCTTTTGTTTTCCTCCCTCGGTTGGGTACTCCGCATACTTGTTCTCGTTCTAATTTAAAAAGAAATCGATAAAAATATATTTAATTCAACACCAAAATTAATCGAATATTTTGATTTTATTTTTTTGTTCAATTGAAAGTTACATTCAATCTTAAAATTGATGAAACTACACAGAGGGAAAGCTAAGTGGAGGAATAAACAAAGAAGGGATTGCCTTCTATAACAACGTATTCAATGAACTCCTTGCACAAGGTAACTTCATCCAAAATTTTGCTAGCTCAAATAATTTATTCGAATTTGTATTGAAATTAATTAACTTTTTCTTTCATTAGATGTCTTGTAAATAAGTTAAATTGTGTTCAATATACGTGTTAGGTATAATTCCATTCGTGACAATATTTCACTGGGATGTTCCGCAAGCACTCGAGGATGAGTATGGAGGTTTTCGAAGTCCTCAAATTATGTAAGCATCCAACTTAATTAATTACATAAATTGAACCGGAAGTTGAATTGGCATGATATCGAGTTCGACCAGCAGGGTCGGTCCAATCATTAAGCCTTAAGACCGCCTTTTCCACTTATGCGTATATATGGTCGGTTCGATGAATGCCATTCAGTTGTTCTTATAATGTACCGTAAACAATAGTTCTGTAAGATTTCGGTGATGGATAATATGCAGAAATGACTTTAAGGATTTCTCGGAGGTTTGCTTCAAAGAATTTGGCGATCGAGTCAAGCATTGGATTACTCTTAATGAGCCATTTATATTTACCAACGGAGGGTATGACGGTAATTTCGTAGGCAACCTTGCACCGGGAAGATGTTCCGACAGGGCAGTTTGTGGCTTCGGAAACTCGTCAACAGAACCTTATACTGTTAGTCATCATCTTCTCCTTAGTCATGGAGAAGCAGTCAAACTATATAGAGAGAAGTATCAAGTAAGTTCTTATATTACAAGAGGATACGTTTTCCTTTTTAGTACGTTTTTCAGCAAGAGGATACATTTTCTTATTGAATAAAAATTTACTAAAAGAAAAACACTTTTTGCACATACAAAACCACCATTTCTTAAATCTCGTACCCAAAAAAGAAACGTGTCCTCGTACGAAGGAAGTATCTAATAACGATTTCATATCCAAAATGATATTTAGGGACTTCAAAAGGGAGAAATAGGGATTACTCTAGTGACACATTGGTTCGTACCATATTCAAATAGCACACTCGACGCTAAAGCTGCACAAAGAGCTCTGGATTTTATTTTTGGATGGTAAATTACTAAACGAGTTCGTTTTTCATGTACTGTCTCCGTTTCATTAAAAATGATACATTCGGTGTAAAATAATCTAAGGGACGAAAGGATTTGCTTTTAGGTATATGGATCCTATAACTTATGGAGACTACCCAAGAGAGATGAGATCCATGGTGGGAGATCGACTACCAAAGTTCTCAAAGGAGCAAAAATCCTTGCTAAAAGGCTCATTTGATTTCTTGGGGTTAAATTACTACACCGGATATTATGCAGCTCATGTTTTATCTCGAAACGGCGCCGTCTCCAGTACATCGGATAACATGGCTCGTCTTACCGGTAAGAATTTATTTTATCTACCTAATTATTTTCTTGTAATTTCAAATTTCAAACCGATTTCAACAAGTTAATTCACATTTTCTTTTAAACTTTGATTGAATTTTACTCTCTCTTTCTTTTGCAGCTGATAAAAATGGCATACCAATTGGAGCTCCAGTAAGTCATAATCAACATAAATCCAATAGTAATATTTATTTTTTAAAGAAATTCAGAAGATTCATATCATTTCTGTCTCTTTTAAGTTGAGTCATTTCTTTTTAACAATTATGACACGGTTTTTCACGCTTATTGATGATGAACTTGCTTTATTCCACGATTTACAGACAGGCTTTGCCGGATTCCACGTGTATCCGAAGGGACTTCATGATCTTCTAGTCTACATCAAGGAAAAATACAACAGCCCCAAGATTTACATCACTGAAAATGGTGATTAAAATGCTTAATTTTTACTACATACTTCGTTTGTCTCACTTTTCATTAGTCATATTTGCTACTCCCTTCGTCCCTTTCAAGTTGAGTCATTTCTTTTTATAATTTCTGACACGCTTTTCCACGCTTATAGATGATGAAGTTTAAATGGATTTTTGAAGAATTTTTTCTTTTAGAGGATACTACTACACTTGTAGTATTCGGTAAAAGAAAAAATTATTCAAAAATCCATTTTAAATCTCATTATCTAGAAGCGTGGAAAAGCGTGTCAGAATTCGTAAAAAGAAATGAGTCAACTTGAGAGAGACAGAGGGAGTATTTTATATCGTTTCACTTTACCAGTCTTATTTTCTAAAATGAAAATAAATAATTTTTATTTTTCAATGTGAACCCCTTAATTTTCTCTTTTTAACATTTGCACCGAAAAGAAACAAGACCAGTGAATGGGGACGGAAGGAGCAGTATTTAAGCATAATAAATCATCACATTTTTACTAATTTTTTCAGGCATGGGTGACTTAAACAATGGTACCTCCAAACAGCTCATTAAAGATCCACAAAGAATCAACTTCTACCGTGGCCATCTCAAAGCCCTTCTCAAAGCAATACGGTACATACATCTTTTGTTTCTATTCTATCGATCCCTCCGCCTCATTCAAAACGTCATATCGTGACGAATAAAAACGAGACGTTTTGACGGGTACTTTTTCGGGTCCTAATGATATATTGTTGTTACACTTGCAGAGAAGGTGTGAATGTAAAGGGATACATAGCATGGACATTCTTGGACGATTTCGAGTGGAACTCTGGTTATACTCAACTCTTTGGCCTTTGCTACGTGGATCGCAAAAATGGGCTCAAAAGAATTCCCAAGCAATCTGCACTTTGGTTCAAGAAATTCCTCACTAAATAATTCCCGACTCACGAAAATTCAGTCAACCATCCTTATATGAGTGGGATGAAGCAATTTCCTTTTCTTGAACTGTTTGGACTAATAAAGTTGCTTGTGTTTTGTGTTAATCGGATTTTGTATCTCAAAATCTTGGGTGTGTTTGAATAATTTCTTATTTGATCAAGAAATCTAGCCATTATCATTATATCTACAAAAACAATATCACTATTTCTCCAGCAAACATCCCCAGAGAAAAGAGATGCATTTCTCGGTGTCGAAGCTCTACTCGGCATATCGTGTCTTCACCAAGGCTTGAGGTCCCCGACCGGGCCTGCGGTCCAGTTCAAGACCCTGTCACTGCCCTTCAGGTACACGCTCTTGTCGTGCGGGAGCTTCCGGGCCAGCCCGTTCAGGATCTGGTGGAAGGCGTCACCCGACTGTGCTGGCTGAGGGAACAGCATGGCCTGTTTCATAGAAGGGTTTGCGAGTAGCCTCTGCTTCCTCAGAATCACGTCTACGGGGATGGAGGTGAGGATGGTGTCCAAGTAGGGAACGTCCTTCTCTGCTACGAAGACGCCTATTTCTTCCCATGGAATAGCGTCTGCGAATGGAAGGACTATGTCGTCTGCTATAATCACTGGGATGCAACCAAAGATCACGGCTTCGACGAGCCTAGGGCTCCATGGAGCCCAACCGAGAGGGCATAGGCAGAATACGGCACGCTGCATGTCTTCGTAGTATGTGGTTGGGTGGTCGGTGGAGATGTCGAATAGTGGATTGTTCTTGAAGTTCTCCCACATCGAAGCCCTAGCACCTCTGCATTTGGATCAAGAATGTATGCCATTAGCTGCTATTGTACTAAAACAACGAAGCAAGCGTATAGATACTATGTCGAGTAGTTTATACATGTAGGGGTGTTTACTTTGTGATTTTGATTAAAGATTGATGATGCATATGATTGCGTATTGAGGATGTGAGACCGCGTGATCCAGATACAAACAAACATGAAAACTGACATCTCCATTTGATTACAATGGTTGAAACATACCTCGCATAGTAACCACCTTCAGGGTCGTTGTTTACATCATAGAACAAGCCACGGAAATAGACAAAGATGGATCTTGGTGTGTCGGGAGTAATCAAGTGGGACATGATCTTCTCTGGAGGCGCGTATGGAGGTATTGTTATTGAACCTTTGTTCAGACAGACATGGTTTCGTTGTCCAAAAGTTTGAACCAAGGTAGACCGTTGAAGAAGAGGAAGGATCCCTCTTTTTATAGCTTTCTCTTCCTACATTAGGACAAAAACCATCGAGATATCATGTAGTGTCCTCCGTAAACAATGATCAATTAAACATCCGAAACTGTAACATCCTCAATATTTCACACTCACAAAATGTATACTTCAACATAAAGCCTGGTTATATAAGATCGCATTTTACATATATCAGCGAATAATCAACCATTATAAATAGTGTCCTCACTAAGCATAAACAAGGATCTACTTTTTTATAACCTGGTTATATGATTCATCAGGAATGACGAGCTTACTTGATAGTGGAAGCAGGCCCCAAAATCGTGGGGAACGAGGAAGAAATGATCAGCTCCTTCAGTCCGATTCCAGTAAGGCCATCTAGCCGAGATGAGCTGAATCGCGCTTCTCATCATTCTTGGAGACTTGAAGGGCAGTGGCAATCCATTAGGTGCCAGATCACAAGTAGAATAAACAGGTGTGTAGAACCAATCAGCTTCATCGGGATTCAGAGTTCGAACAGGGCTGCTCAAGAGAAACTGGTGCATAAATATCTCAGCTGCAAACATGTGAGTGAGACATCGCGGATCTTTCTGAAGGATCTTCTTGTTGTATTTGCTCGGAAGCTCGTAGACATAAACCTTCAATCTCCCCACAGGATTATCATCAAGAACATCACCAGCACTTCCTACATACATTGCATACATAATCACAAAATCACCAAACATGTTTTGCACAGCAAATTTTTAGTACATCGATTCGAAGGTGCACAAAAAGTCGGATGTCGAAAACTTTGCTCGAATAATGTATATTTATTCAATCACAACAACAAACTCATCCATACTTGATCAGTTTCCAATCATCATAAACATGGAGAGAATGTAAGAAAAGCATCTGCAATTTTCCCCAAACCCTTACTTTTCTCCGTAATCGATTAACTATTCCTACATTGTAGATTTCCAGCAACACATTTCCTCGAATGAACACTCCTCAAAAACACAGAAACAAACAGTAGCATTCCGTCTGAATTTGATCGTAAATCGCCATAAACTCAAACAAGCTCAAAAAAAATGCAGAAAAAATACAAAAATTAGCCGCAGCCGAAATGCAGAAAACATTATCATCCATGCTCTGAATCAACTAAAACCCTATCAATTTCAACAAACCAATTCATCAGCTCGAAAATCCTCAAAATCACAAAATCCGCACCTGAAATCCTCTCAGTACGGGCGCCGCGGCGGTCGATCCCCTCGGCGGCGGCGGCGAGGAGAGAGAGAAGCAGAAAAGCCAGCATCGGAAGCTCCATGAGTGAGGTGAGGTGGGGAAGAAGACATTAAATATAGCAGGAGTGGGTTTGGGGGGAAAGTTGGGCCGTCGTGGTGGATGTAGGTGAGGAGTTGCCTTCTTCGTTGCTTATCTTCCCATTTAAGGCAGCGCCAACGAAGGAATGAATTATTTTCGGATTTCTTTTTTGAAATGTGGGAATTTTTGGTGCTCGAATTTCAGCGTCGCGTTGGGTGCATCAATGGCGGAAACGAAAGCTGCCTTCGTCTTGCCGGTTCGATGGCCCGTCCACCTCACCACCACGCCGTTTTAGCTCGTTTTCCATTTTTGGAGTAACGTACGAAGGTACGACTCTTTCGTCTACCATCTTTGTGATTTGATTTTTTTGACATTCATTTCAATATGCGTAAAAGTAGATTGTTATACAGTATATTGAATTCGAAATAAACTTTTCTACTATAATACATCTTTTGTGAGCACATTGAAATGTGTGTCAAAACCGTCAAAATACAAGGATGACTAGTGTCGTGGACGAAATGAATGTTAACTTACCCTTTCTCGTAGTTAGAATGAGCTTACTATAAAATTTTCAGACCAATAAAAAAATGTAAGAACTAATAAAAGAAAAAATGGGATCGACTTAAGCCCACTACTGACATACGTGGCTCTGCCAATGTGTGTATGTAAGTTAGTCCAGCGGTAGTGATCGGACTTAGTCCTTCGAGTCAAATGTCTTATGTGCAAGTGTTAAATGACATTGTCTTTAATTTCATTATTATCGATAACCTTCCTTCTGTATAATTGTGAACATAATGTTTTAGTATACATTTTAAGTGAAAGGATGTTGATAAATAGGTCATTGTATAAAAAAGTACAATAAATATTGAAATGTATAACTTTTGAGGGCATAAGAAAGTTTATATGAGTTTCACAATTCGAAATACATGAATGCGACATACGTTCGAAAGGAAAATTGTGCACAAATATTTAGATTGAAAGTAATATTCGATAATAATTACTACCCTTATTCTAATGGTTTGTTGATCGGTCAAATTTGGAGTTAGACTTTATAAAATTATGTATAGTTTTGGTAGGTTCAATATTTCAATAGTATATGGTGAGAATTTAATAATTGTAACTACCTATTATAATTATAATGAAAATCAAATAAGATGATTCCCTTTTGTTTTTCAACTATGTTCGGTTGGCTTAGAATGATAGAATTATATGGTTATGAACGTCAACAACAAACTACTATCCGCTCAGAAATTATTCAAGCCACCTTATATCTCCCAAATTCGCTTTCACAAGGGATCGAATTCGGATAACCCATTAAAGAAAGAGTCCGAGACCAGATACGCTAAGTCACCTTATTAGTATTCGAATTTTTTTATAGCGTAATCTCAAAGATTTTTGCCTCCCTATAAGAAAATTACAATAATTACACTTAGAATTTAAAACAACCTAACATATTTATCAAAGTGGAGAATAATATAGACTAATAGTTACTAAGTTCATATATGCATTTTGTACATATATTCTCAAAGTCAAATTGTATGTATATTCAATAAAATTCATAAATTATTAGGTACAAGAATTTACTAATGGGTCAAAATACATGGATTAAATAGTCGGGCTTCAAAATTTTCAGCCCAACTCAACCTTGAGTCCAATCTCTTTCAAAAGGGTTGGGTTCTTGAATTTCCACTATATACTCATCCGTCCACGATCTTTAGACCCTTAACTTTTTCAGTTAAATTTTTGGAAATTTTGTAACGATTGATTTTAAAATAAATTTTTGGGATATGATTATTTTTAATAAGTACTACGAATGTCATAATACTTTCGCAGTACTCGTTACAAAAACGTATATCCCAAAAATGTATTTTAAAATTCATTATTACTAAACCACAAAATTAACTAAAAAGGTCAAAGGGTCTAAAGATTGTTAGTAAAAAGTTTCATGTGAGTTAAAATAAAAGGAGAATTGGGAATTTTTCTGATCGGAGATCAGAGTGTTTTTCCTTGGAGGTGGAAAATCCGACCGCCGGGGTTTATCAACTTGCAAATTCTTCCGCAGTTAGTTAAAAGATTGGCTGATATTATGACGATACTAGGTAGTATAGATATCATTATGGGAGAAGTTGATCGTTGAAATGATAATTGATATAACAGAAATAGAAGCTATCCATTCTTTTTCCAGACTGGAATCCTTAAAAGAAACTTATGGGATCATATGGATGCTTGTCCCTATTTTAATTCTTGTATTAGGAATCACACTGGGTGTTCTAGTAATTGTTTGGTTAGAAAGAGAAATATCCGCAGGGATACAGCAACGTATTGGACCCGAATACGCGGGTCCTTTGGGAATTCTTCAAGCTTTAGCCGATGGCACAAAACTACTTTTCAAAGAAAATCTTCTTCCATCTAGAGGAGATACTCGGGAAGTAAAACGAACCTGAAATCAATAGCATAGCTGCACAACTCCTAATAAAGAACTAAAGGAGACACAAAGCCAAGCGAAGAGGTAACCTTAAGGAGTGGCGGCAAACCTCTTGATTGATCAACGTGAGTGAACTGTGCTTAGACGCTTCGTAAAACCGCACCGATCTACGAGAGGAGATGCTGGACAAGTCTTTTGAGAATCAACAACTCGAGGCTGGCAGCGTCCTCCGCAGATGGTTCTAGTTGGTCGTCTCTCTCTCTTCCCATCTTGATCGTAGCTACCCTGTGTTCTCCTGCCCAACAAGCAACGGACGAGTGCGCTAGCGCGAAAGCCCTTGCGCGTTAGCGCAGCCGTTTTCTTGCTGCGAAAGCCGTTGCGCGTTAGTAGCGCATCCGTTTTCTTGCTGAATTCTGTCTTTTAAGACAAGTACCATCTAAGGCTAAGGGAATCTGTACAAGGTAAAACATGGTGAACCAAATTGAAATAATCTAAAAATATTATCTATGGCTCTACAGGGAATCCTAGTTAGTTATAGGGTTCTGAACCTGAGCTTGCTTCCCATAGGCTAAAGATGCCTACACTGGCTTAGCTTTTATTCATTATAAAGAAAGAATCACTTTAATGAAGATTTATAGCATCATTCACCCTTAAACATTTAAATATCCTAGGTCCCGCAGCCCTCGCTTGATGTCGAACATCAGATCGTTTGCATGTCCACTCCCTAAGGTCCCTCTAATGTGAGTAAATCGAGCATAACGCCCGTCTATATCTTTCTCGTGATCGCCGAGTGCCATATTTACAGCTCTAGAAACGTCCTTTTGATCTTTTTTGGAATCGAAATACCTAACCTAACTAATAAGAAATTCCCTCTTGCGAGAAAACAACAAATACCTCTTTCTCTTTAGTACACCGAAGACGGCAAGGGATGCTCTTCTCGGTCAACCACATCTCAACCTGAACTTCAACTTCCCAACAGAAGCACTTCTTCGAAGAAGTGCTGGTGCAAAGTAGATGATCGGGTAGGCGGATGTGTGGAGAAATACTTTTCAGTAGTCCAACATGTGCTTCAAAACTCCTTGTTGATTCCCGGTCGATACTTTTACTTTATTTTATTGGTTTAAACAATGATCAGAATAAGGGTCATAGGTCAAAGCAAGGTGCTTCTATGTATCTACTGATTTCGGTTTCCTCCTAATCTTAATCTTGAGGAAGGGAACAAGCGCTTAACAAAAGAAGTTTACACGTGTTTTTAGTCTTCTGGGGAATTTCAAAGAACATCTTCTAATAGGGGTGCTTTTCTTCGAAAGCAAGACTCTTCAACGGATATGATCATGAGGAGAATCGAGATGCCTCTCGGCGATTGGTCGAGTCCTTCACATCAGGATCTGGGAATCTTTTCTGCAAAAGGAATTCATGGCGAGATGGAGGAATAGGAATATAGCCTTAAATTACCGAGTCAGGTCAGTCCTCTTGGGAAGAAAACACTCTTGGTTTAAAGTTGAGGATGATCTGAAGGACGATCAAAGTAGCTTTCAAGCCTTTCTCCCGCTGGCATCTCTTCTCCTTCGGACCAGCAGACTAGCTCAGAACTGGTTACTCCTTAGCTGGAGGAGCTCAGAGAGGCATTAGTGAATGAGCAATACAACTTTCCTATCTTTAATGGAATCAATGGTATAATGGCAAATTGAGAAAGTGGCATCGTTATCCTTCTCGCCCTCGCCCTTATCCTCGTTATCACCCTTTTGATCCTGATCTTTATTTTTTCTCATTATCAGGCTTTTGCTCATCACACCTTTCATTCTTTTTTTGATTGCTCTCCCCTTCAAGGAAAGATACAATCCCCAAGGCCTGCAGACTTAGCCCCTCCAGCCATGTTTTCATCCAAGCTATCTCTGGACAAAAGGGGCTAAGGGACAACAGGAGACTGAAAAATATGCCCTACTGTTTTGATTATCTACTAATTGTTTAACTAAAAATATGAAAAATAAAATTACATTTATTTGGGTTTGGGGTGTATTAAATAGGGGGAAAAGATTCTAATAAAGTGTGTGCTTTTTTGTTTTGCTAACTTTTTTTGGTGAAGACCATAAATTTAATGTGTTAATTGGTGGGAGTAGAAGAAATTCCTTCGGTAGCTAAAATTTTATGAATTTTGAGATCAATATTTTGAAAACTTTTTTTCTATGATCTAATTTTATAATGAATAAATAATTTCTTAACATTAAAAAAAAAAAAAAAAAAAAGAAGAAGAAGAAGGGGGGGAAAAGTACATGTAATTAGGTTTTTGTCCTAAATTTGTGTGAAATTGGATTCGATGCCCCCAATTTTTATTAGAGTATTTACTCACTATTATTACATTATTTAATTTTTGCAGTCTAGCTACATATATTTAGTACTCTACAATTAAGAAGACATGTACATAGATATCTTGCTAAAATACTACAAAACCATAATCAAGATTAGCTCTCTATCCTTGCTAGGTAGAGAGAGACACGAGAAGGAGGATGATGAGTTCACATCTCCATGCCGGAACGTCGCACCCGGCCCAAGACGAAGAGATCGAGCTCAACAAAATCCGAGCGATGAGGGTTCTTGTGGAGGCACGACATCCCTCGGCCAAGGTTTTGTGCTATTCATTTACCTATTAAAGAATCGAATTTTTATCGTTTCTACTTTATCTTTCGTTAATCATTTTAACTGATATAAAAAATCTTAGGAGTTGGATGATGCGACCGTACGAAGATTCCTTCGAGCTCGGAATCTCGACGTGGAAAAGGGGTCGTCGATGTTGATCAAACATCTTCAATGGAGGAAAGAATTCGTTCCAAAGGGCTATTTTAGTGCAGAAGAAGTAGTAAGGAATGGACTGTGTAACAATGAATCGTTATCGCAAGGTAGTGATAAGATCGGACGGCCCATCGTTGTCGTTCTCGCTGGCCGCCACAAGCCCATTACTAATGTCAACGACTTCAAACGTACACGTGTTATATATATGTCATAGCCGTCTGATCACATCTTTTTTTTATTATTTTAAATATCAAATAATTAAAATAATTTTAAAAAGTGACATAATCAAGCTAGGCATGAACTAATATATATATTGATGATATGTGTTTGTGGTGACTCGTGACAGGGTACGTGGTCTATATCGTAGACAAAGTTTGTACAAGGTAATTCATCCGATGCAAGTTTGTTTATTACTGATAGTGACAGAGTCAGATTTATAGCACGAACGATGTTAAACATGAAAAATTTATAATAGTAAGTATGCTAAAATAAAAATACAACGAATTGTGTTTTAAAAAAAAAAAGGCGGGGGATCCGATGTGGGTGCTCCCTCTAGCTCGTTGCTCGCCTTCCGATCCCTCTGCTTGAGACGCTTATGTGATCGTGCTAGAGGAGAGCTTTTTCATGGTTATAATTTTTACGGGGTTTAGTTTTTATTATATATATAACTATGTTAGATTCATTTAATATGCATGTGTCATGCCAGTTCAAGTTCATGGTGAGTAGATGAATATTCCTCGTTCGCCTCGTTAATCGTCATTTTTTTGGAATGATCAGAATACCAAGTGGACAAGAGAAGTTTGTAGCGATAGTGGACATGAAAGGATATGGATTCGCCAATAATGATGTTCGAGGCTTTATTACTGCCCTATCCCTTCTCCAAGTATGCATGCATGCATTCATTTCTCTTCCAACTCTTAATATATTAAATTAACAGCTTAATTTGGATTGGTTCGATCACGGATTACTTGCATATATTGTGTTTTATTGATCGATGATTGTCACGTGTTAAAAATATTTTCTTAATCGGCTATAATAGAAAGAGAAATCACAAAGAGAAATGTTGGTTTTGAAAATGTTTTTAACATGTGGCAATCATTTATCAGTGCAATAAGGGATACGCCAACGTAAGAATGAAACGGATGATGATCCGATTCGAAAACTTCGAATATATTATTTCTTATTTAATTTTACAGGACAATTACCCGGAGAGGCTAGGCAAATTGTTCTTTGTGCATGTTCCTCAATTTTTCATGGCTGCATGGAAGATCATTTCTCCTTTTGTTGACAAAAACACAAAGAAAAAGGTTTCTCTCCTCTCTACACGTGATTATGAATATCGAAATTAGGATAGGGAATCTCATCCGCTTTCTCGGAGATCTGAGTTATAATTTCGATATGCAGATTACATTTGTGGAGAGCAAGAAAATGAGAGAGACGATGCTTGAAGATATTGAAGAAAGCCAACTTCCAGAGATCTACGGTGGAAAACTAAAGCTAGTTTCTATTCAACAAAGCTAAAACTCTCCCTCTATATATATATTTGATGGGAGCTTAGCAAAATTAATAATTCCTATACATATATATTGTATCTCGTCTACTACCAATGTTAATTTGCAGCTAGCGTATACACAATATTAATATACACTACTCCCTCCGTTTCAAAAGACCACTTTCTTCTGGACACGCCTATTAAAAAAAAAATGAGGTTTGTTGTACAACGTTGTTTGTCCACATACTTTAAACGAGGTTTATTGGCTCAACATAGGAAGTTGGTCATTTCTAATAACACACGTCAAAACGGAAACATGATCATTTCAAAAGAAATAGAAGGATTATAGTAACTAGTTCCAAAACAATGTTCAGTCCCAAAATAATCATATTTCAACCAAAAAAAAATTAAAAAAAAAAAATCTTTCAGAGGAAAAAATAATGAGAAATATAGCCAGCATTATTCAAAACAAACTGCAGGCTGTTGAGATCCAAATCAATAAAGATTAAAGAAAAATCCTCGAAAGAGCTAAGCTAACTATCACAAACTGAATAATAAAATTATTCGTCACCATAAAAAACTCACCAAAAATTCTGGCAGTAGCTCCCGCGTCGTCCTCCGAGCCCGGTTTCTCACCCAACCAACAGCTTGTTCTCGTCTAAGAAAGTGTAAGTCGGGACCTCGAGGTTGAACGGGGCAGGCCCCTTTCGAATCCGACCAGAGATGTCATAGTGCGATCCATGGCAGGGGCAAAACCAACCCCCGAAGTCACCAGCATTAGGCAGAGGGATGCACCCTAAATGAGTGCAGACTCCAATAACCACAAGCCATTCGGGATTCTTAACCCTGACCGCGTCCTCTTGCGGGTCACGGAGGGAGGCGAGGTCGACGCTGTTGGCTAGCTTTATGTCGTCTTCAGTTCTACGCCTGATGAAAACTGGCTTCCCGCGCCACTTGACAGTTACTGTAGTTCCTGGTTCAATGCTAGAGAGATCGACCTCGAGGGAGGCGAGGGCGAGGACGTCTTTACTGGCGGACATGCTGAGAACGAATTTGAGGACAAGGAGTCGAGCCAGGGATGCGTATACGAACCGGCCTCCGGTGAGAACAAAGTATGCGAATGCACGCTTGCTGGGATCACCTGGTGGATAGCGCTCGTGGTTGTGATTGTCGTATACGATCTTGGAAGTGGGGTTCTTGATTGCTGCCACTGTAGCTGGGACGTCTGGGATCAGGCCCGTGTCCTTCCCTGTAGAAAGGGAACCGGAAGAGAACCCTAAAAAAACACAGAGGTTAAAGAAACATTGTATTGATCTGTGTGGCTTATCAAATATACATGTGGATCAAATTTTAGAGTAACAAAGACCTTCTATCTCACAAGATAACATGACCACCAAGTATAAAAGATAAAAGCATGGAAAGCCAGTGGGCATGTCACAAGAGGTTGAAAGGGAGACTAATAACAAGATAAAATAACTGAGACGGAAGATTTAATAATAAAAGAAGAGCAAGGTAGAGACCTGCAGAGAATTAGAGTGAGTAATGAGAAATAAATGGTAAGCAGCACTAGTGAAGCAAAAATACACACCCGCAGTTAGATACAAAAATAAAGAACTATCCAGAAAACACATCATCAAATAAGATCACAAAGAATCCGGTAGGCGGGAAAAAGGCTTCAGCTCAAAGTAAGATCAGAAACATCAAACTATCCAGTTTAAATGGTTATACACTTGTAATCACATTGATTCTGATTTGATAGGCATTCCCCCGAAGAACCATCAACACATGTATGTTTGACACTTAAAAATGTGGGCAGTTGCCTAATCGTAAGTAAAACCAAGATTAACGTTTTCAGCCGTGGCTCAAATCACAAAGACAGTTTGGCTCAAAAAGTATTTAAATCTAATGATCTGGAGCTAGCAATGCATATCCACTAAGCTACTGCAAGAAGGAAGGTTGTTGTAGTTGTTTTGAAAAGAAACACTTATAATGCATTAGATCAATCGTAGTAAATATTGAAAACTGCAATATCACATAACCAAGTTACTCAATAGGCTCATTAGGTTTCTATATAGTACAAAGTAACTGAAGGAGATGAAAATCTAAAAACCAAAGCCAAAGTATGTCTGTGCTTGAACCAAGCAGTGAAGTTACTAGTTTGCAAGTAAAATATCGTAAAAGTATTTAAAAGCAATAAAAGTAGTAGCTTTCTAAAATACTAGTACAATTGTAAATCAGTAGCTGAAAAAATTGTATACAATAAAATCGAATCATGATAACTTGGGCACCTTAGTTCCATAACTAACATGTGATATACTGTACAACAGAATCAGAGAATATAGGGCCCCAGAAACAAATAACCAACAAAAGTAAAGGGGAAAACAAACAGCTCCATGAACAGAGAGCTCGAGAAAATCTCATCGTCTCAATCAAATGACACCATTTTTCTACGGACTGTTCAATCACGAAATCATATATATCAAAAGAAAACATTTCATGAATGTAGCAATTCAATCAATAACTGAAGAACGCGAGCGCGCAACCAGCAATCGAAGCAGGCAGAAAAGGAAAACAATCCACACATCCAGAGATTTCAAACTCCGCATTTCCACAACCAATCGGATCTTCGCAACAATAATACGTGAATCAACGAATTCAAACACATTCATGAAGAAGCAAAAAAAAAAAACCTCTGATCTGATCGAAAGCGGAATAATCGGATCCAGCGCGCCGATCAGACGACGGATCACCGCCGGCGAAGGGGTTCCTGGATGCGAATGCGGCGGACGGAGCCTGACCCGACCGCCATGAGAGAGAAGACAGCCTCCTCCCCGCTACTCTCAGCATCTTCGATCAACGGAGAATTTTTCAACAACACAAAATTTCGAGCCCTATCTCAGCACGAAGGAAGAAGAAGGTAAAATGTAAATGCAAATAAAAAAGAAAAAAGAAAAATACCAAATTTCATATGACCAACTCAACGACGACGTATTGCAAGATTTCACGCCCAACGGGCAGGGCCGATTACCCGACCCGACTTCGAGTATCTGGGCCGGGTCTTGATCCATTTAGAAAATATTAATGGGCTTTTGATTTTTTAGTAAATGGGCTTTAATTTATTCTTTTAATAAAATGAGCTTTAATTTACTTTTTTGTAGAGGAAAATTTAATGGGCTTTTAATTTTATTTATTTTTAGATGGGCTTTAAACTTTAGTTAGCTCGATTTTCTGCATTTTATTTTTTGTTTTTATTTTTTTTAAGCTTTAACTAAATAAATTAAAGAGCGGGCCACGAAAAGCTCGAACTCGGAGTATTTGATGTCGAAACTTCTCTCAACGCACGATTTGTGCATTTTTGTTGTTGTACTATAATTTTATTGGTGAGGTTTTTTAGGTACATAGATGATTGTAAAATTTACACCCACCATTATGAAAAGAATAGTTCTTCACATTTTTCTAATTTAAAATCACACCCTTTACTCGGTCCGATATATTTTGTTATGTGCGTTTAGAATTTTTTATACATATTTCAATGTCATCGAAAGTGAATATTGAAATAAAGTTTAAGTCTCAGTTAATATGTTAGTCTATTGTTTTAGTTGGTATATACTTTATTTGTCTCATTTTTAAAGTCTTGTTTCTTATAAGGAATTTTAGATGTGAGTGTTAAAAGTAAAAAGTAAGGGGTTTGCATAAAAAATGAAAGTTTAGTTATTTCCATTTAAGGAAACACAACTAATGAAATATGACGGCCCGAAACAACAAACATGACTAATAAAATAGGATGGAAAGAGTATAATATACTTTATCAAGCGAGATTTAAATTTTATTTTAACATTTATTTTTCGACAAAATGCGTAAAAAAATAAGTGTGGACAGATTCTAAACACATAGAAGTTGCATCAACAATAACAATGCTATGTCAGGTATATATCAAATAATGGAACGACTCAATTTCGTTGAGAATAATTGAATATAAAAGCTTTGATTAAGTATAAAAAACTAACAATTAGTAATAGTTTTTAAAAAATGTCGTTCAAATTGTAGTGGGATCTGTGCACAAGGAAGAGTAGATAAAAATCTCATTAGATTAAACTAATAAGTTTATAGAGAAAAGCTTATATGAGTTACTAGTACGTCACGTCATCCGTTAGTACATTAAAAATGAGTCGTTACTAATCAAATGGAGCAGCAATAATAAAGTATTGGATTATATTAGTTTACGTATATTTATTTATTATGTTTTTGTATATGGGCTGTGAGTTTCTACGTAGCTTAGGGTTTCTGTTAGGGTTAGGTTTACATCTCTTGCTGTATATATACATGTAATTTGTTTCAGTCTTTTGGGAAAGAAGATTTATCTTCACCCTACTTTTATATGGTATCAAGATCCCTTTAGGTTAAATCCTCCTTGATCCTCCTCCCACCCATCTTCCGCCACCACTCTGCCGCTGCCATGGCTGCCTCACCACCCTCTCCTATTGCTCTAAATGCTTCTCTGCAAGCACCCCTCAAACTCAATAGCTCCAACTACACTTCATGGAAATTCCAATTCCAAACCCTCCTTACAGGATACGATTTAATGGGCTATGTGGATGGTTCTCGTCCATGTCCCTCTGCTACAGTCACCTCCGTTGATGCTACTGCTACAGCAGCCATAGCGACGCCCAATCCCGAATTCTCCTTCTGGATTCGACAGGATCATCTTATCCTCAGTGCTATTATATCCACGCTTTCCCCGACTCTTATTCCGTTTATTGCGTCGGCCAAGACGTCTCGCGATGCCTGGCTAACGCTCGCCACCACTTATGGAAAGCCATCCAGAGGTCGTGTTCTCGCACTCCGAAACCGTCTCCACAATCCCATCAAAGGCTCTTGATCTATCACTGATTTTCTCCATGAAATCAAGTCCGTTGTTGATGAGCTTGCGCTACTTGGAGTTGCTACTGATGTTGAGGATCTAGTTCTCAAAATTCTTCATGGCTTAGATGACTCATACCGTGAAATCTCTGGTGCTATTCAAGCTCGCGAACACCCAATCAGCTTCGATGAATTGCATGACAAGCTCCTAAGCACCGAGGCTCAGCTAGAGTCACGCACACACCACAACTCGGGACAGCCGGCGACGGCTTTCTACATGAACACTGCTTCTAATGTGCGCAACTCAAATTCCAACCCCAAATCGAAGCAACCAGCCACTGGATCTCGTTCGCAGAACACCAGCAGCGCTCCCACCAACTCCAATGGTCCTCGACCGTACCTCGGCAAGTGCCAATTATGTGGGGAAACAGGTCATTCGGCGCGCCGTTGCCCTGCATTCACACACACTGCTGCGAAATCGAATTCGAGTCGTCAAGCTTATTCCTCTCCTTCAGCTCATGCGGCTACTGCTTCTCCTGCGTCGTCGGAGTGGCTTCTTGACTCTGGTGCTTCGCACCACATTACCACAGATCTCGCAAATCTGTCGCTCCATTCGCCGTACACGGGTCCAGATTCGGTGTTGATTGGTGATGGTAAAAGTTTATGCATCACTCATACGGGTTCTCTAAGTTTGCCATTCTCAGATTCCTTAAAGTTCTTGCATGCTCTACATGTCCCCAACATGTCTTGCAATCTCGTGTCTGTATCTCGACTTTGTGTGGACAATAATGTTGATGTGATCTTTTCTGATTATGGTTTTCAGGTGAAGGATCGTCGAACGGGGGACGTTCGCCTCAGCGGCAAGCGCGTTAACGGACTCTAGTTTTGGCCCTCTCAGACTCCTTTTGCTCCCATTCCCGTTGCTCTCACTTCAGTTAAACAACCCCTATCCTTGTGGCATTCTAGACTAGGTCATTCTTCCAAAAGAATTTTAGATTATGTACTTTCTGCACACAACTTGAGCGCATTTGAATCGTCAAAATTCTCTTGTAACTCTTTTAAATGTGTGCAAAGTCACAAACTTCCTTTCTATGATTCGTCAATAAATCGACCTCTCCTTTAGAAGTTGTTTTCTCGGATGTTTGGAGTTCTCCTGTTGTGTCTCATGATGGTTACAAATACTATGTCATATTTGTTGATCATTTTTCGCGTTATGTTTGGCTATATCCTTTAAAGCGCAAATCTGATGTTCTATCAACATTTGTTGCATTTCAAGCTCTAGTTGAAAACTATCTTCAAGCCAAGATCATCACCTTATACACTGACAATGGTGGAGAATATATTGCCTTACGTTCCCATCTTGCACTTCATGGCATCACTCACCTCACAACACCACCTCACACCCCTGAACACAACGGCTTCTCTGAACGTCGTCATCGTCATATAGTTGACACTGCCCTAGCCCTCTTACACTCTGCTTGCATGCCTCTTTCCCAGTGTTCTAAAAAACGCTAGGCGCTAGTCGGGCGGCGAAGGGCCGACTAGCGCCTAGCCGCCTAGGCGGCGCCTAGGCGGATTCGTATTTTATACTTATTTATTATTATTTTCTTAATATTCCCAAATAAAAATATTAAAATTTTCACTATCCAAAGTACATATTATCTAATTTCATCTCAACAATGCAAATATATAATTGCAAATTAATATGGTTCAAAATTCATAAATCAATAGTCATTCAATTAAAATGTATAGTCGAAACTTTACCACAAATTTAAACATAAAATCGATAAATTAGTCTATTACATGTAATCTAATCTTCAATTTCGTCATTCTTATAATTTGTACTCCGTAATACACAAGATGGATGAATGAGAGTTGATTTTTAATTTTAAAATGTAATTGTAAATTTGTAATACACCCTAACTTTTTCCCCAGCCCGCCTAGACAACCCAACCCGCCTAGCCCGACTTGGGCGCCTAGGCGGCGCCTAGCTTGCAGCCGCCTAGCCCGACTTGGGCACCTAGGCGGCCGCCTAGCCCGACTTGGCCGCCTAGGCGGCCGCCTAGCCCGGGCCGCCTAGCCAAAAAACAGGACGGCATGGCGCCGCCTAGCGCCTAGGCGCCGCCTAGGCGGCCGCCTAGACCGTTTTTTAGAACACTGCTCTTTCCTACTGGCCCTTTGCCATTGCCACGACAACTTATCTTATCAACCGTTTACCCAAAGTGAACCTCAACATGCAGTCATCCTTTGAAGCCTTGTTTCATCGATCACCTAATGTTTTAAAACTTAGGGTTTTCGGCTGTCAGTGTTACCCAAAGCCTTACTCCTCGCACAAACTTTCTGATCGCTCGCGTCCGTGTGTATTTGTAGGTTATTCATTAACTCAAAGTGCATACTTATGCCTTGATCTCTCCACTACCAAACTATACACCTCACGGCATGTGATCTTTGATGAGGATATATTTCCTTTTAGCAAAACTACACCCACCGAACCTGATCCCTCCACCCAACCTATGGCCTCTGCCATTCTCGACACGCCCACACCCCCACCTACTCATGCCCTCATCCAAAATTCCCCACAGCCAACGCCTACGCCGTTGCTACAAGCGTCCCCTATTCAAGCTCCTTCATCACAACCGACAGCTTCTACTCATGGCATGACTACTCGTGCTCGTAACAATATCCGTAAACCAAATCCGAGGTACGGTCTGGTCTCTACTGTTTTGTCTGATTCTGAGCCTCGAACTGTATCTCAAGCGCTCTCTGATCCTCGGTGGCGTGAGGCTATGTCATTGGAGTTTTCCGCACTCCTCAACAATGGTACTTGGGATTTGGTCTCTCCCGATACATCGTCCAATGTTATTGGATGTAAATGGGTATTTCGCATCAAACGCAAGCCCGATGGCTCTGTTGATAAATTTAAGGCTCGCCTTGTGGCCAAGGGGTTTCATCAACGTCCTGGCATTGATTATAGTGCTACTTATAGCCCAGTTGTGAATTCGTATTCTGATATCCCTTGCCGTCTCTCAGAACTGGAGCCTTCGTCAATTCGATGTCAACAATGCCTTCCTACACGGGACTCTCACATATGAGGTGTATATGGCTCAACCTCCTGGATTCTCTGATAAGAACTTCCCTTCCTATATTTGCAAGCTCCGGAAGTCTATATATGGCCTTAAGCAAGCGCCTCGAACGTGGTACTTGGCACTACATGCTGCTCTTCGCCAACTAGGGTTTGCTTCTACACAATCGGATGCATCTCTGTTTGTGTATGCTCGTGATGGAGTTTTGGCTTACTTTCTCGTCTATGTTGATGATCTTATCGTCACTGGTAATAACTCGTCCTTTCTCCAGTCCGTGGCTGACACTCTTGCTTCCACATTCTCCCTCAAGGACCTTGGATCTCTGTCTTACTTTCTTGGTGTTGAAGTCGTTCGTTCTGATTCCGTCTGTATTCTCTCTCAAAGAAAATATGTGATGGATATCCTGGCAAAGTATAACATGCTTGACTCCAAGCCTGTGCAAACACCTCTATCCACGTCGGCATCTCTATCTATTGCGGATGGAGCTCCGGCAACTGATCCTTCTGTGTATCGTGCAGTTATGGGAAGTCTACAGTATCTATTATTCACGCGTCTGGATATAGCTTTTGCTGTAAATAAACTTTCACAGTTCATGCATTCTCCCTCGGAGATTCACTGGGGTGCAGTCAAGAGATTGCTTCGGTACCTAAACGGAACTCGTAATGTTGGATTACATTACCGTCGTTCATCCTCTCTTGATCTTCACTGCTTTTCCGATGCTGACTGGGCCAGAAACAATGATGATCGAGTTTCAACCGGTGCGTATATTACTTTTCTTGGCCCTAATCCCGTTTCATGGAGTTCTCGCAAGCAACGATCCGTTGCTCGATCTTCTACTGAGGCGGAATATCGAGCTATCGCTGCTGCTGCCTCAGAATTACAATGGATTCGTTCCCTTCTTGCTGAATTGAGCTTTCCACTTGCGACTTCATCTGCCATATACTCGGATAATATCGGTGCAACGTATTTGTGTGCTAATCCAGTCTTCCATTCTCGGATGAAACACATTGCTATTGATTACCACTTTGTACGAGAGCTGATCCAATCCAACAAAGTTCGTGTTTCTCACGTTTCGTCTGCCGATCAACTTGCTGATGCTTTGACAAAGCCACTGTCACGCTCTCGTCTTCATCTTCTCATGATCAAGATTGGCGTTTCTTAATCGAACGTCATCTTGAGGGGGCGTATTGGATTATATTAGTTTACGTATATTTATTTATTATGTTTTTGTATATGGGCTGTGAGTTTCTACGTAGCTTAGGGTTTCTGTTAGGGTTAGGTTTACATCTCTTGCTGTATATATACATGTAATTTGTTTCAGTCTTTTGGGAAAGAAGATTTATCTTCACCCTACTTTTATATAAAGTAACATAATTAGGAAAATTAACATGCAAAACCCACGCGGAAAAAGTTGGAAAATAGGGATCTGAACAACCTTTTTAATTGATTGTCGATGATTTTAGACACGTTATTTATTCTTTATTTTGTTATAACAACTGCATTGAAAATAAACGTGCTCACACGTTGATTGTTAAATAATACTCCTAAGGTTTGAATTATTTCACATTATTCATGAGAATTAAACATTACTATAAACGAATCACTTTGTAATATTTTACCCTGTTTTCATATTATTTACGTCCCTGCATGAATTTTTTTACCGATTTCAATAGTAAATCGTAATGTTTTTCCTAATTTGATCGTCCCACGTTAATTGTCACATTTATCAAAATGGAAGAATTAACTCATACTTTTCAATGTAAAACTGTGCCTAAAATCACGTATTGAAATAAAATATGACAATTTATGTGAGACTAATAGAGTAATATCAGTTGGTCACATTTAAAAATATGCTATTACAAGTGCATAACTATAATGCTAGGTTTATATAGTATGAGAATCGCGATGAAGAGAATAAGAGAAGCAAATCACATCAAGATTAAAATAAGAACATTTTTTTTGTACTATAAAATCGTACTCTCTTAGTCCTGTTAGTCGATGATCAAAATAAGAACATTTTTTTTGTACTATAAAATACTCTCTTAGTCTTGTTAGTATTAGTATCGAACTATCGATTTTTGGATGTAATGAGATATAAAATATTGAAATAAACTGATATAGCATGCAATAGGAATAGAGTAGTATAAAATAAAATGCATAATATATATAGGGAGCAATGCCTCGCATGGCCACAATGCGACTCGTTAGTCGTTACCAAGGATATACGATGTAAATACATATAAATTTGAGATGTTGAAATATTATATTGTCGACTTTATGGTCCGTTACGGATTTTCAATTATTTATTTTGCATTGAGTTAGCCGAATTTAATTCATTATACGATTATATACAAATATTTATTCTGGCAAGTCGCATTTGTGAAAAACACGCATTCATTTAATATGACGCGTTCATTTCTTATATCGTCTATATAATACGCGTTCCAAAACAAATAGATAGACCTAAAACCCTAATTGCAGTTTCGATAGCTTGAGTCTATTTCTCCGACGAAATTCTTTTGTTATTATTTTGGGATTTATTTTCCGATCATGCGAAGACGCGCTCGACATCCGTCTCTCGTTCGATTGCAATTGATTTCCTAAAAATCATTAAAGGTAATACAGTTTTATTATTTATTAATCTTGTTATTCTTGATGTAATTATGTTCTTAACCTTTATCCCAAGTGATCTTTCCTTCAAAATTAACATAAAAAATGTGTGAATTTTATGATTATTAAGAGCAAATCAAGGCTTAATTATATGTATCTTTTATTTTGAATTATTGGTATGGTTTTATTTTCATCTATTTGCCAGAATTTCTGAGTGTCACATATTAAATTTTGTACAATAAAATGTCAATAATTAGGTGTGAAAATGGACTTAATTTGAATTTTAATCAAATTATTACTCGTATACTAATCTATTTATAAGTATATTATTTATATCGATTATGTTGGCCTATTTCGTTTCGATGTATCGTTTATATCGATGATTATGTTGATGTGATTGCTATTTATTTTATTCATTAAAATTAAGATAATTGTCATCCCATATTATTAAACTTTTATGGTTTACGTGCTTGTATTCAGTTTAACGGTTGAGGTTAAGTTTCGAGACCAACAGGTTCTAAGTTCGAAATTTTCATGACGTAAAAAAAAATATTTCTTGAATATATATCATTTAAAACTCCATTAAATAGGGCCATACAAAATATTCATGTATAACATTCCAAAAACCGAAATGTGACTATGTATTCTCTTAATTATATTATTCATTCACCCATCATTTGTTGCATTCGTTGACTATTTTATTAATGACGTTATTTATTTATTTCTTGTAGTAAATTTTGGGATTCTCTTCATCCATATTTTGTGATTTAGTGAAAATTTCATGGCAAATTTGACTTTCCTATTAATAAAAAATGCACGTGATGTCATTTGTTAGGTGATTGCCCATACTCTTGCATATTTTTTTAATATTATTTTATTAAAAGATTGCTTGTGTTTATCTTTATTAGGTACGTGAAATTGGGCGGTCACCAAATTTCAGCTGTTTCTTTTTCGGTACGTATTGTAATATTTTTGGATTTATGTGTTTGAAATTAGTAAAATATTATCTACACATCTATAGAATCTTTTGTAGAAATATTATTTTTTATTTTGGAAATTTTGATATTTAAAATTATTTTCTCCAATATTTAACAAGTTGACCATAATTTATTAAATTAGTTTAATTATAGCCATAACTTTGAAATGAATTGAAAACTATAAATACTTAATTCAATTAGTGATTTTGAAATCATAATTATAAATTATATTTTTTGTTTGTACGAGGACAATTATATAGTGTTTGTACTAACATAATGTTAAAATTTTCAAATAAAAATAATAATAACTTTATAGAAATGAGGAAAATTGCATTAAATTAAATTTTCATCATAATATTTTTTCTCCCTCCCTTTTGAAATGAAATCCGTTGTAGTATTGTGTTGGTTAAATTCTCTAAATTTATTATCTCTTTCCTTAAAAAGAGGAAATGTTGAAATCTCATTTTAATTTTTAAAAGTAAATTGCATTTTTATAAAATGGCAAATAACATTTAATACTATTACGCTAATAGAGAATATGTTTAGAGATACGATGTTCTACACACGTAATGATGCTCACATTTGTTGGTAATTTTCTCACCTTTTCATTTCGATAATTTTTTTCGATCTCTTGAATTGTAATATACTATAGTACCTTATAAATCAATACAAAAATTAAAAAAAGATAAAAATCAAAGCTTGATTTTTTTGTTTTTTCTTTTAATAATTTGATTTTTAAGATACTAATATATATTGCAATTAAAAAGATCGAACAAAATAGTATCGACATTAAAAAATGAGAAAATTATCTACAAATATGAGCACCATTATGTGAGTAGAACATCGTCTCTCTAACCATATTCCCTATTAGCGTAATAATATTAAATGCTATTTGCCATTTTATAAAAAATGCAATTTACTTTATTAGAAAAAATAAAAATGAGATTTCAACATTTCCTCTCTTCTTTAAGGAAGGAGGTAATAAATTTATTGAATTTAACCAACACAATTCTACAACGGATTTCATTTCAAAAGGGGGGAATTTTTTTTTATTGTGATGAAAATTGAATTTAATGCAATTTTCCTCATTTCTCTAAAGTTAATTACTACAATTTTCAAACCAAATATGCTTACAATCTCAAAAAAGTTTTGACCTCAGTTAATTATTTATCAATTTTTTGTGATTGGATTGAGTTGTGACAAGTGCATTAAAATATAGTAGTGGTAATTCTAAAATATTAATTTTATAGTAACAAAAGTAATAATATTATTTAATTTAATTAATTTTATAGTTAAAAAAGTACTCCCTCCGGTCTTTTACAGTTGAGTCATTTTCCCGATTGGGCCGGTCTCTCCTAGTTGAGTCGTTTCCTTTTTGGGTAAAAATTAAGTATTAAACACACAACTAATTGTACCCCTTATTTTACTTAATTAACATACTCCCTCCGTCCTCCATTTAGTGACGTTAATACTATATTGGGACGTCCTCCATTTACTGACAATTTCCATTTTTGAACGTAGACCCCACAATCACTTTAACACTTTAACACTTTATACATCTACTTTTTATTATTTTAATATTTTAATACTATTAAACAATTCAAGTGGACCCACAATTATTCCACTTTAACACTTTAACACATTAATTTATTATTATACCATAAAATGCGAAAAAACGCGTGCCCAAACTCCCTCCGTCACTAAATGGAGGACGGAGGGAGTACTAATTACGCCCCAATTTCTCAATTTCTCCATTATCGCCATTGTCGTCTCTCTCAAAATAATTTTAAATTAATTTAAAATAAATCCAGAAAAGTTTTAATTTTATAAAAAAAAAAATCTAGAAAAGTTTTTTATTTTAATTTTAAACATCAACAATAATTTTATAAAAAAAATCCAGAAAATTTTAAATTAATTTAAAATAAATCCAGAAAAGTTTTAATTTTATAAAAAAAATCCAGAAAAGTTTTTATTTTAATTTTAAACATCAACAATAATTTTATTTTAAAAAAAAATCCAGAAAATTTTAAATTAATTTAAAATAAATCCAGAAAATTTTTAATTTTATAAAAAAAAAATCCAGAAAAGTTTTTTATTTTAATTTTAAACATCAACAATAATTTTATAAAAATAAATTCCAGAAAATTTTAAATTAATTTAAAATAAATCAGAAAATTTTTAATTTTATAAAAAAAAATCTAGAAAAGTTTTTTATTTTAATTTTAAACATCAACAATAATTTTATATAAAAAAAAATTCCAGAAAATTTTAAATTAATTTAAAATAAACTGAAAAACAAAAAAAATATTAATTAATAAAAAACATTTTTTATATTAATTAAAATAACTCTTCTCAATTATAAACATAATCTCATTCTCTTCTCAATTACCAAACATACTTAAAGTACTAAACAACTCTTCTTAATTCCCGTGTCGAAAAGTTTTGACTCAACTGTAAAAGATCGGAGGGAGTAATACTAATAATATTGTTTATTTTAATTAATTTTACAGTAAACCCATGCAATGCAAATAAAATAATTTGACATCTCTGGCGACAAGCACTCAGATGTCACACTCAGGCCACTTCAAAGGGGTAAATTAAAATAATATTTTTATATTTAAACTTTAATTATATATTGAAGATTAATGATAATTAAATGCATTATGAATTACACCATACAGTACAAAATATACCGTGAGTATGATTTTGGGATGAATAGAGTAGGTGACTTTTTGTATTACGGGTAGTAATTATTACACCATTTCGTTCCACTTTAATTGATTTATTTTATTTTGACACGTTATTTTAGACACAATTATAATATTGAAAATTTAGAGTTAATTCTTCCATTTTAAGAAATAAGCCATTGTCCCACTTAATTAATCCACTTTTCTTTTTATCTATCCCATTTATTAGTCTCGTTTAATAAAATTGAAATAAATTAACACACAAAACACCTTTTAAAACCATTTCATCTCCGTTTCCCTTGATTTATGAACCACACCCTAGGTCATATAGATCCCAACTGTCTAAATCGATCCGAAATTTTCATATCAGAGCTTATTTTAGTCTCTGATTAAAACAAGTAAAATGTAAGAAAACAATATTCGACTCGTCCATTTAAATCTCCTGTTTCAGTTTGATACAAAATTTCAGGTGCACGTTACCAATGAAAAAGTAAAAATTAAATTTTCTCATTTAAAAAGACAATACAAAGAATGTGGAACGGTTAGAAAAGCAGGGACAATTTAAATGAAACGGAGCAGTTTAGGTAAAATGCAATAGAATGAGTTACCATTTGAAAATGTAATTATTTGTAATATCCATAGAATAATAGGTGGAAATTGGAATGATAGGATGAATAGAATTGGGCAAAAAAGGAAAGCAAACGAAGAGGGAAACGAAAAAATTCAAAAAAAAAAATAAAAAGTGACAAAAAAAAAAATTCCGATTTCAAGTCCGCGCCAACGCAGCGCAGCCCCCGAAAAAAAATTCCGATTTCAAGTCCGCGCCAACGCAGCGCACACTCCCACACAACCAACCACTCACTCTCTTCACTCTCCACTTTCCCCCCTTCTTTTATTACTTAATTCCTTCTCTCCTCCCTTCCATTTATTTTTTTTTAATTTAAAAAAAACACAAAAATCAAAAATCAAATTCGCTAATCGATCGCCCAATGGCGCAAGTTAGCGACCTCCCGTGCGACGGCGACGGCGTCTGCATGGTCTGCAAGCACAAGCCGGCGGAGGCGGAGGTCCTCACGTGCAAGACCTGCGTCACGCCGTGGCACGTCGCCTGCCTGGCCGCCCGCCCCCAAACCCTAGCGGAGACGGCCCACTGGGACTGCCCTGACTGCTCGGATCTCTCCGCCGCGAAGCCGGCTGTTGTTGCTGCTGCCGGGGGAGGGCTGGTGGAGAAGATCCGGGCGATCGAGTCTGACGCTTCGCTTACCGATCGGGAGAAGGCGAAGCGGAGGCAGGAGCTGCTGGGAGGGGCGGCGGATGCGGGGGAGGTGAAGGATAAGGGGAAGGAGGTCAATGCTGGTGGCGCTGGGGGTGTTTTGGGGATTTTGGGAGACAAGTTCAACTGCTCCATCTGCATGCAGCTCCTCGATAGGCCCGTTTCTGTACGGTTTTTCTCCTTCATCCTCTCGAGTAGCGCGAATTTCTTCTGTGTTTTTGAATTTTTTTGCCATTTCTGTGTGTGGTTTTGGGAAAATTTTGAAACATTTGACTTTTGTTTTCTGAAAGTGATGAAGAATATTCTTACTGGGGTCCGTTTCTGGTATTTTGAACTGAACGGCGTCGTTTTCTCCTCTCGATAATGCCGGTCCCCTGTTTTCTCTTTCGAAAATGCCAATACTCTGTTTATATGCTTATCATTTACTCCTGTCCCAACCAAGTTTTTTGAATATATCCGAGATATAAAATAGTGAAACGAGTCAAGTTTGTTGGGACATTGATAGTATTTTTTGTACGAATTTCGGTTTTTCCGAATGTGAGATTTTTTCTGAAAAACTAGTATGATTAAAGCATAGATTGGTGTTTGTTATTGAATGTGAGTATGTATACATATGGTTCATTATTCAATGCTGTGATGAGCTGTGCTATCAATGTCTATATGTGTTCATAGTATTGAAATGGAAAGAGGAAAATGGTTTCGAAATCGAAATGGATTGAGGCAATGATTTAATAGCTTCAAAAGTCATCCTTATATTCTTGATTCTGTTTTTGCAGACGCCGTGCGGGCACAACTTCTGCTTGAAATGCTTCCAGAAATGGACCGGGCAGCAGCGCATGAAGAGCTGCGCTATCTGTCGCAAGTCGATTCCTACCAAGATGGCGAGGGAGCCTCGTATTAACTCTGCCATTGTTATGGCAATCCGTATGGCCAGAGCTTCGCAGCCTGATTACTCGGGTGGCCCTTCGAAGATCTACCATTTCATCCACAACCAGGATCGTCCCGACAAGGCGTTCACCACTGAGCGAGCGAAGAAAACTGGGAAGGCTAATGCGTGCAGTGGCAAGATTTTCGTCACGATCCCTTCTGATTACTTTGGTCCGATTACTGCAGCGAATGATCCGGATAGGAACTTGGGTGTTATGGTTGGAGAAACATGGGAGGATAGGATGGAGTGCAGGCAGTGGGGCGCTCACTTTCCTCATGTTGCTGGTATTGGAGGTCAATCTAATCATGGAGCTCAGTCTGTTGCTCTCTCTGGGGGTTATGAAGATGACGAGGATCACGGGGAATGGTTTCTCTACACTGGGAGGTAAATGAATGCTCTGCTTTCACTAGTTTTTGATTACCTTTTAAGTTATAATGCCTCGATCTTGTTGTTACCCATGCGATCTGTCTGAAGTAAATATGAAACTGGATGTGCATTGTGTGGCAACACTTGTCGATGCAATCAATCAGTCATTTGGTATATTCATAACTATGTTCGGTAAATTGGTTTATATTATCAATCATTACTGATGTTATAATGGCCATGTTTTGGACCTTGTTGATATTGCCTGTACTAAATTCTTACTTTATCGCTTGTTGCAGTGGTGGACGTGATCTTACTGGGAATAAACGGACAAACAAGAAGCAGTCATTTGACCAGAAGTTCAAAAGTTCCAACGAAGCTTTAAGAATCAGCTGCCGTGAGGGCTATCCTGTACGAGTTGTGAGGTACGCTTAAATTTCTCTGTTATTAGTGTGCAAAATTATGTCTTGGAATGTTGTTTAAGGCGACAGCTTTAATCTAATGCTATCCTCACTGTAAAAAGCTGTTATTAGTGTGTGAAATTATGATGTGACATTATGACGTATACTATGCCCGATCTTTCGTGATTATGTGTGACTTGTCTATGTGATAAGTTTATGATTTCCCCCCTTTTGTTTTACTTTTTAAATGATGTATGCTGAGGAGTGCTAAAAACAAAAGTTGAGTGGTGAAAGATCTTCGGATCTAGTCTTGCCCTTTTTATAAATCTGGATTTTTCATTTTTGTAGTAGGATTAATTTTGTGCTGAACTTCCTGTTTCGATTATTCTCTGTGCTGTTTAATTGATTTTTAGACAATGATCCATATCTCATATGCAGTAACCATTGTATAGGAAGTTGTCTGCCATTTCTTTTAGCTTCTTATGTTGCTTTGCTCTTTAATTAATGTCTGTTTTTCATTCGTAGGTCCCATAAAGAGAAACGGTCTTCTTATGCACCACAGAAAGGTGTGCGTTATGATGGGGTTTACAGGATCGAGAAGTGTTGGCGCAAGGCTGGGCAGCAAGTAAAGCTTTAGATAGCAAAAGAGTTTGAATTGCAATTTCCAATTAAACCCTCTTACTAAATTCCCCTTTCAATTACTACAGGGATTTGTGGTCTGCCGTTATCTGTTTGTTCGCTGTGATAACGATCCTGCTCCATGGACTACGTAAGTTCTATAATTGCTTCACTTGCCCACTACACTACATGTATTTCTTTCTATATGCTTAAACTCAATAATTGCTTCACTTGTCGACTCTTTTTGGCTTGCAGTGACGAGCAAGGAGATCGCCCTAGATGTTTACCAAATATTCCAGAGCTGAAGCAAGCTACTGATGTTACTGAAAGAACTGCGAATCCTGCCTGGGATTTTGATGTGAGAAACTTAGTCTGATTGGGTCATTTTGCTACTTTTCGTATTCCGAGGTTTTAGGATATATTTACTCAGCCGTCTAAAACTTTTCATATAGGAGGAAAAGGGTGTCTGGACATGGATGAAGCCTCAACCACCTAGTAAGAGAAAACCCGGTGGTGGTTCTAAAACTGTAAGGACTAAAAGAAGCAGAAAGAATAGACATGGAACTGTAAAAGAAAAGCTTCTGAAAGGTAAACTTCCATTTACCACACTGCTTTAATTATCGTATCTTATTAATTCAGATTGCATGTTCTAACTATGGCATTGTAAATGCAGAGTTTAGCTGCCTCATCTGTCGGAAAGTGATGGTTATGCCACTCACTACTCCCTGTGCTCACAACTTCTGCAAGTCATGCCTAGAGGGTGCCTTTGCTGGCCAATCGCATGTGAAAGAGAGGAAAAATGGTGGGAGGACGCTGCGAGCACAGAAGAATATCATGAAGTGTCCATCTTGTCCTAACGATATCTCTGAGTTCCTTCAAAATCCTCAGGTACGGCTGTTATTTATTTCTATAAAGCTATTTATACTTAAAGAGTATTGTTTTGCGCTAAGCTTCATATGATTGATTATGTGCGCAGGTCAACAGGGAGTTGATGAACGTGATCGAAACACTACAGAATCAGGTGGAGGAGGAGAGCAAGGCTAAGGAATCAGAGGATAGCCAAAGTGGGAACTCGAGTGAGGATGCTGAGAGTGAGAAGAGCACAGGCACTGGCGACAGCGTGGATGAAACATCGGATGCTGATGCTGAAAACAAGGAGAACTGCGATGTGAATGCTGACATCCCAAAAGAGGACAAGCCGAAGGCTGGCAGTGTTACCAAGCGGAAGAAACCAAGTAATGATGGAACACCAGAAGTTGCTGCCAAGCCTAAGAGAGGCCGTCCCCGGAAGAATCCTGTTGCCAATTAGCTCCGGAGGCAGGCAAGGAGGAGAGAGGCTGCTCGGTTCCGACTTCTGCATATAGGCTCTTCTCCTTTTATTTTGCAGCAGCTGCCAAGGCGTGGTTAACTTTGAGAGCTGTTATAATTCTTCTTAATCTCTCTTTTTTTAGCTGATAAACTACAATAGCCAATGAACTACAATTTTTAATTTTAATTTTATTTTTATTTTAAATTTCATGGGTACAGTTTCTCTTGGCATGTTTTCAGAGAAACCTTTTGAAACTACAGTAATTTCCCTGAATTATTCCCTTCAATGTGTAAAGTTCTCATTTCCAAAAGATATTGTGGGAAATATATGGTGCTTTTTTTGTTCATCATTTGATGTGTTCTCTATCTATTTATATAATTATTTTAAGTCTCTTGTTCTCATTACAATAATATTGAACATTAATGTTCTATTTAGAGTTTATTGTCTAATACTCTATTAAATGTCAAAAATGGGAATGAAGATAATAGAATCGTTGATCCTTGCCTTTCGTTTGTGTTTTAATTTATTTCTTCTTTAATTTTAATACCTTGACAGGTCATGATAGTGCATATATATATATATATAGCATACTGCATTTTGAAGTATATTCAATGATACGACAAAGTAGAGTTTACGATTGAAGATGGCCTAACAACATCTGTTCAGGTGTGGATTCAGTTATGTATTTCGATTTCCGCAGCATAAAATGGACATGATAACACTAGACAATAAGCAAAATATAAACTGGGTTTCTGATATCATGTGTAATGCATTCATATTATATTATCAAAATTCAGTTTCAAACACAGTGCAGTTTTCTATTTGAGAGAATACTTGCTTAGCCTACCTAATTGAGATCCAGCTGATTCTCCTGCTTCAGCCTTTTGATCAGAGCTTCCTTCTCCTCATCGGGCAAGGCGTTGAATATGAAGACCGATTTATCCCCGATATCATCCTACAGAGATGAACAAAATTCACGGATTCAATACAGAAACGGTTGATGCAACTGCAGTAAGTATCAAAGAAGCTACAAATGGTGTGACAACAACCAAAACTCGAGCTACCTTGATAGGTTGCGTGAACTTTCTGCCAGCGAAGATCACAAAGAGAGCCATCCAAACACCGAGAAGAGTGAGCTTTGTTCCTTCATCCATCAAACCAGACTGTACATTCACGAATCATCCCATATTATTTGAGGAGAAATAATGAAGTCGACGGACCGAATTATTGTAAGGATAAAGGGTAAACTATACCAGATGCCCGAGAAGAACGGTTGGAATGATGAATGTCAATATACCAGCTTCCAACTTTCCATAGCATAGCCCTGTTGCAAATGCAGCACAAATCATGATTTTCGAATTTTCAATTGAAAAACTTGTTCTGAGATTATGAACTTTTCCACTTCAAAGCTCATTCCAAAAGCGAAGATTGATAAACATTTCATAATTCATAAACAGATAAAAAGCCACTCATAATTTGGATTTGAGTTCGATTTAACCTAATTCAGTGTTCGTTTCAATTCGGAATCAATTGAGATCAGACTAGAATTCAAAATCATACCATACCTAAGCTAAACCACTTCAATTTGTACACAATTTTGAGTTGAATTGTATCTGAATAAACAATTGAGAAACACTTATCCACAGTAAAAATCGGAAACCATACCTTCCTTGAAAACAAGGCCAGTGAGAGCAGCAAAGAGGGGACCGACAAGCCACACCGCCGACGGATTCTCAACGACGTACTCCACCAAGCTCTTCCCCGCCGGCTGAGCTAAGGCGGCGTACGCCGCCACGGAGCCGAGAGCACCGATCGCCCAAAGCGCCTGGAGCGTGCGCTTGATCTCCGTAACGTATATGTGAATCAGGAACAGCGACAGCCCCAATCCACAAGCTCCGACGCCGTAGAACAAATCCAGATTCCTCCCGATCAGCTCATACAGCTCCGAATCGCTGCCGCGCAGGAATGCCGCCGCCGACGCGACCACGAACGAGGATGCGGCGGCGACGAGGCCCGATCTGTAGAGGACGACCTCCTGAACGTCGGAGGGCTCGACCTTCCATGGGCCGTAGACGCCTCGGTAGACGGCGGATGGCTCCGGCTGGTCGCCGACGGCTTGGCATTTGACGGAGAGCGAGGAGCGGAGGGCGCGGAGGCGGCGGGGGGGAGGAGGGGGGCGGTGGAGGAGGAGAGAGTTCGAGTTCGAGTTCGGTGAGGGTTTAGGGGAGAGATGGAGAGTGAGGTAGGCAGTAGACATGGTTTTGGGGGAATATAGTTAAGGAATACGAACCAGTCCCTACCCGCTAATTTTGGTTAGCTGTTGCGGAAACGAATTTCTTCCTTCTCTCTCTTTCTCTCTCTTTTTATTTTCTTTTAATTTAATTTTTGAATTGATTTAATTTGTGTGATGATGGTTAAATGAAGGAGAGAGATATGTTTGGATTGGTTAAAGGCCCATTGTGAAAAATGGAGAGCCTTTATTCTTAGGCCCATTAAAAAAAAGGCTAATTCGTATTGGGCTGGAAAAACACGACCTTTTTTTAAATATTATTATTATCACGCCTTCCGATATGCTCTAAGTCGGCATGAAAATGACATACCAGGTGTTTTAGTGAATACGTACGCCCGATACATGGGAAATTCAACATGTAACGATGATGAGTGGTGGAGCATGCATTCCAATTCTAACATGTACACTCTCTGTCTTAACTATTTTATTTCACTTTGTTATTTTGGTGTCTACATAACTTGGGAATTCTTCTTATTGTGATTATGGGAGGACCAATCAAGTGGAGACATGTGGCACTAGGGTTAGGGTTTTCCTTTTCCTAATTGTATTCGGCCCATGCCTCGCCTATATATATGTATGGTGAGCTAGGGTTTGACGTAGAGTTGTCGTAGAGATTACAGAGAGATAGGGCGGAAGGTGACATTCTTGTTCTTGCTGTAATCTTGTCCTTGTTGCGTGAGTTCTATAGTGAAGCATCGTTAACCCTCCGTGGACGTAGGATTTATATCCGAACCACGTTAAATCGTTCGTGTTATTTTTCTTTGATTCGTTTTAGTTTCAATCGAGTGTTGAGAATTGTTATTATTCGTAACAATTGGCGCCGGCTGTGGGAAGTATATCTCCACACTCGATTTGAATCTGAGATCGTCGTGATGTCTTCAACGAAGTTCGATGTCGAGAAGTTCACGGGGAGCAACGATTTCGGATTGTGGCGAATCAAGATGAGAGCTTTGTTGGTGCAGCAGGGCCTCGCGGATGCGATCAAATCTGAGGCCGACCTCAACAAATCTGTTGCTGAGGAGAAACGCGCAGAGATGAAGGAGAAGGCTCATAGTGCTATCATCTTGTGCCTTTCGGATAAGGTGCTCAGGGAGGTTTCGAAGGAGACGACCGCCGCTGGAGTATGGACGAAGTTGGAGTCGCTGTACATGACGAAATCTCTCGCCAATCGTTTGTACATGAAGCAGCGCCTCTACTCCTATAGGATCTTGGAGGATAGGAGCATCGTCGAGCAAGTGGACGAGTTCAACAAGGTTCTAGACGATCTCGAGAATATCGATGTAAAAATCGATGATGAAGATAAGGCGATTATGCTTCTGAATTCTCTGCCCAAAACCTACGATCACTTGAAGGATGCGATGATATATGGGAGAGATGGTAACATAACACTCGAGAAAGTCCAGTCCGCGCTCAAATCCAAGGAGCTTCAGAAGGCTAACGAGGTGAATAAGGAATCCGCGGGTGAAAGTCTCAACGTGAAACAAAAATTCACGAAGGGAGGAAAGTCCTACAGCCCTTCTTCGGGCGCGAAGAAGACTGATCAAGCGAAGGGGAAGGGCTCGGGCGGTTCAGGCAAGAAGGAGATGCGGAGATGCCATCATTGCAAGAAGCAAGGACACCTCAAGAAAGATTGCTTCGCCTTGAAGAATAAGCAGAACGCAAAAGGGGCGAATCCGGAAGCCGCGGAGGTCGTAGAGGGATTCGAAAATGCCGAAGCATTGAATGTGGTGGATTCGGACATTGGAGAGGAATGGATTTTGGATTCCGGGTGCAGTTTTCATATGAGTCCTCACAAGGATTGGTTCGTGGATCTCAAACTCGGAAAGTTTGGCACCGTTCTACTCGGAAACGACCACACATGCAACGTGGAAGGCGTGGGAAACATTAAACTGAAGGTGCATGACGGATCCTACAAGATGCTCACTGATGTTAGGTACATACCTAGCTTAAGAAGAAACCTAATATCTCTAGGTGCTTTGGAGGCGAAGGGTTGTGGTTTCGAATCTCAGAAAGGAGTCATGCACATTGTTAGAGATGGAAAGGTTGTGATGAGGGGTATAGAGATCGAGTTCTATACTACCTCGATGCCGTGACCGTGATTGGAGAATCGGAGGCCAGCATTCAAGTTGATGCTCACTTATGGCATCGGAGGCTAGGGCATGTGTCGGAAGGTGGATTGAATCATCTCATCAAACAAGGCATATTGAAGTGCACCAACGTTTTCAAGGCCGGTGATTGTGAATATTGCATTCTTGGAAAGGGGAAGAAGTTGGCGTATGGAACTAGCAACATGAAATCGAATGCTGTGCTTGATTACATTCATTCGGATCTTTGGGGGCCGTCCAAAACCGAGACTCTAGGTGGAGGAAGATATTTCCTATCGATTATCGATGACTATTCGAGGAAGCTTTGGGTGTACATCTTGAAGAACAAATCTGAGGCCGTTGATAGATTCAAGGAGTGGTGCAAAGAAGTTAAGATCGAAAAGGGGCTGACTCCGAAGAATCTAAGGACTGACAACGGGCTCGAGTTTGTTTCGGGAGAATTCAACGAATATTGTAAGAAAGAGGGCATCCAAAGGCATAGGACGGTTCCGGGAAACCCTCAACAGAATGGAGTCGTAGAAAGAATGAATAGAACCATTCTCGAAAGGGTTCGATGCATGCTTCTATCTTCGGGGCTGCCTCACAAGTTCTGGGGTGAAGCGGCTAACACGGCGTGCATTCTCATCAACAAATGTCCGTCTTCGGCTATAGAGAACAAGACTCCGGACGAGATGTGGTTCGGAAAGCCATCTGGCTACAGTTTTCTGAGAGTATTCGGCTGTAGAGCTTATGCTCACGTTAGACAAGACAAGCTCGAGCCGAGGGCAGTCAAGTGCGTTCTCATAGGTTATCCGAAGGGAGTTAAGGGCTACAAACTGTGGTGTACCGAAGATAAGGACCAAAAGGTGATCATAAGCAGAGATGTGGTGTTTAAAGAAGATCAAATGCCCTATCTTGGACGAGGAGAGGCAGCCGATGCAGGTGCTGGAAGTGGTTCTAAGGCCGTTGAGGTGGAGGTTCGCGAGGATGAGTTCGGGGCCGACTCTCGAGTTGAAGAGCAGATCGAGAGGCAAGAGGAGGACGCCACGGATCTAGAAATTATCTCCTTGCGAGAGATAGGACGAGGAGAAATATAGCTCCGCCAAGCAGGTTCAGTGATAGCGACATGGTTTATTATGCGTTGAATGTTGCGGAAAATCTAGAGTATCATGAACCTAGGAATTATAATGAAGCAATTAGTTGCAGCGAGAGCAGCGAATGGTTGTTAGCCATGAAGGAGGAGATCGAGTCTTTGAAGAAGAATTGTACTTGGGTTTTAGTCGACAAACCAAAGACGCAGAAGTTGATCAGTTGTAAGTGGCTATACAAGAGGAAGATCGAGGTCTTGGAGAAGGAAACGGTTAGGTACAAAGCGAGGCTTGTTGCTCGCGGATTCACGCAGAGGGAGGGGATAGATTTCAACGAGGTTTTCTCTCCCGTGGTGAAGCATTGCTCCATCAGAATTCTGCTCGCTTTGGTTGCAAAGTTTGATCTCGAATTGCATCAACTGGATGTCAAGACCGCCTTCTTGCATGGAGATCTAAAGGAGACTATATACATGGCACAACCGGAAGGATATGCTACGCCCGAGACGGAGAATAAGGTGTGTCTTCTCCGAAAGTCGCTGTACGGATTGAAGCAAAGTTCGAGGCAATGGTACCTCAAGTTCGACGAACACATGATGAATATTGGTTTCAAAAGATCCATGTTCGATAGCTGCGTTTACCTAAAGAAGAAAGGAGGCGTGATTATAACATATCTACTACTTTATGTCGATGATATGTTAGTTGCTAGCGCTGACTTGGTTGAGGTGGAGCAGGTGAAGTCGGATTTGAGGACGAAGTTCGAGATGAAGGACCTTGGTTGTGCTAAGCGGATACTAGGAATGGATATTAGCAGAGATCGCAAGGAAGGAAGCTTGTGGTTGTCTCAAAAAGGCTACGTACAAAAGGTGTTGACAAGGTTTCGCATGCATGAAGCTAAGGAAACCCTCGTTCCTTTATCTACGAATGTAAAATTGTCGGAGAAGCATGCTCCTAACACCGAAAGGGAGCATGCCGAGATGAGCAAGGTTCCATATGCTAACGCCGTCGGGAGCATAATGTATATGATGGTTTGCTCGAGGCCGGACTTAGCTCATTCTATAAGCGTGGCTAGTAGATACATGTCGAATCCGGGGAGATTACATTGGGAAGTTTTGAAGAAAATTCTGAGGTATCTAAAGGGAAGTTCGAATATTGGGATCTTATACAAGGGCGATGGAGATTCTGCGAAGGATAGTCTTGTGGGGTATGTGGATTCTGATTTCGGGGCAAACCTTGATACGAGGAAATCTCAGACCGGATATGTATTCAACTTATTTGGAGCAGCAGTAAGTTGGAAATCTTCCTCACAATCGGTGGTTGCTCTATCCACCACCGAGGCCGAGTATTTGGCGGTTACGGAGGCCGTCAAGGAGGGGATTTGGTTGAAAGGGATCATCGAGGAGTTTGGAGTTCCTCAAGACGCCGTTCCTATTAACTGTGATAATCAGAGTGAGTTGCATCTTGCGAAGCATCAAGTTTTCCACGAAAGATCGAAGCATATCGATGTGAGATTGCATTTCGTAAGGGATGAAGTTGATAGAGGCGTGGTGAAGATGCTTAAGGTGTCGACCGAGGATAATGCGGCGGACATGCTGACCAAGGCATTGCATGTTGCCAAATTCAGGTATTGCATGGATTTGGTCGGTTTGAGTTCTCGTTAGTAGGAGGACGTTGTTGCCCTGTGATGGGGCAATGGAGCGAGGGGAAGCGATGTGTTTCTATGGAGTTATGCAGCCAAGGTGGAGAATGTTATTTTGGTGTCTACATAACTTGGGAATTCTTCTTATTGTGATTATGGGAGGACCAATCAAGTGGAGACATGTGGCACTAGGGTTAGGGTTTTCCTTTTCCTAATTGTATTCGGCCCATGCCTCGCCTATATATATGTATGGTGAGCTAGGGTTTGACGTAGAGTTGTCGTAGAGATTACAGAGAGATAGGGCGGAAGGTGACATTCTTGTTCTTGCTGTAATCTTGTCCTTGTTGCGTGAGTTCTATAGTGAAGCATCGCTAACCCTCCGTGGACGTAGGATTTATATCCGAACCACGTTAAATCGTTCGTGTTATTTTTCTTTGATTCGTTTTAGTTTCAATCGAGTGTTGAGAATTGTTATTATTCGTAACACACTTTATACTTAAATGAGTCTGTTATAATAATAAGGCGAGACGAGATAGTTGAGACGGGGAATATTAGCATATGCATGATAGGGTGTATCAGAGTGTCAACTATATGTAATCCACATGTTTTGGTAAGATGTATTAAAACTATTGATAGATTTACTTATACCTTTCAATGTACTAAGTAAGTTACCCTAATTTGTAATTTAATCAAAGCTTAGAATTCCTCTAATAATTTAGAGACACGTGAAGATAGGCAAGAAGTATTCCAAATGTAGGGTGCCTTTTTTCATTTCACACTTGGGGATATTCTATTCTCAAGGCACTTTGCATACACTAGCTTGTTAATGTTTTCCTCCACTTTCATACTTAGAGGGTGTTTGGCTAAGCTTATAAGCTAGTTTATAAGCTGTTTGACTGCTTATAAACACTCTAAATGTGTTTGGCAAAATAAGCAACTAAGACCATCTCCAACCCTATACTCTATTTTACAGTATGCTACACTTCAAAATGCAGTATGACATACTCTATTTTAGAATTTCATTCCAACCACGTACTTTATATACATACTATATTCGTAGTTTTTCATTTATTTTACATAATTAACATTTCCTAATGTATCGTAAATATTGAATAATTAATAAAATTGTATCTTAAATAATACAATTTAAGTATATTGTGGATTGCTAATTTTTTAGTTATATAAAATTAAATACGTTAAATTAAATAAAATTTATAAAATTTATTTATAAATAAAATATAAAATACAATAAATTATAAATCAAATTATATTAATGAAATTTAGTTAAATTATTTTTTTATAGTTTAATATTGTTCAAATAGTGAAAATAGAGTATGAAGTATTGAACAGTAAAACTCCATATATGGAGTTTTACTGTTCAATACTCTATACTCTTGCTGCAAAATAGAGTACGGTTGGAATGCTCTCCGTACTTCAAAATGAAGTAATACTCCATTTTAAAGCATGGGTTGGAGATGCTCTAAGACCATCTCCAACCCTATACTCTATTTTACAGTATGCTACACTTCAAAATGCAGTATGACATACTCTATTTTAGAAATTCATTCCAACCACGTACTTTATATACATACTCTATTCGTAGTTTTTCATTTATTTTACATAATTAACATTTTCTAATGTATCATAAATATTAAATAATTAATAAAATTGTATCTTAAATAACATAATTTAAGTATATTGTGGATTGCTAATTTTTTATTTACATAAAATAAAATACGTTAAACTAAATAAAAATTATAAATTTTAGTTATAAATGAAATATAAAATACAATAAATTATAAATCAGATTATATTAATGAAATTTAGTTAAATTATTTTTTTATAGTTTAATATTGTTCAAATAGTGAAAATAGAGTATGAAGTATTGAACAGTAAAACTCCATATGGAGTTTTACTGTTCAATACTCTATACTCTTGCTGCAAAATAGAGTACGGTTGGAATATCCTCCGTACTCCAAAATGAAGTAATACTCCATTTTAAAGCATGGGTTGGAGATGCTCTAAAGAGCTTATAAGCTCCCAAAATAAGCAAAAAGTGCTTTTAAGCATTCCAAAAAATAAGTTCCTCCACCCCAACTTATTTTTTTAAAATTTTGCTTATTTACCACTATAATTCTATTTTATTTTTATATTTATATTATATACACTTCCTTACAACATTATGATTTCAAAAAAAAATATTTTTATTTTTTTTTTTCAATTTTCAGATTTTATTTTTTTATTATCTCCTTAAGCTTATAAGCTATTTTATCCAAACACTTCAACAACTTATAAGCTCTTACCCTCATACATCTTATAAGCTCTTAAACATCTTATAAGCACTTAGAGCTTATAAGCATTTTGAAATAGAGTGATGCTATTCGGCCATAATGTGGCCGACCATAATTTAACTTGTTTTATTTTTTATAATATCAAATAATTTATATATTTATGCCAAACTTTTTTAGATTATAAAATACTCAAAAAGTGATACTCCGTATTTTTTACGTATTTTTTAAAATTAATCCTTTAATTATTTGATAATTTTTACTATTTAAAGTATTTTTTTAACCTTTTTTTACCTAAAAAATGAAAAAAATATGTAAATTTTGGGGAAAAAATATTTTTAAATTAAAATATGAAATTAATAAATTATTGTTATCATTTACAATTTTTTAAATTACAAAAAATATGAAAAATATTGTTGTGTGGCCGGCCATATTATGGCCAAATAGCTTTATTGTTTGAAATAAGCTTAGCCAAACGGGCCCTTATATGCATTAGTTTTTGCTATCACCAATAACGTCTTGTTTCTCTTAAATACGAGAATTACAGACGTTGTGTAATATTTTTTTAAAAATGGTCTGATTTCACATCTTTCAAAGAGATAATATTTTATAAAAAAATAAATAAACACGACACTATCTATAGAATATCAGAAAAATAAGACATTATCTAGCGAAACGAGCATCTTAATTGATTCATTAATGATCTATTGTCTTAAATCAAATGCTCAAAATTGAAAAATCTCGAAGCTCAAATGTCGTACATCTAGAAGCATGAAAAGGATATAAATCTTTTCAAACAATAAATAAAATAAAAGAATATTGGGAAATGGTTTTGTTTTGTAACCATATCTACGAATCGAATGCAAGTGGCCCAAATTTACTTTTTTGGGCTTTATTTATCTCTTTTCCAAAAAATAATATAAATTAAAATAGTTTGTTTAGTAAGAAGGCCCACCAACATATTCTTTTGCATGCGTAATCTTCAAGAGTTGAGCTTTATCCTTATTTGTCCTTTGTGTTTATCCTCTACGTGGAAATTGACCCACACACACACGTTCATGCATTATTATTATTTTCTAATTAATTAATTGTTTATCTAACATATATACAATTTATTCTTAATCAAATCTAAAATCTACTAATAATTCTCCAAATTACTCTAGATAAATGATCATATGACAACAACTTACATTTTATATCTTTCGTATATTCAACAAGTGATTTAATAGGCGTCGAGCAGTATTCGTCGTTCGACAACTTGTTTTGGATTTTTTAAAGTCTTCTTTACAAGTTTATTTGTATTAAATTGTAGCTTTGTACTTTCCAGGTCATGGACTAAACTTAGCACGCTTGAAATGGCAATTAGTACATACAAGACTAGCTTTATATTAAATTTATTGAAATGGTAACAATCTTTTCAATTAGAACTTTCTAAGAATCATCACTTTTAATTATTCATTTATATATGCATAGGTTAGTCCCCCAATGTCTACATGTTAAAAAGTGGAAGGAATTCTTCTTTTTCCTCATAGTGGTCCTTGACCTAATTAACTTTTGAGATCATTGGATTTGATACCACACATAGTACCCGTCTCACTTCATCAGTCATGTTGGATATATATATATATATATATATATATAATATTTCAATAGAACTAGGAAGTAAGATAGTCGGAGCACTATATTTTCAAATAAATAAAAGAACTTAATTTAATCTATATACTAATTACATGAATTTGTTCAATATCTTGCACCAAATCAAAGTTTAAGGTCACTAGCTTATGTAAGTTCATAATCAGGGGCGGAGCTAGTACGAAAGAAATGTGATTTTTTGAGAACCACAATACAGATTCCCACATTATCAAACTGATTGTAGAAAAACTAGTTCAAAACTAAATTCAGAAAACTCAACCCCCACTTGACCGACTTCGCTATGAATCGAATGTAATTCTACAAGCCAATTTCTAGTCTATATAAGTGCAATTCTCATAACTATTTTCAAAAGAATGAAATATAGAATCTTATAAATAAAAATGTAGTCTATACTAATAATGTACATGAATGTGTTCAATAGTACATTGTACCAAATCAAAGTGGTAGTTCACTAATATGTAAGTTCATAATCAGAGGCGGTGCTAGTACGAAAGAAATTGATTTGTGAGAATCATAACATAGATTCCCATGTTAACAAATTGAGTTTAAAAAACTCAACTAGTTTAAACTCTATATCTAAAATGTTCAGCCTGCATTGACGATTTTTTCTCGACTCCGCTATGAATCGAATGTAATAATATGAACCGATTTCTAGCATAAAGAGGACGGGGATAGGGGCAGTGTGAGTTATACTATATTGTATGATTGAACTCCACTAATGAACAAGAGAATGATTCCATGCAAGTTGGAATGTTTTGGAAATGAAATCTTTTTGAATTGAAGTCTCACGCATGGCTCGATAATAGTAACTTTGTAGGCCCCTTTTTCTCTCTTTCATGAATTTTAGGTTTCATTTTTTATAATTAAAGATTGTTTCTTTAGGTTCTTTTGCATGCTAACTAAGTAGTACTTGGGGAAAATTTGGCCGTCCATTGACAAACTTTCCAATAAAGGTAAAGAGTTAATTAGTAATAAAATTCTATAATAGCCCATTCATGTCGACTAAACCTTTTGCTTCTACTTGAAGATTGATATGTACGTTCTAGTATATTATCATTGCATATACGTACATTAACATGTAATATAAAATAATGACACTTTTATTCGATAAAGTAGACGTAGATTGAATAGTAAAATATCATTATAAAATGGACAAAGGAAGTATTTAAGAATGTATGTGAAAGGAATAGGGTTTTCTAGAAGAAATTAAAAGATTGAAACAATCATGACGATCTTGCTAGGTTTACTTTTCCAGTTATATAGTACTCCTTCCGTTCCGCCCTAGTTGATGCCATATGGGTGTGAGAATCAAGGAGAGAGTTTTTAGTTTGATGTATATGGTTATTAACGAAGGAGTTTGAAATGTAAGGTTGCTAATAAATGAAAGAGATGTTTATGAATATAATTATTTCCTAAAAAGGAAACATGTCAACTAGACTAGTGAGACGGCCCAGAAAGGAATAAACATCAACTAGATTGAGACGAAGGGAGTACTATAATGCAATATATCCACATATATATAATTTTGATGATACATTGATCATATGAAATATATACATGCCTAAAATAAAAATAAAAATAAAATGACGTATTTTATGCACAATTATAATGCATAACATGTATATCTAAAATTGTACGGTGCATCATAATACTTGTTTGTATAATCATATTATACCGATTGTTATAATACATTCTCTAATCAATACTAGTATTATAATAATACGCGCACTTGGTCACCAGGCTCCTCTCTTATATGAGTGACCTGGGTTCGATCCTTCTGGGAGCGAATTTGAGAGATATAAGATGACTTGGAGTTATTGCGAACTTGTTGTACTAATATCTAATCTAACAACTGTGAGGGGGAGCGAATGTGTAAGGCATGTCTTGGTCAGGATCCCTGTGAGGTACTCAAGACTCTCCTCTTTAGGAGGTCCTGGGTTCGATTCCCACTACCAACATGTTGGTATGTGGAGTAGCTTTCCCACCCTTGGGTGGTGTAAGTGTCCCACCTCTGTGTGGGTAGATATACATGAGTAGATATTGGGCTATAAATTGTAATATAATCCCACCATCGGGTGTGGTGTCAGATTGCTCATGTATATGAGTTGTATATATATAGTTGTAAACTTTGATGTAATATTAAAAAAAAAAAAAAAAAAAAAAAATCTAACAACTAACATTTGCCCGATAAAAAAAATAAAAAAATATACTAGTTGATTTGGATCATATATCAAATAATGATACAAAACCATTTCTTATTTCTTATGGAATATATATCTATATTTCATTTGATTTTCATTCTATATATGTGTGTGTTTGATAAAGACATGTAATGTAATAATGTGTAAGGCATGTCTTGGTCAGGATCCCTGCTTGTACATAGTACCCCTTCGTTTATTTCCATTTGACTACGTTTTTTTATTGGGATTTTTATTTTCATTTGACCTCTTTTCATTTTAAGCCCAACATCGCCCACTTTAATGCTTTATTTATTCCCTTATATCTCACTTATTTTCACTTTATACCATTAACACTCCACTTATCTTTACCTTTACGTCATAAACTTGAATTTCTAAAACACTGTGTCAAAAAGAAATGTGCCAAATGGAAGTAAACGGAGAATGTTTATAGAATAGTAGAAGGTCTCTATTGCATTTCTCTACTCTAGAGGATATATATGCTGGGCAAGGTACTTGACACGTAACAATAGGGCACGCTTTGCTCTGATATAAATCGTAAATCTATTGACCAATGATCAGTGTACGAATTTCGATTCAGGGATTTAACTCCGAGTCAAGTTGTGTATATTCCTAACCGCTTACCACAATATATAGAACTAAAATAAATTGAAATAAAATACAAAATATATTTAGTAATAAAAATAACTTGACTTGGAGTTAAATCCCTAAATCAAAATATACCCACCTGTGCCAAATATCGATTTTTATTAATTTTATGCATTTTCGTTTAATAACCCCAACATATTATGGTTAGGGATAATTTTACACTTATTCCCTACACTCACTTTAGGGTTTATAATTATTTTTTAACATTTAATCTCAATTTTATTAGGTAAAATAAGTTTGATAATCGAAACTTAGGGTATATAATTTTTTATTATTTTTTGTCATAAATTTTATTGTTATAGTATTTCATTTTTTATATAAAACATTATAAAACTAATAAAAATAATTATTTGATACACGATTGGATGGTATATCGAAATGCGGAAGTCGTAAAATCGAAGAGTAATCTCATAAAATATAGCAATTCTCTTTCACGAAGGAATAACACAAACACTTCAATTAATAATGAAAATATTGAAACTTGTTTCAAATCATCCATTAGGATTACTTGGATCGAAGAAGTACTTCCCATAGTTGGCATAATCCGAATACCCGCCGCCGTAATCGCCTCCATATCCCCCCTCATCAAACCCCTGCTGCGGCGGCGCCGCCACCGAGCTATCAGCGGCGGAGGAATAACCACCAAACCCTAACTGCTGGTTGCTGCTGTTATTGTAAAGTGCCGAGGACATGTAAGAGAAGTCGGCGTCGTTGCTGGACAGCAGCTGCGCGTACTGCTGGAGCCCGGGGAAGGAGTTTTGCATCAAGCCGGGGTCCGGCGCGGGGGCGGAGGAGGCGCCGCCGCCGCCGGAGCTGACGTAGCGGAGCTCCGTCTTGCCCTGGACGCGTTCCGGGAAGTTGAGCTTGGCCTTGGAGCCCTTGAACCTTAGGGCAGCTTCATCGTATGCGAGAGCCGCATCCTCAGCTGTGTCGAACGTCCCGAGCCAGACTCGAGCCGCCTTCTTCGGGTCTCGAATCTCGGCCGCCCATTTCCCCCATGGCCGCTGCCTCACCCCTCGGTAGTGCTTCTTCACGCTTCCTTCATTGCATCAAATAATAGTAAGTTTTATAGTCATGAAATAATTGGAGGACTGATCCTTTACCCACCGTGAGTCGATAACTTCGCTTAAAAAATAAATTCTAAAATTAATAAATTTTCAGTCAATATATATTTTTAATTTTAATATATTAGGATTAAGTTGAGTTTTAAAATTGTTACGAATGGGTTCACTTGTCCATACTAGGGTTTAGAATTAATTTTATATTTAATTTTAATTTTATTAACTAAAATAATATTGATAAATTCAAGAGTACGTACTAATTAGGCTTACACATTTTGAGTTTCAGTGATTTTACTAATTTTATATATTTTCGGACTTTATAAAAATAGTGAAATAAGCTATTTAATTCGGACACGGCTGAGATCCCGAAAATGAGATAGATGATCACATACGGTAATAAATAAAATGAATCTTGTTCTATATGACTATAGTTAATCATCTCCAAAATTAATACTAAGCCTTTTCAGACAAAAAAGCCCTCACAAATCTTGAAATTGATCAAAAAAAAAAAAAAAAATTGAATTTTGAACATATATATGTAGGAGTAAAATAATAGAAAGATATCGTCACAAACATAACCGAAGGAGTAATAAATAGATCAGTAGACAATTGGCATTAGATGAAGAGAAGAAAAGGACTAGCATTAAGCTAGCATGCCAAACACGAAAATAAAAATAAAAATCATGCCTACTGATATTGGTATAGTAGGTGCAAGGGGTTTTCACATATATAATTCCCACATTTTAATTAATAAAGAAAAATAGTAGTAAGAACTCCAAAAACTCGTTCTATTCAAGTAGATTTAGCAAGAAATTATAGATATATAGTCCATGTGTATATGAAAGATTTGGCAGTGTGAAAGCTTCTTGCCCAATTCTTGAATGAGAGAGAGAGAGAGAGATCTATCTAGAGGTGTCCAAAGGAGAAATGAAAGATGGTACTTTACGGAAAGTAACATACAATGAACTTGCCTTGTACCATTTTCCCACTATTTCTTTTTCCTTATTCAACTCTAATTATCTTTGACAACTACGTCCCATGAAAATTATCAACGATTTTCTATTCATAATAATTATTAACAGGAAATGAAAAGAAAGAGAAAGAGAAAAAGGGTTGAGATCGGATACCTTGATCTTGGGGGCTCTCCGGTGGCGGCGGCGGTGCGGCGGCTTCTTGGCCGCTGCCGAGAAGCCTAGTGAGGCCAGACATGGTCACGGCGGAGGCGTCGCCGGATGGAAGAGGCCTCTTTCCATGCCTTCGATCCACCTTTTCTTGCTCGTTTAGCAAAGCAAAGCAAAACCTCTACTAATTATTTAAGAAAAAATCTACTAATATTTTTTGATGAATATTAAGTTCCCCAAACCCTTATTTATTTAATTTTGGCTAAATATATATGTATATATGTGGATTGTGTATGTATATGCTGGTGTCAGAATCAATTTAACTATGTAGACTTGAGTGAGAGAGAGAGAGAGAGATTGCGACATGAAGGATGTCTGCTTGTGAGAGAGTGAGATACAGAATGAAGGGAAGGATATAGGGTTTTTATTAGCATGTGGGCTTCTTCTTTTCTTTTCCTTTTTTCAAATTTTAATAAAAATAAAACAATTTAAAAATTAATAATTCCTCCGTTCACACGATCTTTGTGCTTTTAATTCCATTTGCCGTCCAGCGTTTTTGTGTTTTGTCCGTATATATAGGCGTGGACGTGGACGCCATATTTATTATTCTTTTCACACCTCAAAAGTCAACTAAAATATTTATTTAAATATTCGCCACATTTTAATACTCGTTCACATTAAGTCAGACCCAAAAATCACTTTAACATCCAATCATTACAAAAACTAAAACTCATGCCATAAAAGTCGATCGAAACACAAAGATCATGAACGGAGGGAAAAGTATTTTCAAAAAATTTAAAAACTGAACCATCCGATTGTTGGATGAAATCCTCTATTGCATTTCGGTGCAACAATTGTTTATTGCACTTCGATATGTTATTGCCGTGTATAAAACATTTTCAAAACCAGCAACAATTAATCATTTCCGTAACCAAAAACAGTGTTCTAAAAGACGCCGCCTAGGCGCTAGTCGGTACATCGCCGCCCGACTAATATGTAATCCGCCTAGGCTCTATGCGATACCCAACGAGCCGCTCTGGAAGTTTAATCAATAGTCTATATGTGTTAATTAATCTATATTTAGACAAACTATGATACTATATGTATGATTTTGGATTTATAATTATGAAACTAATCTATTAATTGTCATAGTATGTGTAATTATTAACCAGGTGTCTTAGCGCACCTGGCCACCGGGCTCCTCCCTTGAAGGAGTGACCCGGGTTCGATCCCTGGTGGGAGCGAATTATGGAGATATAAGGTGACTTGTAGATTTTCTTGGAGTGTTTGGGAGCTAGGCGTACTAACATCTAATCTAACATTTGCCCGATCAAAAAAAAGAAAAAAAAAGTATGTGTATTTATTATAAATTTGAGATATGTATTATAGTTCCAGACTAGCGCCTAGCGCTTTTTAGAATATTGACCAAAAGTGCATATTTTGAAAATATATTTTACTTGTGTCAACAATCCATCAATGCAATAAAGAATGTCACACCGAAATGCAATAGAGTTTCGTACAATTGTAAAGGGTATTTGCTAAATTTAAAATAGTAAGACGAATAGCTAGGGGTGTGACTTTAAAGAAAACAAAAATCTTGAAAAGGAAAAAGAAGAGATATGATGATGGATCACGCTGATTTTTGGACAGAAATAGAATTAAAAGTGGAAGAAGACATAAGAGATATGCATAAGCTGGTAGAGAGTTGATCTAATCTCATCTCTCTCTCTCTCTCTCTCAACAAAGGGATAAAGTTTTAAGGAAGAATTTCTTCTCTTCTCATCTCAATATTATACTATTTAGCCATTTGTCTTCATTTCAACATGCATGCTACACATCTGGTGCTGCCCCTTGCCTCCCCTATTTTCTCATCTTTTCTATGTATTCAAATAACGAGTGAACTGTGTCGATAAGAAATGAGAAATGATTTGGACGGTTGATGACTTTGTGGTTTACTGTTTAGATTAACAATCCGAGGGTAAACTAATTGTAATCAAGATGCATGCATTATGACGAACAATGTAAGGTATAAGATATTACTTGTGGACTAATTAAGTGAATCGAAGAGAGTATGTAAGAGGATGTCGACAAACAGTGAGTATATACATATAATAGTATATAGTCTTATTATAACACTGTGACACTTGAGTGCAATCTATAAATGACAATAATTGAAGTAGATTTTACAAAATTTGAATCCAATGTATATTAAGTTGCGTATTAGTAAGAGGTTTGTATTTGAAATATTTATTTCAAATACATGCATTTGTGTATTGAGAGGAAATCGAATTTGCCTAAAGGAAATCTAATTTGCCTCTTATAGGGCTTAGGGTGGTCTATTAATTAAGAGGTCAACGTGTGATCGATAGGTTACAGGTTCTCAAATCCCCTAACAACTTTCAGTTTGATAGAGAGAAATTTTTCCGGGAAAAAAAAAAAAAGTATATATACAAGTGGCTACTCTTTGGACTATAATATACTCTCCGACCCGTCTTAGCTTAAGTGACCCTTTTATATTAATTCATATTTGAGGTGTAAAATAATAGAATGTGTCACTTCGGATGTGTCAAAGTGAGTATCTTAGTATGCAATCACAAACTTAATTAATTACTTAAACGGGCATCATTCAATTATCTTTTCCGGAACAACAGAAGATCAATCTTTAGATTATCTATGTGCATATTAACGAGGGAAGGGGTGTCTGGCTAAGCTTATTTGGAAGAGTTTATAAGCATTAAGGATTTATAAGTTGTTTGAATAACTTAGAAGATATGAAAATAAGTTGGGGTTGTTGAAACTTATTCTTAAAGAACTTATAATCTCATATAGCTTATTTTTGGAGTTTATAAACGGCTTCCATTACTAAACTGACTTTTAAAGCTTAAAAATGTAGCCAAACACCCTTATACATTATCAAAAACAAACAATAAAATACCAATTATACCCCTGACCTTTACTATCTAAATATTCCGACTCCATCCATCCTTAATATTGTATTGACCATGTAGTTAATTAACTAATTAAAATGAAAATAAGTCAAATATAAGTCAGAAGTAGAATTTAATTAATATTAAATTCATGATGTTCATTAATTAAAAAATCTCCGCCTTCAACTATATGGATCAAATTGACAACGAAGCGCAGCTCAGTTGGTAAGACGTTTCGCCTCCAACCGATAGGTTGGGAGTTCGAGTCATAATATGGGGGGAAATGGGGAACCATTATTGATCCTCTTAAAAAAAAAAAAAAAAAAAAAAAAAAAAAAAAAAAAAAAAAAAAAAAAAAAAACTATATGGATCAAATTCTTTTGAAAAAATTGATATAGCATTCATATTAAAACAGATATATGCCAAATAAAATAATTCAAACAAATATCGTACTTCATTTATAGTTCACTTAAAAAGAAAAAGAAAAAGATTCTAAAATTGTGAGTAATAATTTGGTCAGGGTGCATGTGTCTACTTGTTGTTGTTGAGTAGAAACTTCGAGAATAATTAATTGATTAAAGTATACCATACTATACTATACTATAGCTTAGCTTCAATTATAGAGTTTGAAGTCAAATAATGATTTAAAAGTCAAATGTATGAAAATCCTTATTTATTTTTTAATTTGTTACTGCTCCATATTAATTACTGTATAATATTATTTGTATATGTAATGCCATATATAGCTCAAGCACAATCTGATACTCGTATTTATTATTGTTATTTCATGTTATTTCATTTAGTATTATAGTTAATAAATAATTGTTTAATTGAGTATTTTAATTTTTATTTGCCCGTTGTCTAGTTGAGTTTATTATAGGGACATTTAGTTAGTCGATTTATTGAGTTAGGGTTTAATTTATTCACGTAATTTAAATTACTAATTAATTTCTTCTCAAGAGTAGAAGGAATCGGAGTAGACATATGCTTGACTGATACAATCCTGCAGGAGCAGGATTGTATCATAAACATTTTTTAAACCTTAACATAAAATTAAAGTATAGAAATTAGTTGTACGTAGATTCGAAATTTATTTAAAATACGATACATGCATGTACTCAAATTAATTGATAACGACAACAATTTACATTAATTAATTAAATTATCCTATTGCGAAAATTGTTAAATTTTATTCAAGAAGTGATGAATGGGTATAAATCTACATAAGAATGTGATTAGATTCCAATTACACCTACTCAATCCCATTATTTTATTCTAATCACAATCTTTTTGCATAAGCTAAGCATCATTTTCTCTTTCTCTTCATTTTCAAGGAAGTTTCATACTATATTTTTCTCTTAATTAATTAATAGTAATGTTTTACTAGCCTCATGACTCAAAGCATATATATACATATGTCCTTTATTATAAGTCTCGTAGTATTATTTTACACATATATGAATGTAACCAAGATCAATAATCAAGCATTTTCTTTCTAGTTGAAAGAATGAATCAAACCTCACTGTCATAATTCCGGTCGATAATAACAGATTCCGAATAGAATTTACATTGTTATTTATAGATTGCGCTTGTCCACACGTAGGTTCCGCTGCTGCCAACTACTAGTGGGTGTTTGGAATTTCAAGTTGGCCTAATTTTGGAAACTTTGAATCGAGTGGGAATATAAATCAATAATTATTCAATTTGAAAAGAAGAACATAATTATTGGGTAAGAAATTAAGGATGCATGGTTGCATGTGATTGTGTCATGATAAAATCAAACAAATTTCAATAATCTTGCACATGACTCATACCCTACCCCATAACTCAAGTCCCTTCCTCACATACTAAACCAAATACCTTTTCTCAGTATGCGTGTGTTGGCTAAACGATAGAGGGTTAAGTTTTAAGGTCCAAAGGTCTCGAGTTCGAATCTTCCGTGGCACGGCCTTTAAAATTTTTATTAATTGTTTCAAAAAAAAAACTTTTTTCCCAAAAAAAATATAAGAAATTATATATTTATTCTCACCAAAAAAATGTTAATCTACATCCAAACATAGATTTAATAAATTTTTAGTCTAGCTCCAAGAGCCCCATTCATATACTATATAAAGAGAAACTAACTCATGAATCATTTACTTCCCGTCTTTTCTGAATGATTCATATTTTATATCTCACATATAATTGGTAGGAAAACATGATTTGAAATTACATAGTAAGTGCTTTAATTATTATTGGGATTGTTTTTCTATGACAAGAGCCAAATTTATTGGACAAAGTTGATGTATAGGAAAACAAAGTCGTATTTGGTCGGGTGTTAGCATGTGACAATATATATGAGTACATGATTCTACTCACTTCCTTCCATTCACGTGTGGATAAATTTCATTTTCTCGTCCCACTGACATGGATATTACTTAAATGATAAAATTTTAACTCATTAAATCTTATTCATATTAATTTATCTACCATTATCTTTCTCGTCTTAATTTTTGAGTTACTATTGATATTGATATTGCAAACAAAAGAATTAAGAAAAAAAGAGAGTATATGAAATAATTTAAGGTTAAAGAGGGGGGTTCACTTCACTCACTTGGTAGCTACTATATGTGCACATGCATGAATCACAACAATATCTTTATTGACTATGACCACTCCCCATTTCCACTATATACTATTCCCACAGGAGTTTATATTATTAATCCCTACAAAAATAAAAATATTACATTATGTATTAATAATTTAATCTCATCTATACATGAAATAACTAAAAATGAAAAGTAAATACATATATGTATAACAAAAAGAATAACTATTGATCATTTTTGGTGCGATGCGAACATTTTCCAAGTTGACGTGAAACTAACATGTGACTCTAGCATGTCCCCAATAACCATCAACATTTCTTGTGTGACGTTGGTAGTATATTAGAATTGAGTCATTCACCTATTATCTCTTATGAGATCGATCTTGTAAAGGAAAATGATGATCACTCAATCTATATCTACAGTCCGAGATCCTTCCCAAGTCGATATAAGAAAAATGGATAGATTAATAGTTTATACTAGTACTACATATGTAAATGGTCAGAGTGGAATTAGAGAGAGAGAGAGAAGCGAAAATTAGTGAGGAATTGTCGCTGACTTTAGTGGCCACTGCACTGCCCATACACATAAAAAGTCTTTGGTACAACACTAGAAAGCTGATCCTCCTCTTCATAGACAAAGACCAAAACTATTATAGCTCTTTCATATTCAATCTAGTTGAACACTTCCTCGATCACGGTTGATATTTTTGACATGTCAACGGATAACGTGATATATTATTAATAAATAAAATAATTAAGATATTTACCTTAACTTATTTTAAAAAATAAACCTAAGCATTGTCACATCAGTGATAGACACATTAAAATGATAGACGGGGAATGTTTTTTATTCAATCTCCACTATTCCACTCCTTCTTTTGCGGTGAGTACAAATTTTGTTGTTTTTGATGTAATTAAAAGTATACCAATCGTCGCAATTCAGTACTCCCTTGTTCTCAGTTAACTTGTACAGTATTAATTTTTTTCGGCAAGAGGTTATATGTGCAGTCTTAAAATAATTTTTTTTCATTTTAAAAAATAAGACTACTGAAGAGAGATAACCCAACGTAGCATACACGACTAATGAAATGAACCGGAGGAATATTAGTTAAAAGCCCTGATACCATTAGGGATTTCATCTTTATATATATATATATATATATATATATATATATATATATATATATATATATGGAGTGGTTTGTGTGCAAATAAATCCTTGCGTGAGAAAATGAGAAAGATGCTTAAAACTATACAAAATCATGCTTAAGTCAGTATATATTTATGCTTACAACACCATTATGCTTTTTAATGTACAAATCCATGCTTAAACCTAGTCATGCTTATGATAGCTTATAATCATGCTTAAATCAATTACAGTCATAGATCAAATCAAGATCAATGGTCCATATCTATTCCTATTTCTCACACCAGGACTTATTTCTATATGATCCACCCTATATATATATATATATATATATATATATATATATAGGGGTGAGATCCTGAACAAAATAGGATTATCGTAAAAAATAAAAAATGATGCATTTTATGCATATAATTATAATGCATTGTGCATTATAGTTATGTATATCATGCATTATAAATTATGCATAAAATGTATCATTTTTTATTTTTTACGATAAACCTATTTTGTACAGGATCTCACCCCTATATATATATATATATATATATATATAAAATCAAATTTGTAAAGAAATGTTGAATCTATTATTCGCTTATAGTATCAATATTTCTCAGTAGTTGGAAACTTATCGTTCGATTTCCTAGTACGACACTCGTAATACTCACAAAAAAAAATTATACTCGAAAAACGTATTTTAAAATTTATATTATGAAGCGATCAAAAAACCAGTTGGGCTTCGTTTATGCTATCTATACTATCGGGTGGGTGCGACGGGGACTGGCCGTGCGTATGCCGGGCTGTACACCCCATTGCCCCATCTACCCCTCTCCCTTGGATGGCTGGTGGGGTTCCTAGACCAAAGTTTGGGACACACTAAGCCTTTCCCCTCCTCGCTACTTCTTTTACGACTCGCACCATCTTTAACTTTTTACGTAGTGCAACTTCCTTCTCTTGGCTTGTATTCCGGCCACTATAGTTAGCTTGTGTTTCGGGTTTGTATTCAGACCCACCCTAGTTAGGATTGATAACACCAGTTGGGCTTGTATTACGGCCATGAGTTACAAGTATCGAGTCAGTCCGATGTAGGATACCCCGGCTCCGCCGTGGGTTTCAGTGGCCACCCGCACTGCGGGGCCATTCTTTTTTTTTTTTTTTTTTTAAATGTTTTGTTTCAAAAAAAAAAAAAAAAAAAAAAAAAAAAAAAAAAGGGCCAGCCTCAATCTTCACTTATGAGCTGGGCCTTGAAACAATTATATGCCTGAATATTCTTTTGAGGCCCAATCCGAATTAACGGCAAAAGAGAAAAAATAGTAACGCCGTCTGTGGGAATCGAACCCACGACCACGTGGTTAAAAGCCACGCGCTCTACCAGCTGAGCTAAGACGGCTTAATGCTTTAAATGTTTACATATAGTTATAATTATCTTTTAAGTGCTTGTTTGGTAGAAAAAGTGTGATATGTGAGTAGAATAGTAAATCATGATAACATGGTTACTATTCAAGTGCAATAACTAATCATGAGGGGGAGGTGTGATAAGATTTGAGGGTGTAACAGTGTTGTGTAACAGTGTTTTTCTACCGGGCCGATCAATAGTAACGGGCCTTCGACTTTTTAATCATGGAAACCAAACATGTGATAAAAGCATGATATCTTGGTCTAAACCATGATATCACCCCGACCAAACATGCACTAAGAGTATATTTTAGAGACTATAAAATTTTAAAGCTATATAATGAAAAATGTCCAATTTTGAAAAAATAATTTACAGTAAAGAGCTTATTTTTATAGTGCTCGGAGCTTATTTTTGTAGCTTATAAGCTCCTAAACAACTTATTTTGTCAAACACTTTTAGATGCTTATAAAACTTAACCGAACACAGGTGACTCTGTCATCACACTCAAAAAATATATGCCGCCTGAAATATTTTTTTCAAATCAGTATTTGAGTTATATATCCCGATTTTCTAAACGCATGGAGTAGTAGTTAGAGCTAAGATTATCCGTTTCTTTACTCTATTCTCTTTCATGACTTTTATTTTCCCTAAATCAAACAAATCTCATGATTTCCATTCATTTGTTTAAATCCCATAACTCTTGACTACACAATACAGTAAAATGTTGATTCTGTGTGTGTGTTGGTCAAGTTGTAGGACATTAAGATATAAGATAGAAGTGTGTGTGGCCCAATATATTCGAGGTTTAAGTAATTGTCGCTAGATACACAAATTTACGATAAACTTTATTTTTAACCATAAAAATTTTAAAATCCTAGCAAAAATATTCCGTATTCATCACATGTTGCGTCTTCGTTACACCATAATCAATTTTACATTCGATTTGAAATAAATCAATAGGTTGTGAATATGGATTCGATTTACGTTTTTTGGTTGAAGTTAGAATTAGACGACCTTTGTGTATTTAACGACAATTATCTCAAATTTTACGAGGCAAAATAGAGAGGGACGGTAGGGGGTATTAATGCAAATATAGAAAATATCAGGGTATTTTCGCAATTATCCATAACATATAATAATGAATAAATAAATAACCGGTATAAAATAAGATTTCGGCCATTTCTCTGCGATTTTGTTGAGGAAGTTAGAGAGAGAGAGAGAGAGAGAGAGAGAGAGAGTGCGCAGATCAACTCCTTCTCTCTTGGGGATCCGTTTCTTCTTCTACCTGCTACTATTCGGTACACTCTCTCACACTCTTCATCCATTATTCATTGTCTACATGAATTTGGCTACTGTTATTTGTCGAAATTCTTCAGTATAATTCGTTTTCGTGAGGAAGAATTTTAGTGTTCGGTGTTTGTGCGTTTGTGTTGATCGTATTTGATCGTTTAGGTAACTTCATTTTCAAGTTTGTGTTTCGTTGTTTGGATTCGCTGCTTTGATTCCGTTGTTTATGCGATGAACTCTTGTTAAACCGCGTATGGAATTGGAGTGTTCTTGGCCGCGACATTGACGATTTCTGTGATTTCGTTCGAGTGTGCGAGAATTAGGCTAGGGTTTTTCGTGAATTTGACGAGTGTTGTATTCGAATGGTATTGATTCTGGCGAATTTCGTGTTATCGTGAAGAGAAACATGTGATGTGTAGGTGAAGTGAATTAGCAACGGAGCCACGGAGGGGTAGGGTTTTTCATGAGTCGTTTGCTTTGGATTTCTTTTGAATATCTCGACACTGTTTATTGCAGTTTCTGAGGAATCGATAGTCAAGTAGATGAGTGGCAATTTGTCTTTAGAACTAAGAGTTATTAGTCCTAATTTGCGATTTAGCACAGAAATTATGCATCCTCTTGTACTAATTGCTAAGTTCACGTTTAGTTCTGAAATCTTTAATTTCTGAAGACATTGCATGTTTATACTGACTATGCATCTAATACTTCGGGTTAGCAAATCGTGTTTTTCATCACGAAGTATAATGTCGTGATGAGAGTGAAGACAAATCGGCTGTCACGCAAATGAGCATTCAATTGTGACTTTCTTTTCCTCCGTTTGAAACATTTTTGTTTGCCATAAGTTGTGATTATTCATTCCACAAATCTTTTGATGCTATCTACAAATCTTTTGATGCTATCTTCGCTTCATGGTTGCAGGCTGTTTACTCAACGTTAAGCCACAAGACAGGCCTGAAACCATACTAATACAGTTCTGCCCGAGGAACAGTGTTGAAGTAAAGATGCAGAACCAGGATGGGCAAGTGGTGGAGCCTAAAACTGAGACCAAAATATTACCAACCTCTAAATTCGATGACTGGCTGAAGTTTCAAGGTCCGGAAGTGGTGGAGCCTACAACTGATCCTACAATATTACCAAACTCTAAACTCGATGACTGGCTGAATTTTCGAGATAGGGAAGTGGTGGAGCCTAAAACTGAGACCAAGATATTACCAACCTCTAAAGTCGATGACTGGCTGAGGTTTCAAGGTCCGAAAGTGGTGGAGCCTAAAAATATTCCCACCATATTAATAAACTCTGAACTCAATGACTGGCTGAATTTTGAAGATGAAAAAGTGAAGCCTAAAACTGAGACCACAACATTACCACCCCCTGAAACCAATGACTGGTTGAATTATCGGGACGATGAGGTTATGCAGCAGCATTCAGCCATACAAGCAGAGGAAGCTGGGAAGATCGCATTTGTTGGCGACAAGGCAATGAAACCCCTAATTCTTGGAATATGCTATTAATCATGATGCATGATAACATATGTCTTACACCTGTTGGTTGAAGCTTCTTTTTGTTCTATTTTTCTGCAAACTATATTTTACATACCTTTATTCTGCTTACTAAATACAGATTTTGCTGAAAGTTTTACTAGTTGATTGAGGAGTATATTTTAGAAATCCTAGAACTCAATTTCTTGGTTTGGTCTGAGTTATATGGATATTTTATAACTCACTCTCTTGATGGTGTCATTTCTATTTCATTTTAATCTTAGTTTCGTGGCCTGTCTCCCTTGTGAATTGTGAAAATCGTTCTTCTTGTGGGGGCATTTATTATCATTTCTAGATACACAATAAAATTATTACAGGCCATTTATTTAGGTGAAGATATAACAACTCCACTTGCAGTTTCTTCTTGATTCATAGTAAATGACTTTTGGAAGTGCAATCACAGGAGCCTCTCTCGTCTTTAGCAGATGAATACAAGTCTGGAAACCCCATTTTATTGGAGAAAATTAAGGTCTGATTATTTGTTTGGCACTTTTTCTTTTAAATGCTTCTTATCCTCAGTGCTGGTAACTGTTGCAACCTTTGCAGGTTCTGACTGAACAATATGCTGCCATCAGGCGAGCACGGGGAGATGGGAACTGCTTCTTCCGTAGCTTCATGTTTGCATACCTGGTGTGTATGGTTCTGTGTATTCTTATTCTTTCAATTTTCACATGGACAATGTTGGTTTCTGCCTGTCCTATTTTAGTTACTGAAAGATTTATTTATCAATTATAGGAGCATATTCTGGAATCACAAGACCGTGCCGAAGTTGATCGAATTACAGTCAATGTGGAGCAATGCAGGAAGACACTTCTCAGTTTGGGTTATGCAGAATTAACTTTTGAAGATTTTTTTGAGGTACTTACTGAATCCTGATTATCTGAGTTAATCTATATATGACTTTGGCAGTATTATAAATCAATAAGTTTTTGACATTTGATATGACAGTGTCTGTCATGCTATTTTTTATATCGGCAAAAATCTTCAGAGTGATGCATGTTAATGCTACAAATTCGTAGCAAGTTTTTATTATTATTTATTCACGTTCCTTTACGGCAATTCCTAATTTCTTCCTATTTGATATATGCATGACATATTTGATATCATTGAGTTGCTCACTTACACCAGGTACACAGTTCACATTTATTAACAAAATTCTGTAAATAGTAATGGGGGCAGCTTAATGTTTTAGGGAGAACTATTTGGTTTACCTAATTGGTTAACATTCTGAAGCTTAACTTCCTGAACCTGTCTACTTACTTTCAGCTGTTCCTTGAGCAACTTCAAAGTGTTCTTTCAGGGAAAGAAGAAGATTGTATAAGGTTCAGAGGATTCATTGCTTATTTGTGAATTATCTTGTTTACAGCCCACTTTCAATGTCTAATATTTGTTCTTATGGTCACAGCCACGAGGAACTTCTACACAGATGCAGAGATCAGTCAGTATCGGACTTTGGTGAGTAGCAAGGGTATCAAGACTGGCACTTGCGATTTTCTCTCTTTCTCTCTCTCTCTCTCTCTCTCTCTCTTAACTGACTATTTGGCTTTGTTAGTCGTGATGTTCTTTAGATTCATCACGTCTGGTGAAATAAAGAAGCGTTCAGAGTTCTATGAACCATTCATTCAAGGATTAACTAGTACCTCAGTGGAGCAGGTTGGTTTTGTACAAACATTTGTCATCTTTGTCCAAGCTTCATTGCAGCATGTTATAGCATTAACCCTGTCTATCATGAGACACATCATCATTTCAGATCAAGTAATTTATATGTTCTTAGTTTGTAGAAGAATCCTGACCACATATCATATTTGCTTATACAATGTAGGATGTGTGATATCTTGTTAATACAGACTGGATACATAATTTTGTTCAAGTAGCATTTACTGTTCTGATACATAACTATTGAATCTCAATAGCACCTTCCTCGTCTTTCACATGTTGCACTCATCAAGTCGCTTGTATATCTCAAATTTGTTATGTATGATAATTGAAACGCATGTCTTAGTACCAAATCGCTGCTTTGCTTATCATACCCTATTGTTTGTCCAGTTCTGCAAATCATCGGTCGAGCCTATGGGGGAAGAGAGTGATCACGTCCACATTACTGCATTATCAGATGCATTGGGTGTAGCAATCCGCGTAGTCTATCTTGATCGCAGTCATGATGACAAAGGCAGTGTCAGCGTAAACCATCACGATTTCACTCCTGAAGCTAATAGCAGTGGCGGAGAGGCGCCGACTAAACCATTCATTACCTTGCTGTACCGACCTGGCCATTACGATATTCTGTACCCAAAATAACTTGTTTTTACCAGCAGCCATAAGCTGGTGGGCACCGGCTGGTAATAATGGAAGTTCCTTGTGTGGATTTGGTCGGATAATGTTTTCTTTTTCCGGTTTTCGACATTAAGCATACTAGGCTTTTGAATCAGGAGATCAGTGCCCTCTGTTGGCTTTGCTTACTAATCAGAATGGCAAACTTTGGCACATTTTTCACCGCATTTTCTTCTTATTTCATGATATTCTTCTATCTGATTCCCATGGCTTCTGTTACTGATTTTGTTATGATAATGTAACTGATCTGATAGGATTGTGTGTGTGTGAAATGGATTGGGTCGTAATACTAGTCCCTCCGACCCATTCTAGTTGACACGTTTCATTATTTTATATCTCACATATATTCAATGAACGCATCAAATTGAAATGGGACAGAGGGGGTATTACGTAAGAATATGTTCAAAGAAGTGGACATAATAAAACCTGCACAAGAAAAGCAGAACAAAACCTAGTGGGAATCCAGTAGTGAAAGTGACAAAATGAGAAAGAAATAGATCCTTAAAGAAAGAAATGATACAACCATCCATGAATGTAATGATCACAACAAAAATTCATCTGTAGCAGTTGTTAACTGACTTCTCTCAGCAAAGCAAATTGCCCAAAAAACAAGAGAAGAATTAAAGCAGGGCCAAAAAGGAGGAACAAAAATTGCCAAGAGCTGAAAAAAAAGAACAGAGGAAAATGGCCTCCATACAGCAGCATAGTTTTTTTGCTCCGTTGCTCGTACAACTCTATACATACAGTAGAACCAAAATTTCGAAGCTCCACAAAGTTGCTCCATCGTCACGTTTTTCTTGCTATGATCGCACCACAATCACAATCAATACTCCAATGGTTTTGGTCAGTAGTAGGCAATAGTCATTTTTTTTTCCCACAACAATGCTTCTTTTCTCGAATCCCAGTTTACTACTACCCCCCTCTCTTCTGCAGTTCAGCTTACCACACCCTTAATATACAAAAACAAAATTTGAAGGTACATTTACTAGGCCTTGTCTTCAGTTTCTACGAGGTTAGTTGTCACAAAAATCGCTCAGTCTGAATCTTTCCCCGAACCAGAAGATGAATCTCCGTTGAAATAATCATCCCCATTTGATGGGATGTCGTGATTGTTTTCGTCAGAGGTGCTGGTTCGAGATTTGCCAGGCCTTGCTCGAATGTTGGGACCCATAGGAAATGGAACCTGCAGTTGGTGATAGGCAAGAGATGATAAATTTTTGAACGGACTATATTTCTATCTCATGGCTGCATTGAGTCTTTACGTATTTAAAAGAGATACACACCTGATCGCCAGCATTTGGACCATCGGTGTGGAAAAGTATAGGACGGCATCTTTTGTCTTCGTTCATCAAGCTTGAATTCTGGAAGTGTGCAATGAGGGCAGACTTCCCCTGGATTCGAGCATACGCCAAAGATGCTACCTTTTCACTATTAAACTTCTCCCATTTCTTTCCATTGAAAGTCTGGAAAAAACAGAATAAACTCGTTAAAATAGAGCACTCAATCTAATACCAGCATAGATGTACACGAGGAATCTCTAATATACCTGATAAAAGTTAACTATGAGAGCAGGATCAGTCATATTTATAAATGCATATCCTACATTGCATTTGTTCTGCAAGAGAAGGGAAATATGAAGGATCAATACAACAGGTCGTCCAGAAACAGGAAAGTAAGTTCCAAAGTAGGATGGAACTTGCCTTAAAGTCGATGGGTAAGTAAATGAAATCATAAGTTCCTCTGTGGCGTTCATCAATTGCAGCCAAAAGCATCTTCGACGTATACCTAGTAACACAGTCATAAAAAATATTGTTTTAAGCAACTAAAGTAGCAGGTAAAATATTATCTATACAAAAACGTGAATGAACTATTTTTATGAAGCAACTAAAGTAGCAGGTAAAATATTACAGCACCATTTATAGAAGAATACGAGTAAGTGGTGTGCATGAGAATCAGAAACCCGAGAAAATACTACTTACTTGTTAGGGATGTTCTTTATCATAAGAGTAGTCCGCTTATCGTCGCCACGTACAATTCGCTCTAGATCAAGCTCAAACTGTTTTTTGTTGTCAGGCTGACTTGAATTGCAATCATTTCTACGGTTTCTAGTGCGCTCAGTAGGAGAATCGAATGAATTCATCATCGGAAGCATTTGGCTTCTTGAAGGAAAAATCATGCACCTCTGGTGATGAGGATGTAGTCCAATACTTTTGGAAGGCATTTCCATACAATTTCCACCAGGGCGAGGAAAGATGTTATGAGGGACAAATTCCAGTGGATGTGGGGAGTGGGAGTTACCAGAAATTCTCATGTTCCCAAGTGAACCAGGGTGAAATACAGAAGCAGCATCAGGCGATTCTCCCCCATAGGCACTCCGCCTGTCCCAGAGAGAAGGATTGACCGAAGGTGCGGACCCCACATGATGGTTATTTAGAGGGAGAAGTGAATTCATCATATGAGATGGTGCTCTGGCTACTGCATGCATCTGTTGAGGATGAGCAGCACCAATACCATTGACAAATGATGGTGAGTTGGGCCATAAAACAGCTTGAGGTTGTTGTGGATGATGGGAGTTGCTCCACATGTAGTGACGCCCAGGAGGAGGACAGCTCCCATTTCCAGATCCAAAAACTGAAAAAGAAGAATACACATAAGATCATACAAATGTGACAGCTTGAATTTATTGGAGTATTGCCATCTTATTTAGTACACAAATCTTTAGCTGGTTCAAAAATGGTGGTAATTCCACAGGAAGAACAAAAAGCTTCATGAGGATGCATGCTCTAAGAGGAATAAACATACTGTTGAATGATGATGCAAACGGAAGTATCGGATTCCAAAGGAATTATTAATGATAAAAAGATCAGGCATGCACCTCCAAAAGTTTGCACCTTAGTCGACAATATAGGTTAGGCACCCAGTCAACAATAGGCATGAAATGAAATACAAAAGATGCAGGAGAAAGAATAGAGAAACCTAAACTTCGTAAATAATACCTTCATTTAGCTCCATCGACTGTCCATTAGAGCTAACTCTACGGAACTGCTGTCCATCAAGTATTTCTTGCGGTCGGGAGTTCATATTTGCAGCAATATTACTTGGTGAACCGAAGGGGTGCCCATTTGCTAAACTATCCTGATAGTCGGGAAGGGAATGGGGATGAAGATTTGAATGTGCCTGGAGGTCGAATTTGAGGTGGTTGTGTTGGAGGCCAGATTCAGCAATGCTGGATTGATTTCCAGATTCAACTCTTAGTAGTGATGGTAAGCTATTAGGTACGCTAGATGAAACGCCATGCTGAAGCACATTATCTAGGAGAGGACCAATGGGACCACCGTTTGTCGGGAGTGGACCATGAATTGATCCGTTATCTGAACCAGACAATGCCCCGACACGCGAAAGTGATCCTGCTATTATAATTAAAACCATGTAAAGAATTGTTGGTGAAATCAAAGTCAAGCAGCAATCTACAAATTGAGGGATAAAGTTACCAGAAAATCCAGTTGACATGTTATTGGAAGGGCTATGTTGCAACAGAAAACCAGCTTCTTCCTGCTCCAGTTCGGAAGAAAAGGCCTGCATGAACCTATAACAGGGCATATTAAGCTGTTAGATTCGGCAGAAAGCAACATGTGGAATGGGGTCCAGATCTAAAAATGCATTAAATTTTTGGATTAAAAGATTGAAGTAACTAATTTGCATGACAGGTTTGATAATGGAAGCTCAACAAGAAAGCACATGAAGATTATGGATGTGATATTATTGCAAACATGAAAAAAAGATTTCAAGTTATACACCTTTGGGAGCCACCAAGTCGACCTCGTTCAAGCTTAATCTGCTTTCCAGCAATGTCACTCCGGTTCAATGCACGAAGTGCAGATTCCGCAGCTCTGACATCATAGAACTCTATGCATTTATGATTAGACATGGATGGGGCATCACGAATCTGCAAAGCAAAAAAAAAAAAAGTAATGCTCAAGATGAATGTGGACAAAATACTACTCAACTAAGTCACACTCAAGCTTTACCTCCTTGATTTCACCATAGAGAACAAAAATTTCACGGAGTTCATCATTTGAAACAGAAGAATCAAGGTTGAAGACCACGAGGGTACCCTGGTTTATATCCTTTTCAGATGGATTCTCCTGGCACACATATTTAGCAAGACTACGTCAGCAAATATTTATTTGTAGGATACATAAGCAATGGAAGATCAAAATTAGCAGAATAGGGTTGGTAAATGCAGATTCTGCAGCAAACCACCTTAGGAATTGAGAAATGTATATCAAGTTTCCGGCGCCTCAATGGCTTATCTTGAAGAGCTTTCATTGCATTACAGGCTGCTCTTATATCATAATATGAGATCATAACAAATCCCCTGTGCTTGCATGCTGTATACAGGGTACGGATGTCTCCATATTGCTGCAATTACAGTTTGACAAAGAGTATTCACCAATAAGAAAGCAACCAAAAAAGAGTCTCGTAATGCACTTTGGAACACCGAAACGTGATACTGCGTACCTCAAAAAGTGTTCTTAATTCAGAGTCCTCAACATTGCTGTTTATATTTCTGACGAAGAGCGTCCTAGAAGGATGCTCGCCAAAAGGGTGTTCCCCGCCATTGGATCCCACAGTAAGATCAGGATTTCTTTGCGAGAAGCTATCTTCGCCAAGTTCCAGTCCTCCAACACTGCTAAACAGGTCTAGATCTTCAACATCATCCACATTATTAGATCTCACAACACTGCCAAACCCGTCAGTCACACCAGAAAGCAAATCGTCATCATCGGGCAGAAGATTGCCAATAGTTTGCGCCTCAAGTTCTTCCAGCGATTCAAAAACCTCATCTTCTTCAAAATGGGAGGCAGCAGCAAGAGAGTGGCCATACTGTCCATTGTTAGGTGCCAATTTTACTGCAGGAGGAAAACAGATTCATGATTTTAATCAATGATTTGGCAGGAATTCGGATATTCAAAAACAACTTAAGAAATTAACCAACAAGGTGAAAAGGAGAGAGCGTACAGTTTCTAGTAAATAAATCTGACATTGAACTTGAAAAAAGGCCATTTTCATACTGAGCACCCATGAGATTTATTTTATCAGCATCGTAACAGTATGGCACAGCCTCTATGTTTGAGTTAGTTCGAGAACCCAGATCATGGTCAACAGCGCTCGGTAAGGAACGGCTGACTGCTCTTTCAGCTCCAATAAGATGCTTTCCCAATGGAAGGTTAGCATTTCTACCACGACTGAGATAGTATTCAGGAAGACCGAAACCATTTCCCATATGTGAATCCATCGGGATTCTATTTTCATGCGGTGATGAGGCAACACCATCGGTTCTTAGCATCCCGTCTAATTTAAAACCTGAAAAAAGTACCGAGACATGTTTCAGAATGCCTCGCAAAACCAGCGCCCATAAACAAAATGCACATAACGACCCCTTTTCTATTGATTACACGCACACAGGGCAACTTTGCTATCCTAATCGGAAAAAGGATAGGTTGCGTGCATTGATTTCAGGATAACATGAATCAATTGATGAGAAGATAATCAGTGTGAATCAAAATATACTTAACATTCTAGGTTAATGAAGTACTGACACGCACACATTGATTTTATAAAAAAACATGCCAAAACCAATCTACTAGCGAGGAGATTGTATAGCTATTAAAGAATGACAGCCACCGGGTTAGGATAGCTATAGCAGACAAAAGAACCATAACCTCGTGAATTACTAAAGGATCAACGCCATCATAAAGAATAAATAGAAATCTCTAATCTAAAAGCAAAGATTAGCATAAATGACACATGCCTATGGAATATTTCAAGGAATAATTGTAGCGAATACTAAGAGAAGGACGAGGAGCCGATACATTTCAGTTCCCTAATCGGAAACCATATATATACCAAGAATGTCAGAAATTTGATTTCAAAATCAAATTGAGGATACCAAGAATATAATAAATTTGGTTTCACAAATCAGATTGAGGTCATGAAAGATCGAATCCGATAGCTAACAAGATCTTCTGGGGAAAAATTAGAGCGCCATTTCACATATAGACGGATTTTACTAAACATTTTCTCAGTAAGCACAAAAGGTATCTGCATATCATTTCACACCCTTTTTTTTCCCTTCCTATTTTTCACTTCAGAAGATGACTATCAGTAAAAAAAAAACCTTCGTAACAACTTCACATCATGCTGTGCCATGAACTTTAGGAAAACAACCGCCATTCTAACGATAACATAAATACTCACCAGCATAACCGTTCATTTGGTCCGTCTTCTTTACACCAACCTGTCTCTGCAAATTAAGGAAGCGACACGTATCAGCTAATCAATCACAAGGCAAGCAAAGCCACGTATAATGCTAATGTGAAGATGCAAGATACGATCACCCTAGATATCCGCCGCCAAATAATACACCATAACCAAAAAATTCTCTTAAAGGGAATATTTAACAATACCTCATCGGACAAACACACCTCCTCTGAGAAAAAGGATGAAGGAGAAAAACCCCGAGAATTCATCATTTTCGGATAGCTTGGCTGATTCTTTCAGACTAAATCACCCTCTAGCTCTTCCACCAAGCTCAAAAACGTCAATTCTACGCGAAAGTGAAGAAGGTAAAGCTTCTAACAGAACCTGCACCCAAAATTGGAAGAAAAGTTATAACCCAAAGGACAAAAATGAAATTGAAAACCAGAGGCATGAACAATAACCTGAAAACACAAATATTATCGCAAATAAAGATTTTTTGTGTGAAAATTAGAGCTATTCACTTGAGAATTCCAGTTGAATAGTGAATTACCTAAATTTCCAAAAAAAAAAATCATCAAATGAACACAGCTGCATTTAAGATCTCACCGCTTAAAAGGTAATTAAAATTTGTAGCAAAACACAACTTAAATTTTCCATGTAAAATTTTTCCCAGATTTCATCAACCCCCAAATAGAATTCTGAAATAGCAGATCGAATTCAAGCAAATAGAGCTAAAATTCAAACTCGAAATCACCGGCGAGAGATAGAGGAAGAAGAAAACCCTCAAAATTCAGGTGATTCAACCAAAATTCAACACCGGATCACACAGTACCCAGCCTCGTACAGCATAAATTCACAATCTTTGATCTAAAAACACCGAAATTCTCCCCAGATCAAACGAAAGCCAGCTCAAATTTTCAAAAATTTAAGAGAAAAATTTAAAAGAAATGAAAATTCAACGGAACTCACCAGTAAGATTACAGCATCATCTGTCAGAACTGAGAAGCGAAACAAGAAAAGTACTCAAACAAATAGGGAAAAGGGGGCAAAACGCAGAAAGGGGAGAAGAGGGCAAAAACTGAAGAAGGCTAGAGCAATTGAGGGAGAGAAAACAAAGGGAGAATCATCTCAGAATTTAAGAATGACAAGGAAACGGAATAAATTGCGGCAAAAGGCAAGGGTAAGGGAGATTGAAGAAGAGATCTAGGTATCTGTGCCGTGCAAATAACCTCCTCCAAAGCTTCTTCGATGCCTTTCTCTCTCTTCATATTTTTTCCTTGCTGTTTTCCCTACATTGCACGTTAACCACATGTATCATCTATGCTGCTCTCTCTCTCTCTCTCTCTCTCTCCCTCTTTCTCTCTCTCTCGTTTGAATAATTTTATAAAAAAATACGCATACGAATTCTCCTCTGCCCTCTGTCAGGCCAGAATCGGCGTTTTCCTGCTCGCTCTGTCTCTCAGCTGCCGCGCTTCCGACCGGAGATGAGATGAGATGACGTCACTTTCCCGGCGAGGCACGGCGGAGATCCTGATCTCCTCCGCACGCTCTCGAGCACAGAAAATTATGACACCACGAAATTTAAGGACCGAATTTTGAACTGTAAGAGAAAAAAAAACAGAGAGAAAAAAGGGGAGAGAGGTTAGAGAGAGAGAGAGAATGGAGATCGGTTTTTATGGTGGATTTGAAGAGCGATGGAAATTGAAAGAAACGATGACCGAAAATCACTAGAAAAATTAAAGAAAATGGGAAAAGAAAATAGAAAATTAGACTATTTATTTATTGGATTTTAAAAAAATGTTAAAATAGAAATATTACTACAGTGGTATGATTAATGTAGTATCACTGTTCGGACCAAACATATTATTAATATGATTTAATTTAAAGTACTCATATTAAACTTTATCCTCTGCGACGCACACCCCTTCACCGGCCAATCATTGTTCGGCTGAAATTGATTGTATTGAATCTTGGCCGTAGATTTACACGGCTCTGATCTAATGAAACGCTTTTTCCTTTTTTTTTTTTTTTGAGAAGGAAATAGTAGTGTTATTCAGGTGCTTTCATATTTTGGATTAAAGGGGTGATTAATTTATTGTATTATGCAAATCATGATATACTATTTGTAATCGTTCCATCGATAACGCTGAATTAATACTACTTCCTCTGTTTTGTTTATAAAAGCTCCTTTTTTTTTAACGTGGTACTTAAAATAGTCATGTGTATGGTTTATTATATTGATGCGGGTTTTTTAATCGTAAACATATACGATAATTTGTCTTAAATGGAAGATTTTATTGAAACTTTTTTTAAAATAATTAACAAGAACATGATAATTTACAATCTTAAATTTGTCTTAAATTTAAATTACTCTATAATGGAAAATGTATGTAAATGATGAATGCCACAATAGGTTTCGTGTGGAGCAATTAAATTTATAGTTTTGTGTGTTGTCGTGTTGTGAAAACTATTTGTTGGTATTAATTGTGAGATGTCAAAGATGTCAAGTACATATAATATCAAATTTAATCAATTACTCATATGGTGGAGTACAAACATATGTAATTGTCCACTTTATTGTAGCATAAAATTGGATTACCCGTCTGTATGTTCGCTCAGTGGTAGGAGTTGAGTTTCGGGACTAGATATCTCTAGTTTGATCCTACGTGACGCTAAACAAATAAGGTATATATAAACGTAAGACGTGTATCCATTACCATGTCAAAAATAAATCTACCGATTTATACAGTTTTGAAAAGGTTGATTAGAGCATTAATTTTTGATATATCGAGGAATTTATCATGATAACTCGATCGTATAAAACGTAAAAGAAAACATCATATACTTCCTCCATTTCAATTCAACGCTCTCTTACCTTAAGTAAAATATTAAAATCATTTTAATATTCATCCATTACAAAAACTTAATATTCAAATCGAAATATTCCAATCACGTTTTCAGTCCACGAAGAGAGTACTAACATTTGAACTAAAATTCAAATCCAAATACATATGGTCGTAGAGGATAATTTAATTAAAGCTTCAGATTAATTTTTTAATTAAAAAGTAAAATTTCTTTTGAGAAAAAAGAAAGAGAGAAAAATAAAGGGTGTGTACAGTAGTAGCAGTGGTCCAGTTGGCAGAGGATAGTTCCTCGGAGGCAGGAGCTGGGCCGGTTGCCGTTAAGTATATGATTAACGGCGTCAAGTGCGACCCCCGTTGTAATCGGGTAAGAAACACGCTGGCTGGTTGTTAGTTGGAAGGTTATCCGAGGGGGGTTGTGAAATGACCGAAAAGGGCATGGGCTACGATCTCGTGACACACTAACCTTCACGTAAATAAAAGCAAAGTTTAGGTGAGAAAAAACAGAAGGGTAGTGAAAAAGCAGGTCGAGTTTGGGTGTGTGTGTGTGTGAGAGAGAGAGAGAGGCCTTTAATTTTGGAGTGGGGCCTCGAAATTTGTGCTGTTTTCTGTTTGTTAGATAAGGATTTGTTGATGCTAAATATTGGAGTATAATATTATTCCTCTTGGGAAGTTTTTGTTTGTTTAATACTCGATGTAAAAATTCCCGTCTAGTTCTTGTTATAGCTTAATTTTAGTACTTTTTCTTCCTCCTCATTTTATACTGAATTAGAAATGGTATTATGAGTAGTACTAATTTATAAGACATAATGTAAAAATAGTTCAAAAATATGCACCAGCATTCTAATTTATCTAGTCTCCCTAGGTGTCCACTAAACTTTCGCCTAAACGCTAATCGTCACCCGACTATCTTGCAACCGCTACCGACTTTGAGAAAATTGTTAATGCACTCCCCCCCTTCAAAAAAGGCGCAATTAGTTACCGAACATGTTTTAATAATATGGTAAAATATTCACCGAATAGATCAAGTTTTTCACTAAATTACATCGCTTTAACGTGATCCGAGTTCGTTGCGAGTGAAATAAAAAGCGCAGGTGATATCCGATCATGATAAACTAGTAAACAAAAGTTACAAATTGCTAATAATAGAAACGCATATTTTTGAAGTAGACAGTCTTTAGATTAAAAACGATGCGTCTTCTTAGTGGAGGGTGGGAGTATATTAATATACTTTAAGAAAACCCATAATTTTGTTTTTAATTATTTTTTATCACAATTCGATATACTTTTCTTATTTACTAAAGAATGGGGAACTTTATTATTTTTCTGATTTGCATAAAATATTTAAATTTAAAAAAAAAAATAAAATAAAATTACGTGTGTGATAAAAATCTTAAAATAGATAAAATAAAATTTAAGAAAAATGTTGCGGCTAGTGGACCAAGTTTTAAATTTTCAACTTATTATTACTTCATCAAAGTTTGGGACCCGTTTTATTACATCATCATTTTCCCATTTTATACATATCTCATTTAATAGTTTTATCCTTCGTTTCGTTATTATTAGTAAGAGGATACTACCTCCGTCTCATTAAATTAGCAACACTTTCCTTTTCGGTCCGTCTCAACTATTAGCTACACTTCCGTTTTTGGCAAATAATTACCCCTAATGGGCCATCCCATCAACTAAAAATCAGGGCCCAAATTATGGTTAATTAACCATAATTGGGCCCTAATTGTGCAGCCCACTGTTAGCTGGGGAGAGGGGAGCCCAATATGTGAGGGGTCAAAAACCCTACCCCTCACTTCTCCGCCTCCCATTATTGTCATTTTCTCCATTTCTCTCGAATCTTCCTCTTCTTCTCCGCCTCCCTCTTCTCTGCGAAACCCTACATCCCTCACTCGAGCTCTCCGCCGCCCTCTTCTCTGTGAAAAAATACCTCTCCCTCTCCCTCTCTCTCTCCCGATCTCTCACTCTCCCTCTCTCTTCCATCTCCTCCGATGGTCGGAGCGAAGCTTTCCATCCCTTCGGATGAAGAAGGGAGCCCCCAAAACCCTACCCCTCCCTCGCCGCCGTCTCCCCCCGCGGGAAATCTCCATTCTCGCCGGCGGAGGCGTTCTCGCCCCATCCCTCCTCCCAGATATGACCCCCTGGGTCGGAATCGCCGCCGTACGCCTCGCCGGGAAAGGGGGGCGAAACTGGACGAGTATCAAGACTCTCCGCCGTCCTCCCCCCCGCCTCGGCAAACCCTAGATCTGCGGCTCCCTTTACCGGAGCCGCCGGCGTTGCCGGTTCCAGCTGCTCCTCCAGCTCCGGACAGATCTGACCCCACGAAATGGAGGCAGCTCCCAGATTACTTCTACCGGTACCGGATTCTTCCATCCTGGGCCACCATCGCCGGCGGAGTTGAAGCGGCTGGGAGCTCCGAGGCGGCGCCGTCCACTGACGATGGAGATGGGGTGATCTGAGCACTAAAACATTCAAACCGGCCCATCTATCAATCTTTTTGTGAACCCTCAGCACAGCAGTGTTTAATCCTTCATCTCATTTCCTCTTTTCATTTTAGCGCTGAGGGTTCCAAAAAGATTGATACTTGGTTTGATTTGATGCTATGTTCTGTTCTTGTATATGCAGGTTGGGTGAACTGGATTTGGCGCTGTGGAGGAACCATTCGATGGGGCTGTGGAGGAACCATTTGACCATCTGCTGATGGATATATACATGGGTTGTATCCTTCCCTGTGTTTATGTGATAGTTGGATTATGTGTGGTGTTATTTCTGTATGTGTATGCTGATGACATACAACGGTCAAATGATGCTCTGTATTTGACATTCTAACTTGCTGATGCCGTTGTATGCTCAAATGATGTTCTGTTCTTGTCATATGAACCTACTGATGACATAGAATGGTCAAATGATGCTCTGTTCTGGTCTATTTATGTATTGCGATGGAGGTAGTATGTGCATGTGAGTATGGTCTGTTCTTGGGCAACTGTGGGATTAGGGGTCCCAATTAGCTGCAGTGATGACATGTTTTATGTTTTATTTATGCATTGGCCTCTATTGAAGTGGTTTCAAACTCTGTTACATGGTTTTGGTTGTCTGTGCCTACACTTTATGTGATTTTACATTAACTCATTACTGAGAATACATGAATTCAATGATGTGCATTCAAGTGTTCACTGATTACAAAAGGTACTGGAAATGGAAAGTTAAACATACACTATATGATAACCTAAACCTATTGCCATATGCTGCTGTTCTTCAATCTGTCTTCACTCTATGCTTCATGTTTACTTTCCCATTTCTGTCTTCACCCTATGCATTCAAATCAAACATTTCACCTAAACCTTGTAGGACATTGATGCCTAATTCTTCCATCAAAATCTCTAATCCTTCTGTTCTTTCTTCTGCAATCAAGTGATCAATGCATTCCCTCACTAGGTATTCTGGTACATCTAGGTTTTGAGGTAGTAAACCCTGCCTCAACAATGAATCCTTGGACATGTGTGGCAATTTGAAGCTGTTTTGTCCTCTGCATTTCATCACCTCAACTAATACACACTGCAATGATAAAAATACCTTGTTTAGTGTCTGTGGGTCCATTATTTGGAAACTTTCTTGCACTGTCTTGATGAGTTCTTCTGAATTTTTGCACTTCATCCTCTGCTGTAGACTTTGAATTGCTGTGAATAGGCCTAAGTCATTTGCATTACAATCTGGACTGTTTGATGGCTGTTGTACTAGCTGTATGTTGAAACCATCTGCATTAGCTGCTTGTTGGAAGTCTGGATCAGTGTTATTCATGTGTGCTCTGCAGTTGTCTTGCTGTATATGTATTCTCTTGCTCATACTAACTGGCCATTTTTGTTTGATGGCAGGCAGAATCTGTGAGATTGACATCAGTGATAGGGATGTTAAAATGAGTGTTCTCAAATGATGGAAACTGATAGAGATTTAAAAATGGCTACTTACCTCTTTTAATATGCAATCCTTGATAACTGTTTTTGTGATGCTTTGAATGGGTTTTAGCTCCACTGTGCCTGCTGGTCTCTTGATGTTGTTTCTCTTTGCTGTATACTCCTCTACGAATGGCCATATACCAATCTTTCCATCAAATAGAACACTCCCATCCCCCCTAAAAACTGGTCTACTTACTGCACACATAAACATGACCTTTGGGATGAAATTTTTGGACTGTGTAACTCTTAGGGGGTCTGCCTCCATTGGGGTCAGGTAGTATCTGCAGTTTTTCCTTTGCAAGTAAAACCACTTCTCATCTATGTGAATTGTATTTTCCATGGGCTTGAATGTTGGAGTGTTTCTAGTAAAATCAAAGTGTAAGGCTTGTAGACTAAACCCTAACCTCCATAACATGTTAGGAGCTGTCAATAGGGGCCTTATAGCATTACTATGATGTCTGAGCAGCAACTTAGCCCATCTTCCCACTGTTGCCCTTGAAATTTCTGGACCTAATGCATCACTAAGTGAAGAAATGGTACCTCTTTTACTGGGGTCTATTGCCTCAATAACTGAATAGTTGATTGTGTGCTTCTTCTTTCTGCTTCTGCCCCTACCATTTGCAGCAACATTAATGGCCTCACCCAAAGCTCTTTGTTGTTTTGCAGATTTCCAGATTCGATGTACACTAAATCTTGAAATTTGGAACATGCTTGCTGCTTCAGTGATTCTCCCTCTGGCCATCTTCCCATTCTTCTCCAACTGCAGCAAGTGCTGCATAACCAGTGTCTTCTTCTCTGCTGGAACATCATCCCTCTTCCCCATCTTCTCCTTCTTCTTCTTCTTCTTCTTCTTCTTCTTCTTCTGTTTTCTCCTTCTTCTTCTTCTGTTTTTTTCTTCTTCTTCTTCTGTTCTTGAGAGAGTTTATATCCAAATGATGCTAAGCTGATGGATATATACATCATATCTAGTGAAATGGGGGGAAATTTGAATGTCAAATTTCCCCCCCCCCCCCCCCCCCCCCCCCCCCCCCCCCCCCGAGCATGATCATAGTATGGTCTGTTCTTCAATCTGTTTCCCACTTCTTTTTTTTTTTTATTTTTTATTGTATGAACAGTAAAATGATGAACAGTAAAATCCGCTACAGTACGTATTGAACAGTAATTATATGCTTAATCTGCTGTTTATTCCCCTGATTTTTTTTTCCTTGGTTTTTGGTCCATTCTCTTGTGTTGCTATTTTAGTGAGATGGAGGTAGTATGTTTTTTACGCTCCATTAAGAAGATACATTTTTTATTCGTTGTTATTAGTAAGAGGATACGTTTTTTATGCCCCATTAAGAGGATACATTTTTTATTGGATAAAAAGTTAGTATTAAAAAAACACATTTACACTTACACTCTTCATTTTAACATACAAACTCATTATTTCTTAAATTTCGTGTAAAAAAAAAGGTTCTCTCTTACAAGGAACTGGGGACTACCGTACTATCCCTTTTAAATAAATTAAAAAAACCAACAAAAATCCAGAAATATTACGAGTTTCCCATTCGTCCAAATTTTGACAGTTTTCAACTTGACATTTTTCATTTTTTTTTTTAATTTTAATTCAAATTTTAGGAAGGGTCGTGAAATAAATCATGATTGCGGTATGTAGAGAGGTAGTTGTATATATAAATAATAAATAAATGATTACCAGAAATAGATTATTATTATTATTATTATTATTATTATTATTATTATTATTATTATTATTATTTTTATTTTTTTTAAAAAAAGGAAATAAAAGTGGGGAAATGCAAGAATTGTGAAGCATGAATTTTTCGATTTCGAATTTGTGGGCGAGTGTGGGGCCCAGAGGCTGTTTCCACGTGTTGAATTTCTAGTGGATTTACATAATTATCTACTACTCCCTCCGTCCCGCCTGATTTGGCCCATTTCGTTTGGGCACACTTTTTAAGGAGGAATAAATTACATTAATTAATAACCTTGAATTTGTATTCCCAATAAAGGAAAATTAAAACTAGCCAATCAAATTAATTCTTAACAATTTAAAAGTATTAAACTAAAAAAGTGTAAGTGTAATGTTGGTCCCAAAAAGGAAATAGGCCAAGTCGGCCGGAACACCCCGATTTGAAAAACGGGCCAAATCGGGCGGGACGGAGGGAGTATCTCTTTTGACGCTTTTGGCAGAGCGTACAGTGCCAGATTATTATAATTAATTAATAATTACTAATAATACCTTTTTCTAATCTTTACCACCCAAATAATCATTAAATAAACATAAGAGTTTTTTTCTTTAAATAAAATTTCTACTTCTTCCTCGATCTCCACTAATTTCTGCGAAATTCAACAAGTTTATTGGGAAGTAAGGTATTCAATTTAATTTTCAGTGTTACCATTAATTGATATATAGCATGTTTATTTCTGAAAGTCCAAACTAGTGGCTTAAAAATCAGACCTACCGGTTAGATCGAGAACGGATCATAATTTCAATTTGAGTTTTTTCTTTCTTTTCTTTTCGATTTTGATTGGTTCGCGTTCAACCATGATTCAACCAAGCAAATTGAGAACTATAGGCTTTGCTGGTAAAATATTGATCAAAACATCTAATCACTTCGTCCCATTATTATTATCTCATTTTTTTTATCATGTACTCCCTCCGTCCCCTTATTGATGACACAGTTGATTTTTTGACTTTTCCGGCACACGTTTCCACCGAGACGTAGTACGGGTTTTACGATATAATTTTGAATAAAACCCGTACTACGTCTCGGTGGAAACGCGTGCCGGAAAAGTCAAAAAGTCAACTGTGTCATCAATAAGGGGACGGAGGGAGTATAAAATAATAAAATTGTACGAATTAATGGGAAACGTGAGGAAAATAATTCGAGTATATGATACTCCCTCCGTCCACCTATTTCTGACACGTTTGCCATTTTGGGCCGTCCCCCTATTTCTGACACGTTTCCTTTTTCGGAAAGAATTAGCCACTAAGTAGTACAATTAGTAAATCCCTTATTACACTTAACATTCCATACTTAAATCTCATCCACTCATTTTTCTGCACGTAGTTCAATATAATTTAAATTTCGAAAGTTTAAATTATTATAACTTACTCGTTTGTTATCGGATTTTTATGATTTTTATATCAAATTAAAGGTCTTTATACGATCTTTCATTTAAGATCAGACAAGAACATGTTTTTATGCATATATGATGCTATGTTTCTAAAATATGTTTATTCCCTACAAAATACACTTTATACACTACATCCATAAACACAATACACTTTACACACTAATCACTTCCGTCTTAAATCCCGTGCAAAAAGCAAACGTGTCAGAAATAGGTGGACGGAGGGAGTATGATTTTTGTAACACATATTAAATATAAAAATATGATAAAATTTTCGAAGGAAAAAATTTAGTCGAAAAATGTTGGTTTTCTTGTAAACTACGGTGAGAGGTGAGTTTAATGTTCAAAGTAATAAAATTAGAGAAAAATATCGCAGTTTTTTTTGTGGATAATAAGAGTATAACGCATTGTCACTGATACAGTGATACATGTTAAAATAAAAATACAACTCGAGATTAATTACGTAGAAACCTCCAAAACCGAATTACGTAGATTTCTTAAAGAAGCTACTAATTAATTAGGTATGTCATTTTTATTGAGTAGAAGTAAAGATTGTTTGTCACGTCTTGCTAAATAAAAAGTGTTTTGTTTTATAACATAAACAAAACATACATATGCATTTGGATGAAACTAACAAATTTTCCATTTCGAATAAGGTTTTATCTCCTATCCTTAAATACCAACATTTTAGCCTACGTTATCCAAAACAAACATCAATTACGAGTTTAATTCCAAATAATGACATACTATAATGTAATGTATAGTTTTAAAATAACTCTGTAATTGTTATGGGGTATCGATCGGGTTATTCATAAATTACATAAAACTAGAGTTCGATAAGTTTGTTCTTTTAATTCTTGAAGTTTGATTTTTGATTTAGTTTATAAATTTAATGTATCGTGTAACATTACTTATGGTGTTTGAGGTAAAAATTAAACATCAGCCCTCCCTACCAAATAGCTATTAATAGAAGATAAACTTAACGTGAATGAGGTCACCGAGAGGTCGGTGAACGACACATCATTATCCTTACATGCATGAATTTTGATATAATTTAGAAAAAGTATATTATTCATTACAATAATTTTCATATAACCAACTATTGTTATTGAAGTGAGCATATGTTAGCGTGATAAAATTCAAAATATATTAAAAATACATATTTTTTTATAAACATGGCCGTTCTTGTATATCAAGTAACTATTTATAAGTTGACGATGCCGAGCTTATATGGTAAAAGCTGAGTCACGACGATTATGTCCACAATAAGAAGCATTAGCTTCGATTCTTAGCTAAGTAGGTTTTCTATTCAGATTGTTTGAGATCGTAATATTTGATTTGTTAGAAGTCGAGACAGTTAAGACATTAACCTCATATCGTCAGTCCAACATGTTCACTTACGTATGGTCCATTTTTTAATGTATAATGTAGCATATAATTGACTCAAATCTATAAACTTTTATCACATTTACTTGCAAGCATTGACCATCTAAAAATTGGAGAATTATAAATTGTACATTAAAACAAATTGCAAAATTACATTGTGGAAATTTAGATCTTTACCTTTTCTTTTGGAAGGTATTAAACTTTAACAAGTGTATAGCTAATGGTTGCAACTAATATCACACACACTTTGTTAATTAATAGTAATATTTAATTTGAGTGATTAAATTTATGAATAGATAAACTAATTGCATGAATCATCACTCAATTTGATAGTTGACCAATCAATTGTGTGGGTCAAAGGGAGTGACCACCAATCAATTTGTACTCATTATCTTAACTTGTACAAACATCTCTAAAAAGTTGGTTTATGATATCCCTAATTAAAAATATTACCTACTCCTCTTCATCATTTTGAATATTCCAAATGGATAAAATATTTGTCACAAATAAAATTTCTCTTACATACATGTAGGCAAAAATTGGTCTAAACTATCCTTTTACCATTATTGTAGTTTCGTATGCCAATTAAGGGTAAATAAGGTAAAATCATATACTTCCTATGTCACACCTATAAACGGACATTTTTGTTTTTGGGACGTCCAACTGATATATGAAACTTTTGTATAATAGAAAATTCTAATCCAATAAAATTCAGACACATCACTTTAACTCATTATCTATTATTATAACACACTATCATCACTCTCGTCTTAATTACTGTATCAGAAGAAAAAAAAATCCCCTTATTAGTAAAACGGATGGAGTATTCTTTATTAACTTCGAACGGAGGGAGTAAATTGCAAGTAGGTCACATAATTTTAATATCAGGAGTTACCCTTGTACTAATACTTTTATAAACAAGTGATCCTCTACCCATCTCAATGAACACTAGTAATATGTTTTCACAACTGAAGTACCGATAATATAATTATATTTATTATAAATATATACCCTACAAGTTAACTATTCCGAAATACAAAAACTAAACTATACAAAAAAAGTTGAGCCCTAATTACGAATTATTTATGTGACACTATAATACCAACTATAAATATATTATGCATGCTCACGATAAATATAGAACGTTTTTGCATTGCTACTTAGTAAATGGTGAACACATTTTTTTTTTTCCTCTTCTTAATATAAGTTCAAAATCTATGTGTACATAAAGACAAAATGTACTAGCATATTTTTTTAGGATATCCCTTTTGAAAATATAATACTCCTACATTTTTTACCTACCATTTGAATATTGTCAAAGGTTTTGAAGCCCTCACAACAAAAGGTACTATAAAAAGTACAATTAAAATTCATGCTCTAAACATATTTAATTCAAGTGGGAAAAAGAAAAAGGCTGTTGGTCCCGGGAAAGAGTAATTGGTGTATGGGGGGGGGGGGGGAATACACCAATAACCAACCGTTTTTGACTTTTAAGATTCAGGTTGATCTGCAGGTCGTTTGTCAAGGTCGACCTTATCAGAGGCAGTTTGATCTATCAAGCTCGTATGGTATCAAGCTTGATTTATCAGACTGTTAATGCGGAAGTTGGTGGAGGTTGATTACTCTTTGAAAAATCTTAAGGTTGAATATGGATAGCAGGTTGATTCGTGTAATGCAGGTTGATGCTCGTCAGTATGATAATGAAATGAAAGAGCGATAAATAAAGAGAGAGAGAGAAACACCGCGATGTAGCGTGGTTCGGAGAAACCCTCCTACGTCCACGTCAGGTCGACTCGACCTGAGAATCCCTTTTCTTTTGGATTCACCTCTCTCTTATTTATACTGACTGAGTATCAGTTCTAGCTACAATCTAACTTGAGAGTAACAAGACACGAGTTTTGGGTCGTGACCCTTACAACCTTCGTACTAGAACGTACAAATAACCTAACGCTGTTACAGAGCTTGACTAACTCTATAATGGCGAAAATAAGAACAAGCTTTCTTACTTCGAACAAGTCGGAGAAGAAGTTTGTTTGAACAATCGACAAGCAGCAGTGAACGCTTCGTCGTTGTGGTGTTTTCCGGAATCGTAAACCTCTCTTCTTCAAGTGTTTGGGAAACTAATCGGATTTCGAACACTTGAATGGATTTGAGCTTTGAGAGAGATTTGGGCAGAGATATGGCGTTGAAAGCTTGTGTTTCCCGTACTTGAATCCGAAAATGGCTGAAGTATTTATAGGCAGTTTTGAAAAACTAGCCGTTGGAGTCGGGCTGACGTGGCACTAGCCGTTGGATGCTGACTCACTTCTAGCCGTTGGGAATATTCGTCCTTGCTGGCACTCGACGTGGCAAGGATCAGGTCGTGACGCTCCATGAAGGTGGAGCATCGACCTTGATTGATAATCCAGCTCTTGAAATCTTCTAAGGCAATCCCAGCTGGAAGCTTGATAGGGGAGGTCGATAGACAGGCTGATGATCCAGCTCGATCCAATTGAGGCAGGTCGATACATCGACCTTTCTCTTACAGGGTGGATCGAACTTGACACTTAAACGATAGAGGGCATCGACCTGCACTAACAGGTAGCAGGTCGATCTATCGGCCTTGACCCTAAACAAGTAAAATATGCCTAAGTGTGGTTTCGATAAACATCATCAAAATCAAACTGCAGGGGGTTCCCAACAATTTCCCCCTTTTTGATGATGTCGAAACCAAACACTTTACAATTAATTCCTAAGAAGAAACACTGAAAGAATGGTATCAGAGCTTCCCTTAATTTTTCAATTATGAATATTGAGAAGGAATTAAATGACAGACAGATAATTAAGCATAATAAAGCTGTAAGGCAGATGCCTGGACAAAGAGGTATTGTCATCAGGACGAAAGATGATTTTGTTTCATTAAGCTCGATAGCAGAATACATGAAGAATTTACATCGGGCTGAGAGCATAAATGAAAAACAAAATATATTACAAAATCATCTACATGGCCTGGATCTTGGCACGGGCTGCTGCGCGCTCTTCTTGGATCTGCTCCCTTGACAACGTCTGCATGCTTGCGTAGATTCCATCCCTGATACGACGATAGTCGGGATCGGAATTCGATACGTTGACGCCTAGGCCGATGGCCGTTTGGGCGATGTACTGGTCGATTCGAGAGTAATCCATATACTCCGAAGCACCAAGACGTAAGGGCGCAAAATATTGCTGAGCAGGGGCCCTTATCGTCACACCAGCCTCTGCAGCCTTCTTCTTGAGCTCACCAATGAATTTTTGGTATGGAAATTTGCGCATGTAGGCTGCATACGCTTCATCGGCATCGGCAGGCAGGGAGGGATCCTTGATGAAGTAGTGCAGGAGGATGAAGCACGAATTGAGCTCCCGCAGCAGGTTGTTCTGAGATTCATCAAGCCAGTCAACGACCTGCTGCAATCCTCCTGCATTCAAAACGAGAGCGGACTGGCTGATCCAGTCCACCTCTCTCTTCCTTCTAGCCTCAGCAGCACGGCGCTCTGCCTTGAAGCGCTGCTGCTCCTCTTGATTTGCAGCCTGCTCCGGCGTAGCACCAGCCAGCACCATGGCGGAAATGAGATCTGCCTCTGCTGCCAATCGAGCTTTGACGGCAGCGGCCTGCTCCGCACCAAGCTGGGAGATAGGATCGGCATGAGAGGCAGCGGCGGCCTTGGGTGCAACGGCCTGGGAGGGCTTCTTTTGAGAAGGAGGAGGAGGAGCCTTGGATTTTGGGGCCGGGGCCTTCTTTTTCTTCGCGGAGGTGGCAGCACGCTCTTCTTCCCCCTTTTCGACATCATCAGAAAGGGTTTTAATAAGGGAAAGAAGAGTAGCATCCTCCTGCTGCAGCTTTGTCACGGCATCCTTCAACTCCTGCTGGCCATTGAGAAGGGAGGAGATGGTGCCGTGAATTGCGTTGATCTGTTCGTTGGAGGTCGATGCCGAGTTTGAGATAGAAGAAGCCAGTTCGGTTACTCGCTCATCGACCTTCTCCACATCCTCCAATACTTCCGCGATTTGGTCGCGGGATGCCATGTTGAGTTCATCAAGCTGGCCAGGAAGGAGCTTGTCAGTATATTCCTTCAGAAGCCTCACTGCAAAATCAGTGACACGCTCCTTGGCAACTTCATCGGCCTGGGCCTTGGCTTCATTAATAATATCGGCCCGGACCTCGGCTATGGCCTGCTTGATTTGGTTGGGGAGGCTGGTGATGATGGACTCAAGCTTGGCAGAAACATCATCCAGCGCAGCCTTCACGTCGACCCTTGGAGACGGAGCAGCAGCAACTAGAGGCTGATCATCACCCTCAATCCTGGGTGATGATTGCTCCGGAGTTTGAATCCGATCAAACTCGTCTCCGGTTTCGGTGGCGGAGTTGTACAGGGCGCGAGAGTGCGCATATAGGGGGCGAAGGTCGATGCCCAAAATTTTGGCTTCGACCTTCATGCGACGAAGCACCAGCTGGCGAAAATTGGAGGCCGCATCCTCCACGGTGTAAAAACCGAACTCCGCTTCAAGAGCCAGTTCCTCGACCTTCAGGTCGTCGAGAGTGACGACCTGCAGCAACGCCTCGAACAAATAGTAGTAACTCGACTTACAATCCAGGTAGAACTGGAGGCGAGCAGCGAGGTCGAGGGTTTTGGGGAGTTGATCGATGCCTGGCATCAGGTCGATGACCTTAAGCCTGGCTTCGGCCTTCTTCGAAGCCACCATTGCTTGAGCAGGAGAGACGGCCTGCTCGGGGATAGGCTGGAAGGGCAGGATGGTATCTTGCTCCACCTCTTCTTCGGTGACATCAACAATTTCCACCGATCCAGCTCGTTGAACACGAGGGGATTTTGCTGGAGAGGGAGCAACGACCTGCGAAGAAGATGCAGGCCGTTTCTGCGAGGCGGACGGCTCGCCGGCGGAACGGACTGGAGATGGAGTCCGTTCGGCTGATGGAGAGCGCGATGGAGAGCGCGAAGTCTCCGTGCGAGCAGCAGGCTCATCGAGCCGCACGGGAAGGACTTTATGCATCGGCCTGGGAGGGTCACCGGAGGCCGACTGCATTTTGCGAGGGGGAGTCCTCTTCACGGGCTGGCCCTTCTTGACAGGGCGAGAGGGGACCAGATCGATATCGGCCTTCCTTTTCTTTTGAAGGGGTCGATCTGGGATCCTCCAACCAACTTTGGAATGGCCGGTTCTGGCGAGATGCTCCCGGACAGAGTCTGGGGAGTTGTGATAGATTTGAGGGGCCACTCCGATCGCCATCTCAAGCTGATGGAGATCTTTTGGTATAAACAGGGGGGGGAAGTCCGGATCTTTGGACCACGTCCTCTGCTTGAAGTGGGAGATGATGATGGAGGTCACCTTCGTCCCAAGGCGAAGCGGCTTGTCGTTGCGGAGAGATACTTTTACAATGGCCTCTCCCTCCGACTCGCAGATGATCATCCTGGCTTCATCCCAAAGCAGAGAGACCAACAATTTGGCCCAACAAACGGGCAGGTCGAGCACTACGGCCGCCAAGATCTGGAATTTGAAAGGGGTGACCTGGTCGTAGTTTCCGAGAAGCCCCAGAAAACACTTCTGCACGAAGTCCATCAAGAGGCGATATTTAGGGCGGAGATCGCTCCTCTTGAATGCGACTGGCACGAACTGCCTCTGCTCGATTAGGACACGATCTGCAACCTGCTGCAGTTGGTCCCTAGGAATGTCAGAGAGTTGCATCGTCCCCTCTTCATCAATGTCGAAGGCCTTTTTCACAGCATCAAGAACGTTGATGGTGGCCACGGACTTCGTGGTTCCAATAGAGACGGTGTGGGTGGATACGGAATCTCCTTCATTCCAATTGTAGAAGAAGGCACCCACAAGCCTGGGAAGATTCTTTGCCGGCCGGGTGGAGATGATCTGATGGAATGAACGGCACTTCTCCACCATGGCGAACATGGAGTCGAGATCGTGAAAACCGAAGTTTTCACGCACCATGTAGGGCTCGAACTTGATGCGAGCCGTCAAGAACTCTTCTACTTCCGACCACTGCATTTCTTTCCGACCAGAGGGTAAGATATTTGCTGCCATTGTTGTTTTCTGCAAATTTTCCAAAAGGGATTAGAAAGAGAACCAATCGTTTTTCGAGAAAAGATAGAGAAACAGTTAAGAACTTGACAGGAAATTAAAAGCATAAGTGGCAAAAAGAACACAAACCACTGCGAGTGATTCGATGCAGAGAGTGAAGAAGCAGAGAAACGATGATCACGACGGCGGCAGTTTAAAATTTTGCAGAGAAAATTAGGTTTTAGTAGATGAAGATGATAAGAGTAAGTAAAGTTTTTGAGAGAAAACTGCATGACATTTATAGATTTTTCCGAACGATCTCAACCGTTCGAATTTGAAAAGGCTAAAGTTGCAGTATTAATCCTTAACCGCACGATCGTGGGCGCGTGGAATGTGTAACGTTTCACATCCGCGCGTGAAGAGGTTCGAACGTGCATAAATATGCACTTTTACAGAAAAATGGCAGGGAATTAAATGTAGCCTCGGTCAACGTGTCAAAACTTGACACTTGACTAGATGTGTTGAGAAAATGGTAATCATTACTCCCTTTTTCCTCATTTTCTGCAAATTTGCAGTCTCTTAAACGATGAAACACATTGAGAAATAAATAACATAAATAAATGAAAAATTCAATGCGTATTAAAGAAGTTATAAGACAAAAGGGTGATACTGCCCTTTTGATTCTTCCTTCATAAATGCAGTCGCATTCAGGTTGATATCGGTCTGATGATATCGGCCTGGTGACACAGAACGATCTGCAAAATGAACGGCCTGTATTTGTGATATCGGCCTGGACATATGACATCGACCTGGCGAGTTGGAACTGCCTGGACTTAAGATGTCGGCCTGGCGAAATAAACGCCCTGGAGACAGACATTGACCATTGTTCCCCCTCAAATGATGGATCACTTTGGCTAAGTGTTCCCCCTCAATTTGAGGAATGCAGGTCGATTTATTGAATAGTCGACGGCCTGATGATGGAAACGGCCTGTTGACAGACACGGCCTGTGGATAGGAACGGCCTGTTCAAGTAGTGTCTCCCTGTTCAATGGTATCGGCCTGTTGAGTAGATGACGGCCTGTTCCCCTTAATATCGGCCTGCTTGCAAGGAGACTGCCTGCTTGTTGGTCCCGGTTGTTGGTCCCACAAGCTTTTGAGAAATTTGGCAGGTCGACGAGGAGATAACGGCCTGTAGGCTTACGATCGGCCTGATGTCTCAACATTTAGTAACCCTAGCTTTCCACATAGCATTTTGAATCTTTCTTCGGCTAGGGGTTTGGTTAGAATATCAGCTCTTTGAATGTCAGTGTGTATCTTCTCTATAACCACGTTCTTCTTTTCCACGTGATCACGAATAAAGTGATGTCGAATATCCACGTGCTTGCATCTAGAGTGAAGAACTGGATTTTGAGTAATGGCGATGGCGCTCGAGCTGTCGCAGAATATTGGTACTTCACTGACTTCAACTTCATAATCCTTAAGTTGTTGCTTGATCCACAAGATTTGTGCACAACAACTTCCTGCGGCCATGTACTCGGCCTCTGTGGTGGAGGTGGCTACTGAAGTTTGCTTCTTTGAAAACCAAGAAATCAGCTTGTTTCCGAGAAAATGGCAAGTACCCGAGGTAGATTTCCTATCGAGCTTGCACCCTGCATGATCAGAATCTGAATAACCTGTAAGCTGCAAGTTGTCATCACAAGGATACCAAAGACCCAAATTTGTGGTTCCTTTGATGTATCGAAGAATTTTCTTTGCTGCTTCCAAGTGAGATTCCTTCGGATTAGCCTGAAATCGAGCACACACTCCAACTGCAAAAGTGATGTCAGGTCGACTAGCAGTTAAATAAAGTAATGAACCAATTATACCCCTGTACTGTGTTATGTTGGCAGGTTTTCCTTGGGGATCCGGGTCGATCTTCCCACCAGAGAGCATTGGTATTTTGACTGGCTTGCTGTCTTTGACACCAAACTTGTCAACCAGCTCGTGTGCGTACTTTGTTTGGCTAATGAAGATTCCTTCATCGGACTGCTTGACCTGCAACCCTAGAAAGAAATTCATTTCCCCCATCATAGACATTTTGTATTTTTCCGTCATGAGGTTACCAAATTTTTCGCACAGTATGGGAGATTTAGATCCAAATATAATATCATCAACATAAATTTGTACTAAAAGGATATGTTCATTCACTTTGATAGTGAATAGCGTCTTGTCGACTGAACCACGCTTGAATCCTGATTCGATGAGGAAGGATGATAGCGTCTCATACCAAGCTCGAGGAGCTTGCTTAAGACCGTAGACGGCCTTGTGCAGTTTGTAGACTTTGCTTGAATCACCCTCCTCGAATCCAGGAGGCTGTTCCACATAGACTTCTTCTTCAAGAACGCCATTGAGGAACGCGCTTTTAACATCCATCTGGTAGACTTTGAATCGTTGATGAGCGGCATAAGCTAGAAACAGCCTTATAGCTTCTAATCTTGCAACGGGGGCAAACGTCTCATCATAGTCGATTCCTTCTTGTTGACAGTAACCCTTTGCTACCAGTCGGGCTTTGTTTCTGACAACTTCTCCAGATTCATCTCTCTTGTTCTTGTAAACCCATTTAACTCCAATGACACCTTGATGATAAGGACGATCAACTAGTGACCATACTTCATTTCTTTTGAATTCATTGAGTTCTTCTTGCATGGCTTCTATCCAGTCAGCATCTTGAAGAGCTTCATAGGCATCCTTGGGTTCTATGCGAGAGAGGTAGCAACTTAGAAGTGCACTTTCACCAATCGTCCTTCTCGTTCGTACTCCTTGGTTTGGGTTCCCAACAATGAGCTCTTTCGGATGATCATCGATCCAACGTCTGCGTCGTGATCTTTCTTCATTTGAAATGATTGGCTCGGGCTCATTAATGGGTTCGTCAAACTCTGGATGAGTTGGAGGTTGATCAGTGGGCACATGCTGTTGCTCGAGCTGTTGATCAGGCTGCTGTTCGGCCTGGATGTTGAGCTGCTCCAATGTGTTATCGAGCTGCTCAATTTGGGATGTAAGGTCGTGAACAGCATCAGTCTTGGAGACTGAGGGAGGGGGATCAGCCTGGTTAAGTCCGGCTGATGTATTACAGCTCGTATTAGTATTTGCATCACTTCCCCCTTGCTGTGCGACCTTAGGATCAGATTGATCCTCTTCCTCCAAATCATTTGGAGTCCATACTAGCAGGTCGTCAATGGGGGAGTTAGACGGCCTGTTAGTAGCGGGCTGATCTGAACCTGTACTTGACTCTCTGTACAGACAAGTAGACTCATCAAATACAACATGAGGTGTTACCTCCACAACTAGGGTTTTCTTATTAAAAACTCTATAAGCTTTGCTAACCTCCGAGTATCCTAAAAATACTCCTGGATCAGCCTTGCTATCAAAAGTTTTCAATTGGGATTTCCCATTGTTATGAATGTAACACAAGCACCCAAAAGCTTTAAAATATTTTAACCTGGGGAGCTTGTTGTTCCACAGCTCGTATGGAGTCTTTCCATGTCGGGTCGTGATGATCGACCTATTTTGGGTGTAGCAGGCTGTGTTGACGGCCTCTGCCCAAAACTTCTTTGGAAGATTGGTTTCATCCAACATGGTACGAGCTGCTTCCTTCAGCGACCTGTTACGACGTTCCACCACGCCGTTTTGTTGAGGTGTGCGTGCAGCTGAAGTTTGATGATGAATCCCACTCTTTGTGCAATATTCTTCGATCATAGCGTTGATAAATTCGGTGCCTCGATCTGATCGAATGGAGATGATGGATTTCTCCTTTTGATTGCACAGCTTGCTCAGCAACGCAGGTAGCTTCTCCAATGTCTCCTTCTTTTTGTACATGAAAATAACCCACGTAAATCTAGAATAATCATCTATAATAACGAGAGCATATTTTCTACCGTTTATACTCAAGGGAGTGACTGGACCGAAGAGGTCGAGATGGAGAAGCTCAAGAATTCGATTTGATGATTGAGCCGTCACGCTTGGAAATGATGATCTTGTCTGCTTTCCAGCTTGACATGCTCTGCAGATGTGATCACGATCGAAGACTTGGTCTGGCAGGTCGTTCACCAGCTTGTTGCGTGCGAGCTTGTTGATGGCCTTGAAGTTTAAGTGACTCAACCTCTTGTGCCATAGCCAGCTTGTCTCGGAATCGGCCTTTGTGACCAGGCAGGTCTCTATCCAATCTGTCCACTGTACAATGTAGAGTCTATCCTGCAAAATTCCGGTAAGAAGAATTTCTCCTTCCTCATTTTTCACGAGACACATGTTAGCGGTGAATTCTACTCGTTTACCACTCGAGCAGAATTGCGACACAGAGAATAGATTATGATTAAGACCTTCAACATAAGAGACGTTAGAAATAGTTGTTTTACCAACTCTTAGATCGCCCTGGCCTCTTGTAAATCCCTTAGAATTTCCTCCAAAGGTTACAAGGGGCCCGTCTCGTTCTTGATAGTTTGAAAGTGGCGTTTTGTCACACGTCATGTGCTTTGAGCATCCACTATCAATGATCCATACAGCTCCATGAGCTGCTTGGCTCCTTCTTTGAGCCTTCCCAACCTGCAATTAATTAAACTTAGCAACCCATTTGAGATTGGGTGCTACATCGGTTGCGGGAACGGCCTTTGGAACCCATATTTGCTTCACCGGTCTGCTTCTATCCGAGGCTGAGGACGAGGCAGAAGCAGTCTTGGGCTTAGGAGCCTTGGATTTCTTCGAGCGGGGGCGGCGAGACTGATAATACTGTTCTTCGTAAAACCCAGGTTGATACTGCCAGTCTGAAAAATTTGACTGTTGAGAATAGTGGCAGTAGCACCCTTGATAATCCGGGTGGAAGAACTCAGGGTGATACGGCCTTTGATAGTGCTGGCCTTGGTATCGCCCTTGATGAACAGCCTTATTTTGATGGTAGGGGGCAGGTCGGCGTTGCTGGGCAGGTCGACTCTCCTTCTTTTGAGGAGCGGGCTGTTCTTTCTTTCGTTGCTTTATGAGGATGGCCTGGGGCTGTCGAGCTGGATTTTTCAGCTTGACCATCTTATCAGGGAGAGTTTGATTGGCTTTCCGAACATTCTTTGATTTAGGCTGCGCTTTCACGAACGTGATCTCGCAGTCTTTGTTCTTGCCTTTCTTGGATTCTCCATTAAATCCAATCCCAGAGTGATCGCGCGGATTGCGTTGCATGGATTGGACCTCTTCCAGCTTCTTTCCACTTTTCTTCAACTGACTCAATGTGAGTTGAAGTTTTTCTTCCTTTTTCACGAGGAGTTCGTGTCGAATTACCAAGTCAGCCAGCTTTGAGGTAAGGCAGTGTATTTCGGCATCCTTGGTTTTGAGGGACTCGTTCTTCTCGAGCTCCCTGGTATCGAACTCCTTGACCCGTAAAGTCAATTCGTCAACCTTTGACTTTAGGGTTTCGATCTCCCTTTCCTTTTCTTCATCGTAGGGAGAGAATCTTTCTTCCAATGCTAGCTTGTATTTTTCATTTTTATCCAATAGCTCAGCATTGTCTTCAACGACCTCCTTGAGAGTATCCACGAGATCGGCATAGTCATCGAGCTGTTTCTTGATTTCTTCCCAAGACACAGCCTCGGATAGGTCTTCATCACCTTCTTCTGCACAATCATCGTCAGAAAAAGAAAGTGAAATGGGTTGAAGATCTACCTTTGAAGATCCCTCGTTTTGTTGATGCTCTCCAACGAAGCATTCTTCATCATCACTTTCATCGAAAGCGATGTATCCTTCGTCATCACTTGACGAGCTGTCCGAGAGGTGAGCTTCCTTTGTTTCTTCGGCAATCATAGCAGCTCGTTGATCTTTGAGCTTCTTATCACGCTTTGCACGGAGCTCGTCTCTCTCGGCCTTGGTAAGATCCGGGCAGTCCGTCTTGTAATGACCTGGCCTGCCACAGTTGAAACAACCACCCTCGGGTGTGTTAGAAGAATTGAAGGTTGAGGGTTTACCTTCTCCCTTTTTGTCAGGGCGGTCGTGGTTGCGGTTTGAGAAGTTTCGCTTGTTGTCACGATAGAACTTTTTATATTTGACAACCTTCCCTAGGAGCTTCTCATTTCTCCTAGCAGCTAGAGCATAGTCGAGAGTCATTTTCTCGAACTTTTTGACGATGGACTCGTCAATCGGACTTGGGGTAGCAGCTGAGGCTGAGTCGGCCTTGAAGGCTACCTCCTTGTTCTTTTCATCAGCCTTCTTGCTGGTGGAAGGCTGGGTTGATCCATGGATGCGGATCATCTCATACTCATTTCCGACAAGAATGTCGAAAAGATCTTCAGTGGTGAGGGAGTTGAAATCCGATCGAGCTGGATGCATGGCGGCGTATACATGCCAATTTGCAGGGAGGGCGCGTATCACTTTAAGATTCTTCTCGCGCTGCGTATACTTGTATGGGTTGATGGCAGCCACTTCGAGAATAATCTCGGTGAAGCGAATTTTCATCGCTTCAATGGTTTCTCCCGAAACCATTTTGAAATCATCGAACTTGCTGCACGCCATAGACAGCTTGTTCTCCTTCATCTCCTCTGAGCCAAGGCTGATGGACCGGAGGGTGTCCCACATTTCTTTGGCCGTTTCGAGATTTCTGATCTTGGCCAAGTAGACGCCCTTCACGGTGCTGGAGATGAGTCCCTTTGCGTAATCATCGAGACCGGCCTCTTTCCTTTCCTCGGTTGAGTAGTCGCGAGGGTTTTTGAGAACCTTCTCGTATGTGGCCTCCCCTGGATCTGTTCCTCCAACGATAATTTTCGCTGCATAAATGGGGGAGGGTCCATTCTCGATGATATCCCACATAAGGACATGATGTGCCTTGAGACACATCTTGATCCGAAAGCTCCAATCTTCATAGCCTTGTATGGAGAAGTCTTCACATACCCTGAGAAGAGAAGCCTCCATAGCAGAATAATATGATATGAATGAATGGAAAAGATTTTTCTAAGGATCGGTTCAAAATGACCAAAAGTTTGAAAAAGAACTTTTAGTATGCAAAGCAGCGGTCAAAAGAACCACTGCTCTGATACCACTTGTTGGTCCCGGGAAAGAGTAATTGGTGTATGGGGGGGGGGGGGAATACACCAATAACCAACCGTTTTTGACTTTTAAGATTCAGGTTGATCTGCAGGTCGTTTGTCAAGGTCGACCTTATCAGAGGCAGTTTGATCTATCAAGCTCGTATGGTATCAAGCTTGATTTATCAGACTGTTAATGCGGAAGTTGGTGGAGGTTGATTACTCTTTGAAAAATCTTAAGGTTGAATATGGATAGCAGGTTGATTCGTGTAATGCAGGTTGATGCTCGTCAGTATGATAATGAAATGAAAGAGCGATAAATAAAGAGAGAGAGAGAAACACCGCGATGTAGCGTGGTTCGGAGAAACCCTCCTACGTCCACGTCAGGTCGACTCGACCTGAGAATCCCTTTTCTTTTGGATTCACCTCTCTCTTATTTATACTGACTGAGTATCAGTTCTAGCTACAATCTAACTTGAGAGTAACAAGACACGAGTTTTGGGTCGTGACCCTTACAACCTTCGTACTAGAACGTACAAATAACCTAACGCTGTTACAGAGCTTGACTAACTCTATAATGGCGAAAATAAGAACAAGCTTTCTTACTTCGAACAAGTCGGAGAAGAAGTTTGTTTGAACAATCGACAAGCAGCAGTGAACGCTTCGTCGTTGTGGTGTTTTCCGGAATCGTAAACCTCTCTTCTTCAAGTGTTTGGGAAACTAATCGGATTTCGAACACTTGAATGGATTTGAGCTTTGAGAGAGATTTGGGCAGAGATATGGCGTTGAAAGCTTGTGTTTCCCGTACTTGAATCCGAAAATGGCTGAAGTATTTATAGGCAGTTTTGAAAAACTAGCCGTTGGAGTCGGGCTGACGTGGCACTAGCCGTTGGATGCTGACTCACTTCTAGCCGTTGGGAATATTCGTCCTTGCTGGCACTCGACGTGGCAAGGATCAGGTCGTGACGCTCCATGAAGGTGGAGCATCGACCTTGATTGATAATCCAGCTCTTGAAATCTTCTAAGGCAATCCCAGCTGGAAGCTTGATAGGGGAGGTCGATAGACAGGCTGATGATCCAGCTCGATCCAATTGAGGCAGGTCGATACATCGACCTTTCTCTTACAGGGTGGATCGAACTTGACACTTAAACGATAGAGGGCATCGACCTGCACTAACAGGTAGCAGGTCGATCTATCGGCCTTGACCCTAAACAAGTAAAATATGCCTAAGTGTGGTTTCGATAAACATCATCAAAATCAAACTGCAGGGGGTTCCCAACAAAGGCTTTCTCACAATAAATTTAGTGCAATTTAATAAATTTAAAGATGTAATGGCCTAATGGGCCATTAAAATTTAAATCTAATATTTCACCCTCCCTTTAAGAAAAACATATTTCCCTATTTCATTTGAATTAAAATCAAATTGAGATAATTCTCAGTGATACCATTGTTTTCGAGTTCTTAAAATCGGACCGACTGACAGTTAAACTAGCTGAATTATAAACATGTCATGTTTACGTAGGGGTGTTCATAGTTTGGTTTAAACCGTAAACCAAACCGGATCCGTGTTTTGCGGTTTGGTTTGGTTTATGGTTTGAAAAAATATGGTTTGGTTTTTGAAAATATATAAACCAAACCAAACCGTAAATCGTAAAACCGTAATTTAATTATAATAAATATAATATAAATGATTAATTTTGACATAAATTCATTTAATTTTAATACATCGCCATTTAGTTTTGAAAAATAATACTAATAAAAGATAATTAGTTAACACGGAGTACAGTTACATGTAATTCTTTCTATATAAAATATTATATCCTACTACAAAAAGATTCTTTTTTACACTACCAACTATATTTCTTACTCAATATTTATTGAAATTTTAAATTGTTTATTTTGGGATGTATCTCATATTTTTCATTATCTTATGAACTCTTTTTCATAAACGATCTAGATTTTATAAAAGATTATTTTTACTATTTTTACTTAAATACGAACATATAGTACGACTAAAACCGTAAAACGAACCGCACCAAACCGTATTGGTGTGGGTTGGTTTGGTTTTAAAATTTTAACAAACCGTATTTTATGGTTTCGTGTGGTTTTTACGTTAAATCGCACCAAACCAAACCGTGTACACCCCTATGTTTACGGTTCACAATTTTTTCCGATTTTGACCGATTTACCTTCAAATTAGCTGAAAAATTAAGAATAGAAGACCCTATCGGTTCAATTTTTAAAATACTGCAACATATGGTTCCCAATAATACACTTCAAATATCAAATTGTACATAAATGAACAAGCATCATAACATTATGTATATTTAAGTGGGATGAAAGTGGGGCAAGCCTATTTTATTATAGGTTTGTTGGAAATTAATAGATGTGAAACACAACTTCGACTAGTTTATATAATTAATACTAGATTACTATATAATTTGTTTCTTTTCAATTTAATATTGAAACCCTACGGTATTGTTGGGAATTAAATTGTAAATGGTTGGAGGTAGAGATGGTTTAGTTGAAAGTCATGAATTTAATGTGTCGAATACTCCCTCCGTCTATTCCTAAAAAAAGACGAAGGTAATAATAAATTGGGAAAAGAAAAACTAAAATTGTTGAAGCCGTTTTCTTTTTAAGTTACTCCATAATTGGAAAATTGACATTTGATGATTAGAAATCAAGAAGCAATTAATACATTTTTCAAATTATAAAACTGGCAAAATAAATTAATTGTGTTCGACTCGAATACAATAATAGAATCTTGATACGTATCTAATGCTTACTTTATGTGGATTTTTTATTTTTACGTTTAATCATGTGCCTAAAATTATGTGACAAACAGAAAACACGACTATCGGTTTGGATGAAATATGTAGGATGGCGAAGTGCATATTGTCGTTAGTAGTGACTAACGAGTGGGTAGGTACTAGCCTACTAGGTAGTCGGTCTTTTTCTCTTTACCATGTATTCGACACTTCTTTGAAAACGATAAAATGCATCTCAATTAGTTCGACAATTACCCAAGTGTACATCGTTGTACTAAAAAGCTTGAACCCTCTGAAAACCATTTCATGGCTTCTTTGATATATATTTTTAGCTAATTTACATTAAAATTTGATTTATTTTATTTATTGAGATAAGTATTTGATTAAATGGTGCATGTCCCATTCAAACCAATATGGTGGAAGGTTAGAGGTGAATTGGTATGAAAATTATGCCAATTTAATGCAAGATTCAATAGTTGAGTTGGCCTAACCAACATTCCAAATGCATCAATTTCACACATTTGGATCATCTATTACTTTTCCGTATTATACTTTTTATCGCAACAATAGTTAATCGTTACATATTAACATTCCAAATGCAGCAATTTCATACATTTGGATCATCTATTACTTTTCTGTATTATACTTTTTATCGCAACAATAGTTAATCGTTACATATTGAAAATATTTTTTTAATAGTAATTTCATTTATGTTTCTTGAAAACCTACCTTTCAACACACGACCATCACCAGTCAATCGATTGTCAATACAAGATTCAAAATAAAATACAATTAAAAGATTCGAATTGCAAGCTGAATATAAATCCCACCATCTCGATCTCTCAATATAGATTTTATCAAACACTATCGGAATCATATACTACATATGATCTTTGTTATTAATCTTATTTGTCATTTTCGTAATATTGGACTCATTATTTTCATTTTTTCTAAAATGACAAAGAATATTTCGCTGTAATTAACTGTCTCCTTAAAGGTGTCTATAGCTACATATCACCTCTTTCCTTGATTCCGATGCTCATTTCAAATGGGACTAATGTCAAGAGACGAAGAGAGTAGTGCCTAAAAAATGAAATAAAAAATAGGCCAACAAACTTTCTCCCATAGTAAGAAAATGTACCATTGCATAGTACACATTAGGTTAAAGTCACATGTTTATTCTTCCATAAGAAAAAATCATTTTCTTTAGATCATCAAAGATCTCACCTTTATTCAAAACCTTTTTTCCCTTTTCCCAAATTTATATATTCACAAATAATTTCCCAATTGACAACTGCGATAGCTAAATATATACATTGACATAAAAAATGTTAGATTTGGAAAAAAAAAGAAAAAAAAAAAGAAAAAAAAAAGGTTTTAATTTGGAGATCCATTTTGGATTTTATTCAAGATAGATAATGCTAATTTACTCCTTTGTCACGCCACCTAGTGGCTTTGTGTCCCCACTCTCTCTCCTCTCTCTCTACCAATTTTATTTAATAATGTAGTGAGAGAAACATTAATTTTTACAGTAACGGATCAACCAATGATAAGAGAACAAGGCAAAAATAGATATAAATCGGTGCAATAAAATAAGGGCAAAACTTTGATGTGTAATTATCAAAGGCTTCATTTAGATCTTGTTCCACATGGAATAGGTGTATGTATATATAATCCTCAAGTATTAAGAGAGTTCAAATGTAGATATTTGTGTAAGGAGAAACGATCTCCTACTTACCGAGGACATATTTAACGTGCTTATCGTTAATGTGTCTGTATTTGAGTAAATACATTTCTATATAAAATCAATACTTTGGAGACTTTGTTAAAGAAAGAAAATCGCAATTGATATATTTAGAATCTTTCGGCACACATTTGAATTACTGAAAATTAGAGATTACAATGAAATTTAGGTCCAACGAACATGTGCATGTTAGCTCTGGACTTCGCCTCATCGACAATTGTAGAAAAAATAGAAAAAAGGAAAGTTAAACTTGTACTCGTTCCCCGTCAATTTTAGTTATCATGTCATTCTAATTGGACTATCCCACATGAATTGTCATATTCACTAAAATAGAATGAATTGATCCTTACATCTTGATGCGGACTCCTTATTTTTCACTTATAACACTGCATCTAAAATTTCGTTTTGAAAATAAGCGAGACAATTAAAGTGGGATGAACCGTGTATTTATAAAAGAGGTTTCATTGGCTATAAAAAAAGAAGAAGAAGCAAATAGTGGGTAAAAATTAATGTATCTTCAACCATTTAAAATTTGATGATTGGTAGAAATTAGAGTAATTGGATCTGTTCACAAATTTTATGATTGATTAAATCTCCCAAAAAGAGAGAGTAACGACAAAAGGAAGAGCCAAATTAAATTCAAGTTGGAGCCAAAATTCATACAAGAATAATAATGCCTTTTCATCTCTACAAAAAAGTAATTAAAACTACTTAAACAAATGCAAAATGCTCTTACCAACATAAAGCAATTAATTAAATATACTCACAACTTAAAAATAATATTCCCCTGTCCCAGACGAATTGACTTGTTTCATCTCGATACGAAATTTCAAAATATGTGTTAGGTTGTATTATTAAAGTAAAAAGTAGGGGTCCATATTGAAAAGTAAAAGTAAAGATTATTTTTTCCATTTCAGAAAATAAATCAATTAAAGTGGGACGTAAAATGCAGTAAAAAAACCAATTATGTGTGCATGTATCGGCCCAGTGGTAAGGGTTTAAGTTTCGCGGCCAAAGTGAATAATTATATTAAATGCCTTTAATTATTTTTTCACAAGAGTTCAATAGACTTAAAGCAACATTAGAAGCTTAAAGCTTAAGTTTTATAACCAAATATTTCGAGTTCGAGTTAACATTGTCTGCAGATGCAGAGAGGGATCAGAGTTGCCAGAATGACAAGTAACATTACTGACAGTTAACATTAATTACATCATTAATTAATAATCAAATTCATAGTAAAGCAGTAAATAATACTACTATTATTAATTTAATTGCAGTAAATAATACTCGTACTACTAATTAAATGAAAAAATGGGGAAAGAGTAAAAGAGAGAGAATGATTGGAGCAAAGCATGTGGGTGCAATGATAGGGTGTAGATATGTAGTAGGTATTTGTATGGCTATGCCCAAGATTCCCTAATCTTAACAAATTTTTAGTGTATAAAATAAAATAATAATACATACATACTATAGTCTATACAAGAATAATATTTTATCATATGCTTAATTTAATTTGGCCATGCTTTATATCCTTCACGTGCGCCGTATTTAATCCTATGTTTTTTCCCCTTATTTTCCGGTTAGGGATTTCTCCTTTTTGGTATGGTTTTTCTATTTTAGAAGTAATAAAAAAAGTTATTTTCCTATGCATCGTACGAGTACAATACTGGTATTAGCAAAAATTGCAATCAAATTAAGTACCCTTTAAGAAATTAGATGAAATGCCAAACTTATTTTAAACTTATTCGTGTGAAGGTAATTAGGGCATTTGTAGTGTATGGGAATAAGTTGGATCAGATCGTTTTTATCAAACAAAAATTGAATTTCGATTTTCTTAATGGTAATAAATTATCGGTTTTTAAAATACCAATTGTATGTGATCGTTATCATCTTAACATATGGTTGAAGAGTTGCAGAATCTGAATGCTAGTAGTATGGCCTGATCAAAAACATACATTGAAACTGATAAACGTTTTTCTAAGAGAATCGAGCTATCGAATATGGGCCCGAGGGTAACCCGAAATCGCCTCTAGGGTGAATTTGTTTGTACAATAGAGAGATGGTAATGTTCTAAAATTAAAGAAAAAACTATAGAATAGTGTTAATTGTTTGATTGATGCGACATGATATAGTTTCTTTGTACAAAAAGACATGATTAAAATTGAAGTAATTTGACAACTTATTCGGAATCCAACAGTCCTTTTGTTTTTCCCTATCTAGTTTCAAGTTTGAATATTTTTTTAGGGTGTCAGAATTTGTTTGTTTATAACTTGAGAGGTTTTGTGAGATAATAAGATGTATAGGAAATGTTTTTTCAAATATTTTTCTCAATGTGGTAAAATATGATATTGGATGTGATAGCTAAATTACGTGATACATCGGTGAATTATTCGTTCCGTCTCACTTTAATTGTTCGGCTTTTCTAATTGAATTGTTTCAAATGAACTGTCTTATTTTTTTTAAATAATAAATGAACGTTTATATTTTAATGTGAGCATCTTACTTTTTATTTCTAACATTGTGCTTAAAAATTTGCGTCGAATTTGTGAAACCATCAATGAGATTCTAACTTCTCCACATATACGAATAACATGTTTTCCATGTCCAATCTGGCTTCGATGTCAGCATAAAAATTGGGAGGATTCGATCACGAATGCAAAATAAGGCACATCAAGAGGTCATGTATATAAATGTAAATTTTAAAACTCGTGCGCAAGGAAAAAATTGTGTGTTTACGGGACGATTATCCCCTTTTAATACATGAATGAACATGTCCATTACAATGTATAAATACACATCTAACAATTATAAATATGTCAACAATTTGAACAACTATTAAATGATGTATATAGTATGCTTAGCATAGAGTAAATAAGTTAAATTTCCATTAAATTTTAAACATAAATTACATGAGTTTTAGCACAAAATTAATAGTATGGATCATATGAATGTATATTGGGCTGGGGCAAAACATATAGTCCAACCAAATTAGGAACAACAAATTATTGGGCTCCCATTTTATTTATTCCTTTCTTTTTGGTGTTTGATTAAATTTACCAAACACCAATATTCAATTTAATTAATTTCTTTTATCACTTATATATATTTTATTTTGTGTTAATTAATTTTGTGAAGCTAATCTCCTCTACAATGGACACGTTTTGAATCAACATTATTAAACTTTCTTGTGTTTTTAAATAAGGATTTTTATATTATGTACACCGATACATGATAATAATTTTTTTGTTTATGGAGAATTCATGCGTCGAAAATTGCAACTCTTGAGTCAATAAATTCACCACAACATGCAGAGGTTTTGCCAAAACGTAAGTCGGTTTGGTCTCATAAATGTTAATTTGTGACATTTCGTTATTTTAGAAATCTTTCTCATGAAATATTTGCCGTATAAAAATTAGTTTATTATCGAGGCGGATAGGCATGTCATTTTATAATTTCCCAAGAAACACGAGCCGTGTATTGAAATAACAAAAAACTTTATGAACAAAAAAATGAGAAATCATTTGATCCATCGTTTTCTTTTATATAGTACTCCACTCATCCCAATCTTGATTTTTTTTTTTCCCGGTATTGAGATTTTGTAATAATATATTTTAATATTTTTTTTTGGGAAAAAATTTCATTACTAGTAGAAAAGAAAGGCGAAAGGTACAAGGGGTACCCGCCTGTTATAAACAATCATACAACACTCCACCCTTCGATCAACTTATTACCGGACCAATCTACAAAACGAATATTTTGATTGGTCACCCCCTTAACAACGCACCAACTCTAAGACCTGCATTTAATTTCAACTTCCAAATGCTACTACACATTTACACATTTTGTATTGGTTGGATTGAGAAATGGAGTAGTGAAAGTCCTAATTAATGAGAGAGGAGAGGATCCATAAAAAAGAAGTTGGCAATCCTAATTGGTAGGGTTTTGTCCCCACATTATCACAATTAAGAATATGACATTTTACTAACCCCTACCCTTAAGTGGGATTTGAATATGGATGGAGGGGCAATAGTCCACCCTTATCATCTCTCTCTCATGCCCTTTCCTTTTAGTGGGGGACCATTTTTTTTTGCCATTAACCCAAGAGATTATGTGGCTAATGATTCTCTTAAGATTTTCCAATTTTTTGACCTAAGCCCCAATTCACTATTGATCCTCACTTACCATATATGTCAAAAGCACTATCCTTCTTGGTCCATGAATATTGTTTACAAGATCTTAATTTGAGATCGGGAGTAAAGGGAAGTGGTTATGTTTCACTGTCTGATTCGTCCCATTTATAAACGGTTAATTTTCAATTCTGATTGTCTCATTATCATAAGTTGTTTCTGAAAATGAAAATGATTAGCCAATTAATTAATTGTTCATTTTTTTGAAACTTATGGTTTAAATTAAGTATGTATAATTAGAAAGCCTTAATTAACACGTACAATAGCTATTACAAACTACTAATCAAGACGTATGTGATTCTCATGTTGGAAAGAAAGTGGAGTCGTGAATCTACGAGAGACAAATAAAACATAAAGTAAAAACAATAGATAAATATATTCTGGTTTAAAGCTTTTTAATGATCCGTTTTTAAATAGATTCTTCGAGTAGGGTGGACTAAAAACAAGCCCATCTCTTATCAAGAATGAAAAGAATAAATAAAATAAAAATTACGAAGTCTAATTTACCAAGTAAAAAGCATAACAAGAAGTAGAAAAATAATTTTTCAAAACTCCAACTAAAACGCGTTATCGTTATAAAGGGAAAGTGACTCTCAAATACTAGTATGATTTCGTCAATTACTTATTATTATAAATAATAAATAAAAGTGCCCTTAAAAAACAAAATATCCTCAACTTGTGAAAGTAAATCTTATTGTTATTATTATTATTATTATTAGAATAAATTAAATTGAATTTCGTACCATTCATTAAAGTAAAGATAAGCCTAATCTCCATCATTATCACTAATTACAAAATCAAATCCCCAATTAGACTAATTTAATCTCTTGTTTAAGGGTCTCTCTCCTCCCTCTCTAGCCCCTTAGTTTTTGTCCACCCAAACAAAAATTTATTAAAAGAAAAGGAAAAAAAGGAGAGAGAGAGAGGGGGGGCACGCCGTTAGGAAACTAAACGCCGTTCCGCTAAACCTCTCCCATTTCTCACGTGACCTCAAAACTAACAAAGGTTTATAAAGCGGAAGTCACGTGACCTCTCGGGATGGCGCTGGAGCAGTTGAGTTTAGGAACGGTGCCCGTTGACGGCGGGGCGGACGGCCGTCAGCCCTCCGGCGACGGCGCGTCTGCCGGCGATGAGGGCGGGAAGACGGCGCGGCTGCCGCGGTGGACGAGGCAGGAGATCCTCGTGCTCATTCAGGGGAAGAGGGTGGCGGAGAACCGGGTGAGGAGGGGACGCGCCGCCGGGTCGGCGTTCGGGTCGGGTCAGGTGGAGCCGAAGTGGGCGTCGATTTCGTCCTACTGTAAGAGGCACGGGGTGAACCGGGGGCCGGTTCAGTGCCGGAAGAGGTGGAGCAATTTGGCCGGGGATTTTAAGAAGATTAAGGAGTGGGAGGTGAGGATTAAGGAGGAGACGGAGTCGTACTGGGTGATGAGGAATGATTTGAGGAGGGAGAGGAAATTGCCCGGGTTTTTCGATAGGGAGGTTTACGATATTCTCGACGGCGGCGTCGGCGGCGGAGGGGGTGTTGGTGAGGGGGAGGCTGGGATGGGTGGGGAATTGAGTTTGTCTTTGGCGCCGGGGCCGGTGGTTGAGGAGGAGGTGGCGGCGGAGGCTGCCGATGCGGAGCCGGAGGCGTTGTTTGATAGTGGGCGGAGCGCGGCGGTGGATGATGGGCTGTTTTCGGATTTCGAGCAGTCGGGACACGAGGAGGCGGGTCGGAGCTCCGAACAGAGTAGGGACACTCCGGCGAAGGATATACCTGCTCCGACGCCGATTTCAGGTAATTGCAATAACTGGTATCTTTGTCTCTCTTGTTTTTCTCATCGGCTGCTCTTGCTGTGTTCGATATCCATGATGGTTTGAATCGAACATGACACATTTCTTGAATATACATGGGTGTAAAATAATAGAAACGAGTCATTTAAATGGGACGGAGGGAGTATCATCTATATGTTGTGGAGCTGCGTGCTGTTTGTCTCAATAAGCATTCTAAACTAAGTGGTGATCATCATTAGAAAATGAATATAAACGTCGACTTGTTTGTTTATCGGTGGTTGATCTTCGTATCTGTTTGCTCAAGTTGCAGAGAAGCAGTGTCGATCATTTCCTCAAGAATCATCCCCTGGTCGAGGTACTTTCTCCTCACTCTCAGCAATCATATCTCGATAATACCTCACTACCATTGTTTCTTGCATTATTCAAACTATTTGCTTAACTGTTCATTTGTGCAAAACTTCTTCTAGTTGAACTGATTTGTATGAATATTTCTTTTGGATTGAAACTGTTGTTCTTTTCCCCCAACCAAGAAAAGAAAAGGGGAAAAAAAAAACGAAGATCGTTGAAATTCAATGGTGGTTTGTTTGGTTTTAGGGGAAGGAGTCTCATCTCTTTGTATCTGCAAAACTTTGGCTTATCGGGTAAAGTAACTGCGTTAGTCTTGTACAATTATATGCTAGTATGATGGTAGTAATATACAGCCGAGTGTTGCATTTCATTTCTGAAGTTTCGAGTGTACATGCAGCTAAATACGACAGCAACCTTTAAAATGTAGATACTCATTCTCTGTTTCTTGTGCTTGAAAATTTGAAATGAATTGCAATATTACCACCATTCTCCGTAGTTATTGGAGCATTTGCTACGGATGTAACTCAGAATGACTACTTCTTCATCCTTTCCCCCTCGTGGAATGATCAATTTGGCCCATACATAACCTGATCTTTCACAAGGAAATCATATACTACTAAGGTGTGGTGGTTAATCAAATTTGACGAGGTCTACATAATAGCTTGATATACATAGCTTAGATGTTTGATTGCTTATCTCGAACAGATGCAATGTTTGTTGTTAGCCCTTTCCAGTGAAGGATAGCTTAATCACATTCTTGGCCAACTTTCATGCCTCTTTCGTTTTGTGTCTTGCATTACGCCTAATGTTATCATTTGTTCAGACACAAACACAGAGAAAGCAGCAGGCCTATCAGAAGGCGATGAGATGGGGAAGGGGGAAGAAGGGAGGAAAAGGAAGAGGCGTGCAAGCGACGGAGAGGGGGAAACGACGGACCTCCTTCAGCATCAGCTGATCGAAGCTCTGGAGAGGAACGGGCGGATACTGAGCTCCCAATTAGAGGCTCAGAACAGCCATCTGGAGCTGGATAGAGAGCAGAGGAACGGGCATGTGAATAGCTTCATTACAGTACTGAATAAGGTGGCTGATGCTCTTGGAAGAATTGCAGACAAATTGTAGGTCTTTAATTTATTACTTTTGCTATTATTAATTAATTATTAGCTGTACAGAATTTGTTTTTTTCAATACTGTTTCCTTCAAGATTTTGATACTTAATTGTGCTTCAACTATTCATCAATAAAAGGGGTTATTTTTGGGTTGGGTCTTTCATTTTTCTTCTTGTTAGCTTTAAAGGTGATTTGGTTGCGCATTGTTTTTATACCCCTCCCTCCGTTCCACTTCAATTCGTTTGTTTTATTTAGGTACGAGATTTTAGATGCAGTGTTACGAATGAAAAGGAGAGGGCCATATTAAAAAATAAGGGTAAACTCGTTCCATTTTAAAAAGCAAGTCAATTAGAGTGAGACGTCTCAATCAAAATACGAAGCCAAGTAAAATGGGACGGAGGAGGAAGTACTTTATTATTGTGATTATTCTGTTTCTTGTTTTTTGCGGTTCTAATGAGGGAAAGCGTTTAATATTAATAAAAGAAACATATTACAAGACAATCACACGCTCTGGTTCCAATAACAGCTCCCTTTCGTTCCATTTCAATTGACTTATTTTATTTCGGTACAAGATTTTATATATAATGATAAAAGTAAAAAGTAAGAGTCCATATTGAAAAGTAGCGAGAGTGAACGAATTGTAATAGAAGGTCTCGAACAAAAAATGAAGTAAAGTGAAATGAGACGAGGAAATATGAATTTTAAGAAATTTAACGGCTTATTGGACAACTAATGAGGAATAGTACGGTATTTCCTCGCATTCATCATCATCCATCATCGAATTCGGCTCTCTCCACCTCTGCGTAATCAGTAATTCTCGGTTCTGTATTAATCCATTCTCTGCTTTGTTATGCATTTGATCTTTTGATTGATCCTGATTGTAATAGAATACCTACAATTTCGCGTTCAGCGCGATTCTTCATTTTTTATTTTTTCTCAAAGGGGATTTCCGATTGGAGTTTACTAGGGATTTTTGAGTATGAACGGCTATAGATTTTCTGCAACTTCCTCTTGTATTTTGATTCCAGTTTCCGTTTTTGCCTACTCTTTTGTTCTGCTTCACTTCAAAGTTCGAACCCTAGTTAAATGCTATGGAAAGACTATTGATTGAAGATAGTTGATGGCTTGCTTGATTCAGCATTCAATTGTTGTGTTGTGGGATTTCATTTCGGTTTTGAATGTGTGATCAATTTCGTCTTGTTTCAGGGCTTAGTATTTTACAGTAGCACAGTTATGGAAGCTGTGGGTGCTCAGATTAGGGTTCAGTCCTTGGTTGGTAAAGAGGCAGTCCCACCTCAATATGTGCAGCCACACGAGACTAGACCTCATCGCATTGCCGATTTTAGAAATGGTAGTGACGAGCCATCTCCGCCCGTTGTTGACCTCAGCAACGAAAGCTCGATCCACGAAGAATTGGGAAATGCCTGCAGAGAATGGGGGGTATTCCATGTGATCAACCATGGTGTTCCTCTTGAATTGTTGGGAGATTTTAGGAGATTGAGTCGGGCCTTTTTCGAGGATTGCAGGATGGATCAGAAGCTGAGCTATGCTTGTGACCCGAGTTCCCCTGCTTCCGAGGGGTATGGGAGCCGAATGCTGGTAGCATCTAACGATACGGTTTTAGATTGGAGAGATTATTACGATCACCATACTTTGCCCCTATCCCGGAGAAATCCATCCAAGTGGCCACACTTTTCTCCTAATTATCGGTGAATGTTCTTATCTCACACTGCTGCATACTAGTGATAATTAGGGCTGGGGAAATATACCGAAAAATCGGTATACCGTCCATACCGTGCCGAAAATTTACCGAAAATACCGTAATTAAGGTATACCGATATTTTCGGTAAGGTATCATACCGTACCGGAAGACAAAGGTAAGGTAAAGGTATCAATTTTTGAATACCGGGGTATACCGTTACATACCGTTGTCGATGTATATACAGAAAATAAGGTATATACCGGTATCGCAGTATATACCATTATCGCAGTATATACCGCAAGTAGGGTATATACCTTATATTATGTATATACCTTAAATTATGGAGTGGGATTCGAAAGTTTTTTATGCTCTCGTTGTGTTTTGAATTTAGATGTTTTGGATTTGAATTTGATAATATGTTTTATTTTGAAGAATTTTGGAGTTTAAATATTTGGGTGCTATTTATTGTATTATAAGTTTCTAAGATATGAATTATACATATATTCATTAATTTATTTATAATTAATTAAAGGTATACCGTGGCATACCGGCTTAAGGTATGGTATACCGAAAATAAGGTATGGTAAAGGTATGTAATTTGCTCATACCGAAATTAAGGTATACCGGTTTAAGGTATACCGACAAGTAAGGTAAGGTAAAGGTATGTAAAATTAGCATACCGTCACTTAAGGTAAGGTATAAGGTATGATGAAAATACGAAGGTATACCGTACCGACCCACCCCTAGTGATAATGCGTTTTTCTTGATGACGGTTGGCTTCATTCCGTTGTTCGTGTGGGGGTGTGTGTGTGTGAAGTAACTAACTGAAAGTAGTTGTGTGACAGAAAAGTTGTAGCAGAGTACAGTGATCGGATGAATGCCCTTGCTGAAAAGTTACTATCTTTGATCTCGGGAAGCTTAGGGCTTCCACCTTCGTGCATCAAAGATTCTGTTGGTGAATTCTATCAGAATATTACTGTGAGCTATTACCCTCCTTGCCCACAGCCCGAGCTTACTCTTGGTTTGCAATCGCATTCTGATATGGGTGCCATTACACTTCTCATCCAAGATGATGTGGGAGGGCTTGAGGTTTTGAAGGATGGAAAGTGGGTGATGGTGAATCCATTAAGTGATGCTATACTTGTGATCCTGGCTGATCAAACTGAGGTATGGGTCGATTAATCGTACTATTTCCTTGAAGGATGAAAAATGGGTGTTGGTTAATCCATTATGTGATGCTATATTTGTGATCTTGGCTGACCAAAAGGAGGTATGGGTCTAATAATCGTGTTATTTATTCAATGGTGAAGGTTTCGTGGTTTTCGGAGGTGATTATGAGGAAGAATTTGCTGAAATTGCAATTGTTTTGAGTATGCGATAAAGCATAAGCCACTTTATATATGATATGAATATGATAGCTTACTTGATGTTAATACTCTAGGATCTGGCTGCATATTGGATGTTAACGGGGTAAACATACGTAACATTCACAGCAAGTGCTATTACCTAGTTCTCATCACGATTAATGATTGCTCTAGTTGAATTTTATGTTTGAGATGTCTTAGTGTGAGAACCTGCATTCGATTGAGTCGGGGTATTGCATTTTATAGGCTTCGATACCTTAGTCCTTGAGTGTTTGTCAAGCTCTCAATGCGTAGTATGTGATTAAATGTATCGAATAACAGATTTAGGAGGAATACATGTTGCACTCTTAGTAACTTGATAACGATGTCTATTGTCTTTACTGTCAGGTGATAACAAATGGACAGTACAAGAGTTCTGTGCATCGGGCCATCACTAATGCGAAGAGAGCACGGCTTTCTATTGCCACGTTTCACGACCCTTCCAAAACAAAGCTGATATCTCCAGCTTTAGAGCCGCCCAAATATCGCCCTGTCGTTTACGGGGACTATGTTGCTTCGTGGTACACAAAAGGGCCGGATGGAAAACGCAATATCGATGCTCTCCGGGTTTAATGACTTGAATGAATTCGATTTTCTTTTTTTTTTCTTTTCTTGGGGGTATGTTGATAATTTGTGCAAATTCATGAATATAGACGTGAATTATCGGTTATCCTCTGCGGTGAAATGCATCTAAATATAAATGGTTTTTGATCATGATTTAGGGTGCAACGAATTCATAGTTTTTGGGTTTTCATAACATCAAGGAGGACTCGAGCTCGAGACTACGAAGGTCGCGGGCACAATTTGAGCCTCTTTACACATTGTCAAATTTTTATCAAGAATCCCAACTGATCTTGTTATTCCTCATAACTCTTGTAAAATACGATTACACGATCACACGCTGGAGACTGACATGACTCGAACTGCAGTCTCGTTTTATCGACCAAGTTGCATTTCGTCGTAAATGCAATGTTGACATGAGGAATGTCGCATTGCCAATACAAAACCAAAATCATCAAGAACTTGAGATGTTGAACACACAAATCTTACACTTATATTCACATAAAAAGGGAAAAAGAAATAAATTAAAAAAAATGGAAAAAGCAGTGAATTGTCTGGACTTGGGTGTCTTGTAGTTGTGAAGTGTCCCCATCTTGTCTCTCTCCTTTTGCTTTCTCTCTCCCTCTCTTAATTTATTTACTTTTCAATTTCAAAATAATCTTCCTTTTCTACACATCTTAAAACTTTTAATTATACGAGACACCTAATTTAAATTTTCCCATTCCCCTCTATTCCGAATCAATTGTCCTATATATCAAATCGAATAGTTTCACATTAATTGTCGTATTCCATTAATGGAATAAAATTAATCATTTTTCAATGTCACCCTTTACTTTTTACTTTTAACATTGTATATAAAATTTTATACCCAAAAAAATCGGGACAATCGATCTTCGAAGGAGTATTGTTTTTGGGTATCTCCGTTGGCAATCGATGTTTCTCACGTGGCGATCTGTTCCTTGTTTTGCAATCTCCTAGGTTCATCATCATTTCCTCAATTTCAAAATATATTATCAACAAATTATTGGATTATACATTTCGTATGAAACAATAAAATTAATCTAAATACTTTTTAGCATTCAACTCAAACTTTTAATGCTTTTTAGGAAATCCGATCGATTTACTATCTATTTTAATGAAAATAAAACAGAATTTCGGTTACCTTTTGAATTTTAAACTTGACCCTTTTTTGTGTTAGAATTGTGTGAAAAGAATAATCCAAATTTATTCTCACAAAATGCTTGAAAATGATGGGACTTGCTTCTTAAGCTCGATGTCGTTTTGTTTTCCCTCTTCTTTTGGGTCTTTTCACACCGTCTCTTTAGTGACATCTAATAAAATTGAAACGATACAGAGAAGATAAACATAATATTAGTCCATGTACAAAGATGACACGCATAAATCAAAAATCCGGTCTTTCCAAACGAAGCCACACTTATTTGGAAAGAAGGAAGAATTGATGATTAATTATGCATCTTCAAATTGGGCTGATAATATAGTGTTATGAACCAATCTTGAACATTTTTTTATTTGTAACGTGAAATTTAGATCAATTAAACGATACTGCGGATTTTAGTTTACTTTTGAAATGGTTCGATAATGCGAGTTTTTTGATGTATAATTTTCTGGCATCATATGGATAACTTGATTTTCGATCTATAATTTTCAATGCATCTTACGCCGTTTTGTGGATCCCAACTCATTTCAAGGCCAAGTTAAGCCACTTCCACGGTGTAGGAATTTGAGATCAATATCATAAATGAAAAGGCTTAAAGGTAATTACAAATAAATAAAGTTTATATTACAACTTAAAATTTTAAAAAAGTTATCAAAGTTCATGAACTACTAAAAAGGTAATAAATTTGTAAATAAAAGGGGAAGAGGGAAAAAAAAAAAAGCATACAATGTATAAGTGCAAGATTGTAATTCATAGTGTAGTGCCCACTCTATTGATTTTAGAAGAATATTCCATTTTAGCTATTTAATTTATAGTAGCAGATAATTATATCAATTTAAAGTAGAATATATTCCTCTCTAACGATATTGATTGATTGATAATCAAGTTTTATATTTGAAGGCTGAAAATGATAGTATGAATAATATTTTGCTAAATCAATGTTTGTTTTTTCATATAGCTGAAAATAAAAGTAATTTGTGATGTTAAGCCACAAAATTCCGGGCGCCGAAAATGAACAGGATTGGGGAAGTGGGATGGGGATAGTATATGTGTGGAAATTCACATCGTATGTAGGCAAGACACTGCTCCAAACAGTGGCGGAGCTAGATTCCGAGGTCAGGAGTGGGTAAGATGTTCGATTAGTGATAACATTTATATTGGAGAAAGTAATATGAGAAAAAAGGGTCATGTAAAATTTTCTCCTCATTTGGGTGCCCGAACTTTTATACAGCTCGTTCGATCTTTATACACTCAAAATAAACGCCTTGACCTAAAGTGATAAATGGACTATTTCATTAACACACAAAGCTCTCTATGAAAGCAAAACTATCTCATGGTATGAAAAGAATGATAATACATGCTGCTCATTTCATTTAGCTCGTTCGTTAACTACAGAATAATTATATAGAGTAAAAAGAGAAAGCCAAGAAAGAAAAGGAAGACAAAGGAAAGAAAAGGAAATTGCAAGTAGTCAAAAAGTGAACAAGGCTAGGGCCATAGTTGCTGTTAAAGTTGCCATCTTCACCACTCTTCTTTTCACTTTTCTTCATTTGATCTAGGGTTTCATATTTCTTGATTTATTCTTGATTTTATTTTATTAAAAAAAAAAACTAAAGAATATTATAGTGCAATGAAAATGATAGTGCCACCCCTCCAATTTTCCTTTGACAAAACTGCAGAAAATATTTGTAAAGGTATATATGCCTCCCCTCCCCCCAGTGCTTGTCCACTAATCTAATTAACTACTAATTAATCTTATAATTATTTTTTCCCCTCTATAATTAACAATTAAGACTTTTGCACAAAACTATCTTGTGCCACATGTTAGTACGTTGCATATTGCATTTCCACGATATATGCACTTAGAATCTTTCGACACCTATTTCAATGTGTCGAAAGTAGATGTTCCGATAAAGTTTAGATTCCATCAGATAGTAGTCTATCAAGTGAGGTTTGAATTTTACTGTTACTTTTATTTTTCGACCCACTAAAATACGTGTCGAAATATCATAAACGTATAGAAAATAGATTGTTTATAAATTTCATCTTATCCAATATAAAAAAAAAACCTTTATATATATATTAAAATATACTTAACCATAATGATGCCAGTGCTAAAAAGTAGTACTATGATTTATTTAAAAAACTATTGCAATAAAATTTCTAATGTTTTGTTCCCTCTCACTAGTTTGAGTATAATAAGATGAAAATTATGCTAGTTTCCACCTCATCACATGCTTTCAATCTTAAATGAAAATGATATTGTGTTTTTTCATGAGGTATTTAAATAATAATATTAAATTAATTTAGAAGATTTGATTGGCATTTTTGGCAAGTGGGGTGGAGATAAATATTGGCTCATGCTATTCAATAATTAGGAGAGGAAAAGGGGAAAAGAAAGAGTCAAGTATTAATGGAAGACAATGACTTTGTTATCAAATGACAATAAGAATGAATGTTTGGACTATGTATACTTACCCCTAACATATATTAATGTCTCATCCTCTAATATTATTGCCAATAGATTAGATTGAACTACTACCAAACATTTACATAATTCCAAAATTAAACTAGAATGAGTTGGAAAAAAGCTCCTGATTCAGATTGAATTATAGAAGTTTCTAAAATCCATGCACCTTAGTTTTGTTTTAAGTGTCACATTTAAAAGTTTTTTTGATCATTTTTAAATATTCCATTTTGTAATTTGATAGTAAAATACTTGGTCCGTCCCACTCGATTTATCTTGATTTTCTTCTAAAGGTGTTGCGTTTCATTTGTCACGTTTTAAAATGTGAAAATAATTAAAGCCTAATTAGTTAAAGTAAATTACTAATCTAATATGCTAGTGGTCTAATCATAATCTGCACGTATTTTAAAATAATTTAAATTATAAAAATTAAGATCAATTATCGTAACTTATTTGTCCATTCTCAGATTTTTTGCATTTTTTTTAATGTCAAATTAAATGTTTTAATACGTTTTGTTTTTTTGTTTTTTTTTTCATTTAAGACCAGCCATCGATATATTTTTGTGGATTTACGATGCTTTATTTAACAAAAAAAAGAATTACTATAACTTAAAATGCTTACTATTCCACTTTTATCATTAATGAACTTATATATTAATACTCATACACAATAGTAATTAGACAAATTAAACAGGGACGGAGAGAATAGTGTGATACTCATTTATCGGGGATGAATGATACTATAACTTTATAAAAACACGGAGGACGGAGGGAGTACTCTATTTACACCCTATTTACACCCATGTCATGAAAAACTTATAAAATTCCCAATTAAATGAAGGAGGAGGTCGACTGTTTTTAATTCGTTGAATATTTAGTCCATAACGAGAAAAAAGTATTTAATATGAATATACCGAAAATAATTCCTCCCCTTGGAATATTTAATCAAAAAGAATAGTGGGCCACCACCAAAAAAATACTAGGCAATAAAGAGAGAAAAAATTCTTGATATTCTCAAGAACTGAATATTACTTTTACATTATCCCCTTCAAAAAAGATTTTTTTTTTTTTACTAAATTACTAAAAATTTACTATTGAATATTACAAGAATTAGATGCTGAATTTACACAGTATAAAATAAATAAATGCAGTGAAAAGAAAAAGGAAATAAATCATAAATAAATAAATCTGAGTGTGTAATTGCTATTTCAAAAGTATCTGCTTTTCTTAAAACACTCACTTTCTTTCCTTTTTTTTTAACTCAAAAAACAACAATTTTCAGTTCTTCCACTTTCTCAACTTTACTCATTACTATAATAATTAAATTATAACAATACAAATTATAGTATTGTAAGAAAAAACAACATTAAGAATACACTCCCTCCAAATTTTTTTCACTGAAAAATGAAATTAATCCAACTAATTATTACACTTTAGAAAGAAATAAAGAAAAGAAAAGAAAAGAGAGGGCACTCCACAAAATTCACACCTTTTTTCTTGATTCTTCAACAAAACATTCATCAATTCCCAAGATTTCTCCATTAACAGACACAGATAATCTCTTTATCTCACTTGGTCTCCACTCTCACTCTTCCCTTCACTTTCCTTTCCCCTAGGGTTTGGGTTCCTCCTTGCTCCTCTCCCTCCCTCTCTCTCTCTTCTAGGGTTTTGTACCAACACAATTTTGATTTCCCATTCTCTCCATAGAAAAAGTGCTAAATTGGGGAAGGAAAGCCCACATTTTGTTTTTCAAGAAAAAGTAAATGGAATAAACCCATTTCTAAAGATTTCTTTTTTTAGTTTTTTATTTTCTTGGGTCTCTTTTCTGGAGCTGAGATTTGGAGGTGGTGTTGGATCAGTGAAGTTATGAGATCGGCAGAAGTGTTAGTTATGGTAGTGATGGCTTAAGCTCGAGGAGAAGTAAAGATCCTGTATTTAACAGTCAATGGAAGTTTGGTGAAAAGTAATCTTCAATCTTGAACCAAAAGAAGAAGAAGAAGAAAGTGTAGAAGAATTTTGGCTGCAAACATGCATTTTGCTAAGCTTGATGACTCTCCTATGTTTCGTAAGCAGGTTGGTACTTTTCTTTGTCAAAATTCATTTTTTTACTTTTTTTTTTCTTTCAGCTTTTTTTTGCTGGAAATATGCAGGATTGAGTTAGTATTTGGCACTGGTTGATGATGATTTGTGATTTTATTTCTTCTCACGGTGCTCAAATACTGAATTTGTGGTTAATTTGCCATGTATCTCTTGCTCTTTTCTGATAATGGATTTGTGATTCTAGTTGTTTGAAAGTGCTGTATTTGCTTTTACTCGATTCATTTGATCTTTTGTGGTTGTGATCCTCTGTGCTTTAACGGAGTTTTCTGTAGAAGTAATTTGGCTTTGTTCATGTCTAAATATCAATGATGATATGTTGTTTATAGTTTTGGACCCTTATGTTCTGTTTATGTTAGTAATTATGATAGGCACCAGCTGCATGAAATCGTATAGTGATGGTAAACTCAAATTTCGCGAACGTGGATAGAACATGGCCAATTATACAAGCAAAGCATGTGCAATGTGCTATTTGATTGTCTTCCATTCCCATTTTCGGGTTTCAGTTTGTCATCGTCCTCATTATGGGGATGTAAGGAAGTCCTGGAATTGTGACCTTTTTTACGTTGCCATTTCATTCTTGATGCCCAAGAAGATGCATTCTTGAAGAATGCGTTTTATGATAATGCTTGCCTAGGAGTTCTTACGTTGCCTGTCCTTAAAGATAAATTAAGTAGTGGTACCCTCCATTGGAATCTCAACTGCTATGAACTCTTCGCATTCGAAGATCATACTAGAATTGTTTTTCTGTTGTATGCATTTCTAAAAAAAGCAAAGACGATCCTATTTTGAGACCGTGCTGGTCTCCGAAAGCTTATTGTAGCTTCAGTAAATTTGAGCTCATCCTGTAGTAAATCTATGAAAGAGTCTCACTTCTCATATATGTCATCCACCGTTGTGTTGAATTTAGTTTCATTCCCTCTATCTTTGCTTGTTCATGCTCTTTGATATTTTTCTGAGTTAGTTCTGCGTCTTTTGTTTCATGGTTAACAGATACAGACCTTGGAGGAAAGTGCCGACTCCTTGGGGGAAAGATGTTTGAAGTTTTGCAAAGGATGCCGAAAATACACGTGAGGACAATCATCACTATTATTGTGCTTCAATTTGTATCCTTGTGATACTTTCATCTTATTAGCTGAAGCTACTCCCTCTGCTGTCTTTCCTTTTCTTTTTAAAATTTATAAGCTAGCTTATGAATATGAAGCAAGGAGTTTATCAGTTGACAGTCAGTTGCTAAACAGAGCATACCTGTTGTCGCCTCATTTTTCTATTTGATGATATGGTGTCTAAAAAGTTTTGAGTATCTTTTTTCTGTTTGCAGTGAAGGACTCGGTGAGGGATATGATGGAGACATAGCATTTGCTAGTGCGTTGGAAACTTTTGGTGGTGGTCATAATGACCCTATTAGTGTTGCCTTTGGAGGTATGAATGCATGTTCTAAATTTTCACCGTTTGCTATTTAAATTGTAGCTATGGCGCATTAGTATTTATCTTCATCACACATCAATATTGGTTTCTTTTTCCCTCTGTGTTGACAAGCATATGGAACTATGGAAGTCAAGAGGCCAGTGTAGCACTTTAATTATCAAATGCCGATCTTGTGAAATACACTCGTATGCTAGTTACCTTTTTTCAGTAGAGTATCTAGGAAGGCTCAAGATGAGATGATATCTACCTTTAGCGTTTCTTGATATGAATGGCAACACCCTAGATTTCCTGAAACTTCTTTAAGTGAATCATAAGCACTAGAGGTAGATACAATAATTGGAACCGTAATTATTGGTGTGGGTGTTAATATAACATTGTACCACATGACACATGCTAAAACACCTCAATCAATTTACTGTCTTATGAATCTTGATGAATGCTATCCTTTTGGACCAATTGCTTTTCAGTTTTCTTGATCTTGTTCCATAGTATCCATCGGTTGTTTTATTGATAAAAGTCCCCCATTTATTTTCTTTATGAACCTGAGCTTCTATTAGTAACTCGATTAACATTGATTATATTAGCTTAAAATTCTGGTACTTGTAGGTCCTGTTATGACGAAATTCACTATTGCATTGAGGGAAATTGGGACGTACAAAGAAGTTCTTCGATCTCAGGTATGAAATAATGAATTTTTTCTGCATCTATACTTTATGTAGATTGTAGAGATGAGGCTCGTAAGGAAGAAGGTGTATTATCAGTCTGTTGGAACTCTTTTTGGAAATTGAGCTGTACTTCCTATAGCTTTTACTTGCACAACCATATCAAGAATACATGCATGCTTCCTTCAAATGATATTGTATTTGATTGTGAAACTTACAACGTTTGACAATTATTCTGCAAACATTTATCTAACTGTTGCATTTTGCTTGTACAGGTTGAACACTTGCTAAATGATCGATTGCTGCAGTTTGTGAACATAGATTTGCACGACGTCAAGGTACCCAATGATTTTGACTCCCTTAGATTCAAGTTGTTCTCTGATGCAAATTAATAGAAAACTTCGAACTTTATAACTTCCTTGGGCATATAAGCGTCTTTTATTGGTAATCTCAGTACATTAAAATTTGCTGACTTGTTATTCGTTATCCTGGAGTTGTTTATCTGCACATTCCATCAGACATCTCTTTCGTGCTTATGAGCCTTTTGCTTGATGGAATTCTAGTTGAAAGTTTTGTATTCTTCTAACTTATGCCCAGAAGCTCCGCCATATGCCAGCCAAACATAATTGCACTAATTTATGCATGCAATCCGTGTTTTGGGAATACCCTTTTCCTTCATCTTTTATAGCTACCTCATGCATTTCTTCCACTCATGTCTTACCCTGTAATTGATATGTCTCCTGGTAACATTTGTTGTGAGTCATCTTTATTCACACTCCCTGCTGTAATATAGTTTTTGATCATTTTACTAATGGATTTTAGCTTGCAGGAGGCACGGAAACGCTTTGACAAGGCTAGCCTTATCTATGACCAGGTAATCTTCCAGTCTGATTCTCCATTTGTGCTTTTGCGTGTAGCTTCCAGTGCCTTCTGTCGAGGCATCTTGTTGGGTCTAACAGTTGGAATGTAGTAGTAGTTTAAACTTTGATATTACAATTGCCTCTAGTTTTGCCCGTATGGGCTTTGCACACACACCAAGAGTTTTGTTAGTTAACCTATTATTGTTGTACAGGCTCGTGAGAAGTTTTTGTCATTACGGAAAGGCACAAGAAGTGATGTAGCAACTGTCCTGGAGGAGGTAAACGATCGACTTATTTTCCATGGAACTAAATCATAACCAGAACTGCATGAATTAATATATGTCTGGGATGTATCCAGGAGCTTCATCATGCCAGGTCAACTTTTGAGCAGGCGCGATTTAGTCTGGTTGGTCATTTTCCACTCACTGTATATCTTTAGATTATTTTGAAGTCAGATTAAGGGTTCGTTGCACAAAGCTTACTTTGAATGATTACAATCCAGGTTACCGCTCTTTCAAATGTTGAAGCAAAGAAAAGGTTTGAGTTCTTGGAATCAGTTAGTGAAACAATGGCTGCTCATCTTCGCTATTTTAAACAGGTAGAGTGGCTGAATCTCTTAATGTAGTGCTTTTTTCGTTTCCGAATCTCAAATTCTTTGGTTTGTGTAGGGATATGAGCTGTTGCATCAGATGGAACCATACATTAACCAGGTTTGTCTCAGTTTTGCTTTCATTTTGGTTGTAGAGTCGAGTATATGAGTTCTGAAGATTAGTTGCTATTCTTTTATGTTACTCTCCCCTTCGTAAAGCTTTGGTAATAATGTGCAGCAACATTTCCTTTTCGTGCTTATTAGTTAAATCCCGTGTATCTTGGAGCAGGATACATCTACCTGCCATTAGTTAGTTAGCAGTAACTGAGAAATATTATATTGCTAAAGGATTATGTTTGACACACTATTTAAGTTCTATTTACTCGAGAAGTATTGTATTGATTGTCTATATTTCATACAGGTGTCAACTTATGCGAAACAATCGAAAGAGAGATCCAACTATGAGCAGGCAGCTCTTAACGAGAGGATGCAAGAATATAAAAGACAGATTGATAGAGAGAGCCGGTGGTCTTCGAATGGTTCGAAAGGATCTCCTAATGGAGATGGAATCCAAGCCATTGGGAGGAGTTCACATAAGATGATAGAAGCTGTTATGCAATCTGCTGCAAGAGGAAAGGTTAGAGAATATTGACATTGTTTCTCTTTCTCTGAATTGTCATTTTTATTTCGTTTTCCTATTTCTTATTTGTATGCCTAGCTGAAGCTTGAAATATCATTCAGGTTCAAACAATTAGACAAGGTTACCTTTCAAAACGATCCTCGAACCTGAGGGGTGATTGGAAACGAAGGTTCTTTGTTCTTGATAGTCGAGGGATGCTTTATTATTATCGTAAAAGAAGCAGCAAACCTTCTGTGAGTGGATATTTTATCTATATGCTTATATGAAAAGAAAAGGTCCTTCTCTCTAGTTATCACACTGAATATATCATTGACTGCAGGGTTTGAGCACTCAACTTTCTAATCAAAGGAATAGTTCTGAATTGGGTTCTGGGCTGCTAAGTCGTTGGCTGTCTTCTCATTATCATGGTGGGGTACATGACGAGAAATCTGTTGCTCATCATACTGTGAACTTGTTGACTTCAACAATAAAAGTCGATGCTGACCAATCAGATTTAAGATTCTGCTTCCGAATAATATCGCCCACAAAAAACTACACGTTGCAGGTCTGCTTTCTTATAGCTTTATGGTTTCTCTGCTGCTATTATTTTTATAAGATAGATTTCCTGGTACCTCTTATTTGATGATCATGTTTGGTATCTATATAAATTGTTCCTTTTGCTTGTTAGTGCAGGCAGAGAGTGCCCTTGATCAAATGGATTGGATTGAGAAAATCACAGGGGTGATAGCCTCGTTATTGAGTTCTCAGACTCCGGAAAGGGTAACTTTTTTCTAAGGTGCTATGCATTAATCATCCGTAACTTGTCATATTCTGATGATTAAATGTTTCTCCATCATTGATTCAGTGTTTAGCTGCTAGTCCGATGGGAAGCGGTCATCATCGGTCCACAAGTGAGAGCAGCTCATTCGAAAGTGCCGACTTTGATCATGGAGCAGTTGAAGAATACACATCAGAGAGATTTAACTCTTTACAGATAGATCGACCCCAGAGAAATGCACAGCAGCAAAGAGCTGGTGCAAAAAACGAGAAGCCGATTGATGTGCTACGGAAAGTCTGTGGTAATGACAGATGTGCTGATTGTGGTGCTTCAGAACCAGACTGGGCATCCTTAAATCTCGGCGTTCTTGTATGCATTGAATGCTCCGGTGTTCACCGTAATCTTGGTGTACACATATCTAAGGTATAGGCAAACATATTTTTACCAGACCACTAAAGTTATTCTCGATTTTGAGATGTTGCGTGTTCAACTCATAATTTCCTCTGTATTATAAGTTGATATGCAATCCATCGTTGCAGGTTAGGTCACTGACTCTTGATGTGAAGGTCTGGGAGCCATCGGTATTAAATCTATTTCAGTCTCTGGGAAACACATTTGCAAACTCGGTATGGGAGGAATTATTGCAGTCTAATGGTGTCTTCCAAGTTGATCTTGGTCCCACAGGGTAAAGCTCGTTACAACATAATAGATTATGTGCTTTGCATGAGCTGGCTTTGTCGTAAATTTTCTGTACGTTTCTTATTTATTCCTTTCTTCTGAAGCTTATATCGGACTAATAAGCCACAAATGCTTTACTTCAGCAAGCCCAACCCCGCGGATTCGATTTCGACCAAGGAGAAATTTATTCATGCCAAGGTAATTTAGTTCAGAACGGAAAATTTATATAACTCCCTTATGATAATTATGAGAGAAAAACGAGATTTTGATGTTACATTTTCTGCATAATATCTTCGATTATATAATTTCTTGGTGTACCTGCATGCTGTAGGATTAAAGAACATCAAATGTTATAGTCTAAAGAACTAACATCGAATCCATTCTCTTCCTTGCCTTGTCTCTTCATTTGTCATCTGAGTCGATGATGTTTCTATATGCTGTTTCAACAGTATGCGGATAAACTTTTTGTTCGAAAAGCCATGGACCACCAGCCTCTAGAACAGCAGATGTGGGATGCTGTACGTGCCAATGACAAAAAAGCTGTATACGGGCTCATCGTCAACTCAGAATTAGATATAAACGCTATTTATGGGCAAGGAGCCAGTAGCTCGTCCCTTACCCTTGCCAAAGTAATGCTGTTGCAAGAGCAGACTCCCTACTCCGATTGCTTGGAAACCGAGATCACGTTTCCAAGCTCCATAAACCCCGCAAGTACAAGTGATGACCATAGTGGCATTGAGGATCTCGATGGGTGCTCGTTGCTTCACCTTGCTTGTGAAACTGCAGATATAGGAATGATAGAGCTTCTTTTGCAATATGGTGCTAACATAAATGCTACTGATTCGAGGTGTCACACTCCCCTTCATCGGTGTATTATCAAAGGCAAAGCCGCGCTTGCAAAGCTTCTCCTTACAAGGTAACGAGATTGTAAATAATCGCATGCATTCATTGCCTTGAAAGATTCTTAATGGATTATTGAAAAATCTAGTTCTCCTTAGTTCATACGATTGAGTTATTCGAAGGATTGGGGGATGAAACGAGCTTAAATTTTGTCAATTTCTTCGTTAGGCACGTATATAGAATGATTAAATGGGACATCATTACATTTGTATGCTCTTAGTATCGACTACTATGTTTTCTTCAGGGGGGCCGATCCACGAGCTGTTGACGAGCAAGGAAAATCAGCTATTCAGCTTGCTGTAGAATATAGTTTTGGCGACAACGAAGTCCTCACTATTCTCTCCGAAGCACATGGCTGACAAGTTCGTTCAATCGAGGAATTGACAAGAAATCTCTTAAGGCCGTGATCCGGGATTCAGGAGTAAAGTCTTGTAGTGTAAATTATGTATCATAAGTTGCTCTCCGGTGGAGAAAAACGTCGATCGAGATCGCGGGTGTCTGCAGAAATGGCGCATGGCTGTAGATTGGATGATGTTGAGAGGTAACAAGGGGAAGAAGATTTAGGTGGTAATGAAATGAGACTGGGTTTTAATTAATATATATATATAAATGTGTTGATTGAGTTTTATTATTATTTTATTTTTAATTATATTAGAAATGAGGGGGATTTTTGTGTGTTGTTGTACATGCTTAGTTTAGGGTTGGTGAGTCACATAATATTTGTGTATACTTTGCAGGAATTTGAACCTTGAGTTTTTTGCCTCTTTTATTCTGTTATTCTATTAGGTGGTGCATGTAATTTTCTTGTCTCCGTTCCACTTTAATTGTCGTGTTTTTAATAATTAGGTCGTTTCCTATTAAATATTCCGTTTTTAAAATGAAAAGAATTAATCTTTATTTTTCAATGTAGATTGTAGTTTTTTTACTTTTAACCTTTTATTTAAAATCTTATCATAAAATGAAACAGAATGACCGAAGTGCGACGAAGTGCGACGGAGGGTATATTAAAGAATTTAAGGTTAAAGATTCTTAGAAAAAAAATATTATTTAATAATAAAAAAAAAGTATAGTACTCCTTTGTTCCAATCTATTAGTTTCATTTGTCATTTTTGTTTGTCTCATTTATTAGTCTTATTTCTTAAAATGACAAAGAATACTTAAAGAATATTTGGTTACAATTCATTGTTTCTCATCAGAATTAATTACAACTATATATTCTCTACTCATTTGGTTCCCGTGTCGAAAGCAAATGGACTAATAGATTGGGACGTCACTTGGTTCCCGTGTCGAAAACAAATGAGACTAATAGATTGGGACGGAAGGAGTAATATGAATGAAACCCAAGAAAAACATTATGATTGAAATAATAGTATGTTGATAAAAAAGAGAGAAATGGCATGAAAAGAAAGAAAATGATTGCCCTTGCGTGGGTAACAAAGAATAACATAAATTAAATCAAGGAAAAAGAAAAGGGAAAATTATTCGAAAAATAATTTCATTTCCATCAATCCTTTGATTTAAATATTCATAAAAAAAGGTGTATTTGTGCATAAATTCCCGTGAGGAAGATCGACGGCTGAAAATTAAGGATGAAAAAATGGAGGGTGGAGATGGATTAAGCACAGGGTTCGATGGGGGGATTTTTGCTTTCGGCCAGCGACAGAGACCAGCTAATCTATCCCCTTGCTTACGTGGACGTGGGCCCACTCACTCCTCTCTCTCTTTCTCTGCGCGGGAAACATCCTTTCTCTCTCTCTCTCTCTCATCTCATATCAATGTCTTCTCACCTTAAAACAATAATTAAAATAAATACTCCGTAAATAAAATTAAATAAAATCAAAAGAAGAAAAGGATATTGAAATTATTAAAAGTATGTTAAGAATAAGATTCTTGTATAAAACAAAAGAATCGTATACCTATTATTAGGCTATTCTCTTAATCTCTTCCTATATCAAATGATCAAATCCTTTCAATTTTCTTTTTTGTTTGTTATAAATAAGCCCCTTTTTGATAAATGACGGATTTTTTTAGATACGAGAATTAGTGACATTAAGTAAGATATGGAAAATGATAGGGTTTATATTTATTGAAAATTTTACTCCTTTTAAGAATCTAATAGACTGCAAGAGAAGATTGAATGTGAATCGTAAAATAAGGTTTATTTATGAGACAGATAATAATGAGATGAATAGACGATAATTTTGGCTATTTATGTAATCATAAATATGTTTTGAGACACATCTTGTCACGAACATATTTATGCTTAAAATCAAGAAAAACATTCTAGCATTGCCTTTGGTAATATATATCCATCCAATTGCAAGTTCAAATATACTTAATTTGATTTATACTGCATGTATATACCTTTATAATCTAATTATATTTTTGTTAAAAAACATGACTTTTTAGATTTTTTTTTTTCAATTTTACTAATTCATCTGTCCCAAATTAATCGTCCTATTTTATTCGCCTCAAAATTTTATATACAATATTAAAATAAAATTTAAGGGGTTCATATTAAAATTTAAAGTTTAAATCTTCTCATTACATGAAACGGAATAATTCGTTTAAGACGGTTCAACTAGAAAAACATGAAAACTGAAATTGGACGAAGGGAGTTCGGTTCTCAAGCACCACGAGGACTCGACTCGTGACTTAACCCCTACCGTTTGACCAACACATGCAAACAACATTTGAATTTTGAAATTAGTGCAAGTTTAACTACTCTATACAGACTAGACGAAAACAAATTACTATTAATAAATTATTTTCACATTCATTTATTTCACTTGGAGAATGTTGTCTTTTTCCCCTCAGCTCACACATTATTTGCACACATTGTAAAAAAAAATTAAAAAATTAAAAAGGGTTAGAAATTTAGGAAGTTTCTTCCTCCCATTTCCTCTGGGTGTTATTACATGTTTTTGATAAAATTATTATTATTACAAGTATACATATTTTGTTTGTAAATTGGAACTGGCAAAAAAGAGGGACTCCTCTCTCTCTCTCTCTCTAAGAATGTGGGCTGGTTTTGAAATCTTGTTTGTTTGTTAGCGCTTTGCTTCTTGGAGCTAAGTTGTCTTGAGGGATATTTACTTGAAATATGGGTTTTCTCTTTTCTTTTTGCAGTTCCATCTTTTCACCTTTTAGCACCCTCTCCTTCCCCCTTCGAGCCCTCTCTTTGGTTTCGAATTCGAAGGTAACAACAAAATTAGAGAGGAAAATGCAGTAAAGAAATAAGGGTGGAGAATCTGTGATGTAATGATTCCTTCCTCCTCCTTCATTGCTACGCCTTTTCGCACTAGAGCTATGATTTTATCCGATTCTTGCTCTGATTTTCATTCAAATTTCGGCATTTGTTGTGATTATTGGGCTAAAGTTTCGATCTTTTGCCGTTTGGGAGTCCAAGATTCCTTGAGGAAGTGGTGAAAATTTGTGGGCTTCTTCAAATCATGTGGCTTTCTTCTTCTTCTTCACCTTTTCTTGGGGAAATGTGGGTTGCTTTCAGGTTCCTCCTTTATTCCTCCTCTTAGATTTTTTTTTTTTTTTTTTTCCATTTCTTGAACCTTCTATATTCTTTAGCTCAACTGTCCCCTTCCCTCTCTCTCTCTCTCTAGAACTTGAGATATTGTGTTTTGATTCAGACATGGTGGGAGCTGACAGTTATCTGGGGTTCTCTGTTTCATGAGGTTTTTGCTTCCATCTTTATCCTTTTTTCATAAAGTTTGAATCTTTCCATGGAGAAGGAAAGAAAGCATGAACTTAGTACTAATTGCAGAGAGGCATTAAGGATTGTAGTGTTCTTGTCTTTCTGTATGAACATAGTCTCTACTGAATGCGTAGATAGGCTGAGCAAGAACTTCTCCGGCGAGCCTCCGCCGCCGCTGGGGCCGCCGCCCAGCCTCAGGAGCCGGCTGAGGAGGATTTTCTTGAGCATAGCATTAGGCACTGTTACTGGTTTAATTTGCGCCCTTCTTATATCTCTACTGTTTAGGCACTTTGTGAAATATGTTAATAGAACTCCAATGCTCAAAGGCCCTGTGCTGTTTTCCCCTAGAATCTCTGCTAGAACACTTAGGACAGCTCTCTCGAATAATTCCCAGTTCCTGAGCTCGAGCTCGACCGGGAAGTACTACAAGACCGTGCTCGATAACGGCCTCGTTGTGGCGGTGAAGAGGCTCGAGCCCTTCTCGGATTGTGGGGCTCGGAGCAAGGGGTTGAGGAGGAGGATGCAGAAAGAACTCGAGGTTCTTGCTAGGTTGAGACATAGGAACTTGATGAGTTTGAGGAGTTATGTCTGTGAGTCGAGCGGATATTCGCTAGTGTATGACTACGCCCCGAACGGGAGTCTCGGAGACGCTATGAGGAGAGTGAGGGAGAATCAGATGGAGTTGAGATGGGAGTCTCGACTCCGGATCGCTGTTGGTATAGTTAGAGGGTTGTACTATCTGCATTTCAGCTGTGATCCGAGAAGGTTGCATTGCAACTTGAAGCCTTCGAACGTGATCCTGAACTCAGAGTTCGAGCCTCGGTTGGCCGATTGTGGATTGGTTGCGATCATCCCCGATTTCAGACGAGCTGCTTCGGGGTACAACGCACCCGAGTGCTTTCACCAGAATTGTAGGTATGAAGCAGATAATTTACTTGTTTCTTGGCCTTCACTTTATAGTACAAACTCATTCTTGATCAAATCTTGATTCTTGATTAATTTGTCTCTCAATTTTAGATAAATGATTAGGTGTTTATTGTCACATTTCTTTGATTGATTCATGCTGAATTCACTTGGTTTATTTTCTTTTGTTTGATAATAATAATAGTAATGCTAATAATAGAAGAAAAAAACACAAAAAAGAAAACTAAGGAAGAAAACATGTCTCCTTTGCTTGACCCCTCTTTGTGAAAAAGTCTTTAGAATCTGCTGCAGACAACTAAAAGTGCTTTAAGCTTTTTGAGAAAGCTGAGTAAAAAAGCATAAATCAAAGTTTTTATTAACTTTTTTTTTAATTTTTTTTGAAAGTATATTTTACTTTGGTAGAATCTGAATAAGAACAATACCTAAGGTTAAATTCTCTATTCATTACTGTTATTGGAAAGTACTATAATGTGTGCTTTGTTTATAGATGTGTTTTGAGTAAATAGTAATGAACTTATTTACTTGGTATTCTAGGTATACAGACAAGAGTGATGTCTTCAGCTTTGGAGTCATATTGGGTGTCCTATTGACCGGTCGAGACCCGGTTGACTCGTTCTTCGGTGAAGCGACGAGCGGAGGTAGCTTAGGGCAGTGGCTGCGGCAGCTGCAGCAAGCCGGCGAGAGTCGAGAGGCACTAGATAAGAGCATCTTAGGAGAGGAGGTCGAAGAAGAGGAGATGCTAATGGCTGTGAGGATCGCGGTCGTATGCCTATCGGATTTACCCGCTGATCGGCCCTCGAGCGACGAGCTCGTTTCGATGCTCACTCAGTTGAATAGCTTCTGAAGGTTGTCGACATGTCGTGATCGGGTTTGGTGAGGATCGGAGCTCCCGGTTGTTCCCACGGCTTCCAGAGCATGAAGGCATGCATAGGTTTGCCGGGGGAGCAACCGGTGAGCTCCGGCCTCTCTGGGAGGCGCGATTGTAGAGACGACGGGCCCCGTTTCGAGGACGAATGTTAGGGTTTCATCGATGCTTGCTTTCATGGTTGAATGAGTGGGAAATTGTGATGAAAGTGAAGGTATTGGTGTTAAAAGGATTTTGTTTAGTTTTAATTTATATATATGGAGGAGGCCTTTTGAGGTGCTCCAAAAATTTTCATCACTCTATAACAAAGAAAGAAGCATGTATTTTAGCAAGTATTAATTGTTTCTAATTAATTTTTTTTTTGGGTAAATAATTTTTGTTACCCTATAGTTTAACCGATAATAGTCAAATGTAAGGAGTTAGCAGCATGAAATTTACTGCCTTTGTTCGATTTCATAAGTAGTTTCATTTACTCCCTCCGTCCCCATACATTAGTCATGTTTGTTATTTTATGTCGTCCTACTTTACTAGTCTTGTTTTTTAAAATATAAATAATTAAATTTTATTTTTCAGTATGAACTCTTTACTTTTCTCATTTAACACTTACATATAAAATTATCTATCGAAAATTAGATTATTAAAAAAAAAATCATATAAGTTTGAAATGATGGGAGAGGAAAAAATGATAGTGGAGTGTTGTTTGTTAAGATGTTGACAGACTCTTCCTGCAGGGATTTGACAATTTGACCACCTAAATAAAAAAAAACAAACAAAGAATTCTTACCAAATGGAGAATATTAGTTCGAGCCAATGTTTTAAAAATCGAATCGTAGGTCGAACCGGCGAGGCCTTCGGTTCATGGTTTTTTCGATTGAATCGTGGTTCAACCAGCCAAAATCGAAAATAACCGGGAAAAACCACGAACCGGAACTATGAACGGTTCATGGTTCAACCGGGTTCAATCGGCAGTTCAGTTCGGTTTTTAAAACACTGGTTCGATCAACTCAACTAATTACTTTGTTTTTTCAACTAAAATACAGTTTACAAATATGCAAATTATCAATTATCAGCACCAACATCAAAGGCTACCTGAACAACGTAGCTATAACTGGAACGAGTCCGGAATTAGAAGTCGATGCAGCACGCAGCTCGCTAGTTAAGGCTTAAGAGATTACCTTATATCAACACATTTACAGCAACAAGTAATAGACGAATCCGTGGAAGCATGACTTATGAGGAAAGTCGAAAGTTCAAACATCGGTTATCATGGATACTGCACCTAGTATCACCATGTAAAACACAACTAATGTAAAGAGAAATGCAACTCTCGATAACACTGCACATTCTACAGCAACAGCTAAATTCATCAATTACCAGTTTCCTCAACGAGGCTCTCTAGTACCAAAGATTGAAGTGCTATGGAGTACTTAGCAGATGATGCTGGCTTTGCATTTGGCGTACCTGAATAGCTCTTCCTCAGAACGAACGAGCCCGACCCGTTCCCTTCTTCAACACAAACAAATACAACTTTACTACAACGTGAGTCATGGGCTACAGATGAAATGCAAGCATCCAACGACTATACCTTTGATAGTGTAAATGGAGGACGCCCATCTCTTGTAAATGTAGAGCAGCCTCGAGGTTTCGCCTTTATGAGTGTCCGACAAGAGAATTTCACAACGACTGTTCTTACCGCAACTGCAAGAAGGCGAGATGCCATCAATAACAATGCCACGGAACAGAGTAACAAGCTTGAACCGAACAATGAAGAACGAGAGGAATTGCTCACTTGGCATAGCTTATCACATTCCTACAAAGAGCTAGTACTCGGATCATTGCCAAGTCTCTTCCTCGAGGGTTATTGTATCTCTCTTGGCATTTCCTTCGAGAAAACGAGCAACGGAGCTTATAGTAGCAGGAATCGAAGAAAAGATGCAGAGATATATGATGAGAAAGTAATCAACAAATTCAAGCACACAACAACACTGCATAAGAAGAACACAAGTTTCACTCAATTGAAAGAATTGTACAAGGGATTGTTTTACCTCTCGTCGAAGAAATTCCCAAAATTGTCTACTATAATCGAAGCTGGACATTCAGAATGCAGATGAAATGCAGCAAAATAATTCTTGATCCCTTCATCATCATCCACATACCTTTGATCAAATAAATGCAAAGTGAAAACGTTAACACTACTCATCGATCAATCGATCAATCCCAAGAGAGAGAGAGAGAGAATGCTACTGACTTGATTTGAATTCTGCTGAAAATCTCGGAAGATGGATCCAAACCCTACGATTGCAACCAAACACAGAATGAAAACGATTCGATGGGTAAAAATTTAGGGGAAAAAAAGAGTAAAAGTGAAAATTGAGGAAAACCTGAGAGAGGAAAGGAGGGTTGGAAGCTAGGGCGCGGCGGTTGCAGAGGATAACGACGGCATTGCCTTGAGCTGCGGAGTTGAAGGCGAACTGGAACAGCAATGAGGTTTTGCCGCTGCACAAAATTCGAGCGATTAGCGCCGAAGAAGCAGAAAGGGGGGAGAAGAAAGAAGAGAGTGAAGCAGAAAATTACGAGCAAGGAGGCCCTGAGAGAATGGTGATCGCTTCACTTTCATACCTAAATTCGAATTTCCCATTCAAGAAGAACCTCTCCACCATTTTTGCAGGAATTTTAAGGTAAAACAAAAAAGAATATAATTATGGAATAAGTATATATATATAGGGGGCGGTTCTCATGGATACCAATGCTTTTGTGAGAACTAGGAACTAATCACGTCCATTAGATCTTAGTAGATCTAAGGCTGTCAATTAAAGACATAAATTATTAATAACCGTTTTTTTTTAATGCATAGGGTTATTTTCGACCTAATTCATTAATCTAAATTTGCAAGTTCCTATAATTATGGGATTTAGTCAACCCATTCAACCTTGCAGTTTTTAACGTGAGATTTTTTTAGTTTCACCACGTTGAAGTCTCAAAACTTTGATAGTTTGAATAATTATGCTTAATTATGTTATGTTTTCTTTTCCCCTTATTAATTCTTTTGTATTTTATTTACTAAATTAAAAGTCATGCTTTGTTTTATATTTGAACGCAAGTTCGTTTAACCTTTAAAGCACAATATAGAATACAAAAAAGCATAAAATGATTTATTACAAAGCGTAACTTCAATTTCAAAAAAGCGGAATATTATTTTGAAATTTTAGCTAGAATGTATTATATTTTAAGTGCTTGATATATATTTTCATAATGCTTACTTACACTTTCAACAATGTTTATAATTTGCTACATTCATTTATATTTTATTATCAAGATTGGAAGTGTCATTTCCATGCATGTATAAATTATTATTGATTGAACTATAAATTAAGAAAATCAAATACAAGTCGTAACAATGCTTAATTTATGTTATCAAAATGCTTATCAAGATTATTTTCATTGTTATTTTCCTTTATGAAATACCGAAATGCTTAATTTATTTTATTTAAAAGCTTGTTCATGTTATTACTATGCTTATTACTCACGAATTCTAATAAGTTAACTGATAATGTAAAATATACTTTTACAAATGCATTTTTCATCATTTTACGATTATTTTATGTTTTCAATGATTAAACCATACGCATAAATCTAAAATCCTAAATTGTAATCTAACATTTACACATTAACTATCAACTAATTAACTACCAACTAGAGAATTCAAGCACTAACAAAAAAGTGAAATAAGCATTTAAGAAGTATAAAATCGGCAATCTATCTTAAATAACTTATATAATAATGACACTTAAGCATGACAATAAAATAAATTAAGCATCAATTTTAGGATCAATTCCCTGTTGTTTGAGATTGCATGTTATGTTTCAAGGCTTATTTTATTTTTAGACATGCTCAATTAATATTTTTACTACTCTAGATCTAGTAATTTAAAAGAAATGAGGAAAAAAATCAACTAAACATGAACAATAAATTGCACAATGCATTTCATAAATTTAAAGGGGAAAAAAATAACTTCTCAAGGATGAATTCTTTCTCAGTGTCAATGGAAAAAATTAATATCACAATGAATATATTATTCCGTATAATATAATAGTGAGGAGGGAATTCATATAAAACAGTGAAAATAAAGAGAGATAATTAATTAAAATTTTCTATGTTGATATTTTTTTTTAAAAAAATATTTCTATGTTTATAACTTTATGGCGTCTTTTTAGAACAAATTAATTAAAATTTTAAGCATCATTAAGAACTACTATAAGTAAGCAATATAATAATGGTTCCTAAGCATAAAAAGAAGTAAATTAAGCATCGAAACAAGGGACGAAATTTACGAACTACTAAAAAATGGTAAATTAATAATATCAATAAAATAAAACTCTAAAAAATAAAATAAATAAAAGAGAATATAATATAAATATATAAAGAATCTTCCCCAAATATGCGTACATGCATTTCCTATATAATAGGGATGTGGAGGATTCAATTTAACGAATTTGACAAAAATAACCTTTCATCACGGTTACCACTAATTCTACTCCCTAATTTACAGCCGTTAGATCTAGTTAAATAAATGGACGAGATTAGTTCCTAGTTCTCACGAAATGAAAGGTTCTCATATGATCTATTCTCTATATATATATATATATATATAGGGGTTAGATCCTGTACAAAATAAGATTATCGTAAAAAATAAAAAATGATGCATTTTATGCATATAATTATAATGCATGATGCACATAATTATAATGCACAGTGCATTATAATGCATTATCTATACAATCATAATGCATTTTAGTAAAATCATAATGCACAAGTTAATCTACACCGTAGATCACACAGATCAATGGATCAGATCATTTCTCATTTCTTACAGAAACTGTCTTTTGTATGTGATCTCCCCACTATATATATATATATATATATATAAGAATATAATTATGGAATAAGTATATATATATATATATATATATATATATAAGAATATAATTATGGATCATATAGAAATAAGTCCTGGTGTGAGAAATAGGAATAGATCTGAACCGTTGATCTTAATTTGATCTATGGTTGTAATTGATTTAAGCATGATTATAAGGTATTATAAGCATGATTAGGTTTAAGCATGAATTTGTACATTAAAAAGCATAATGGTGTTGTAAGCATAAATATATACTGACTTAAGCATGATTTTGTATAGTTTTAAGCATCTTTCTCATTTTCTCACGCAAGGATTTATTTGCACACGAACCACTCCCTATATATATATATATATATATATATATATATATATATATATGAGAAATGATATGCTACTCCCTCTATGGTGCTCACCTCCGTGGGCACCTTCGTCGTTTTATCATCTTGATAATACTTTGTTCGAATTTTTCAATTGTATTATATTCTAGTACCTTAAAATTAATTATAAAAAATATAAAACCAAAGAAATCAAAACCCGGTTTATTTATTTTGATTTTTAACTTCAAAAATGACTAATAAAATCATTTGAGCTTGATCTTTATTATTTTTTTTTGATTTTATGATTTTTATAATTATTTTTAAGGTACTAGATTATAACACAATTGAAAAAATCGAACAAAATAATATCAAAATGATAAAACGACGAAGGTGCCCACGGAGGTGAGCACCATAGAGGGAGTAGCATATCACTTCTCATATATATATATATATATATATATATATATATATAGGGGTGGGTTCTTATGGGAGATGGTATGAATCTTGAGAACTAAGAACCAATCTTATCCATTCATTTTATATAATCTAATGGTGGATATTAAATCTCAAATTATCTATTTTACTTATTTAATGATTTATTTCAAAATTTAAAGGGCAATTTAGGAAAGAAAAGAAAAAAAAAAAAGATTACGCGTTCCAAGATTGTCGCCACTTCCTAAAACTAATTATCCTATTAATTAACATAAATATTCGATGCAACTAAGACCTATTCTTATGTTTAAATATCATATTTATATGCTATCTTCCTATTTATTTATGCTTAATAACTTGTATATGACAGTTACATGCTTTTTTTTTTTTTTTTAATATCAATTCATGTTTAAATACGGTGAATGACAATGAATATTCAAATGCAACTAAGACCTATTCATATGCTTAAATAATCATATTTATGTGCTATCTTCCTATTTATTTATGCTTAATAATTTGTATATGAAAATTTACAAAAAAAAAAAAAAAATAGAATTAAATAAACATAGATGAATATTCGAATGCAACTAAGACATATTCCTATCCTTAAATAATCATACTTATATGCTATCTTACTATTTATTTATACTTAATAATTTGTATATGAAAATTACAAAAAAAAAAAAAAAATTAGAAAAACATAGATGAATATACGAATGCAACTAAGACCTATTCAGATGCTTAAATAATCATTTTATATGCTATCTTCCTATTTATTTATGCTTAATAACTTGTATATGAAAATTACAAAAAAAAATAGAATAAAAAAACATAGATGAATATTCGAATGCAACTAAGACCTATTCCTATGCTTAATTAATCATATTTATATGCTATGATCCTATTTATTTATGCTTAATAACTTGTATATGAAAATTACAAAAAAAAAAATAGAATAAAAAAACATAGATGAATATTCGAATGCAACTAAGACCTATTCCTATGCTTAAATAATCATATTTATATGCTATTTTCCTATTTATTTATGCTTAATAACTTGTATATGAAAATTACAAAATATAGAATAAAAAAACATAGATGAATATTCGAATGCAACTAAGATTTATTCCTATGCTTAAATAATCATGTTTATATGCTATCTTCCTATTTATTTATGCTTACTAATTTGTATAAGAAAATTACAAAAAAAAGAAAAAAAGAAATAAAACAGAATATAAAAACATAGATGAAAATGTCAAGATAGAAGAAGAAGACGAAGAAGAAGAAGAAGAATCAAGAAGAAGAAGAAGAAGAAGAAGAATTAAGAAGAAGAAGAAGAAGAAGATTACGACAGAGAAATTTTAAATGAGTAATTAATTAATCCCTTAAAATATGGAACAAATAAATGAAGATTACATTAATATCCTTTTCCTAAACAAAATATGCCTTATTTAATTAATTTTCATGAATAAATCATAACCATCAATCTATTAAGATGGAAGGTCTAGATTGGTTCTTAGTTCTCACTAACTAATATGGTTAGCATATGAACCAATCTCTCTCTCTCTCTCTCTCTATATATATATATATATATATATATATATATATATATATATATATATATATATATATATATATATATATATATATTTTATTTATTTAATTTAGAGTGATGTATCAGAAACTATACTCCACAAAGTGTTGTAGTGTATAGAAATAGAGCTACGTAAATTACCTTGTCAATTTAGATGGGTTGCTTGCTATCAATAACTATGATCACGACCGAACGTTGTGTCATAACTGCAGCCACGATTATTGGTTATCGTTTTCGAGAACTTAAAATATCTCCTCTCTGGTACTGTCTCTTTCTCTCTCTTGTGGCATACTACTCACAACTTTCGGTAAAAACTTCGGTCTCTTAAATGGAAGCACAATTTATCTTACTCCCCTCCCCATCAAGCATGATGTACTTTTCCTGAACGAGTTAGAAGTTTTATGGTAGCCATCGCCATATTTTGGCCATAATTCAAAGAGATGTGATTTTTTGCAGCTATTGGCCATAATTCAAAGAGATGTGATTTTCTGCAGCTATTGTACATTTGTAGGCATGCATAAGTTTGTTTGGATCTTTCGTTGATGTCTTGTTTCCGGTTCTTATGCTGCAGTTAGTGGTTTAACTTTTGCATGAACATTTGCTACCTGCAGTGTAACTTGAGTGATATGGCCTAGTTGAAACATCATGTTTTTCAGTCAATGTTAGTGATCCTTGTTCTTGTATACTAGCATTAGGAGAGATGGAGAAGATGATTCAAGTGTCAGGGTTCCCTTACAATTACATGAACGGTGAAAGTAGAAAAATCGAATACCTAATTTATACGTTAAAGTGGTCCGAAGAAATCAAAATTTATACTATTAGGACTAGTTTGATAGACAAATCAAGATATGTTAAGATATGATAAAAATAATACATCATGTCAGGATTATTTTAAGTTAAAATGAAACAAGGGTTTAACATTCATGTTTGGTAGACAATACACAGACATTGGTTAATTGTATGGAGAAGTATTTGGTATACAATATTATTCACAAGATAGATGACTAGATTACTGAAATAGCCTTCATATTGCCATATAAAGTCCAAGCCTTAGAAACTCATTTCAGAACCCAAGAACAGAGCGTCGTCGCGAACGAAATCATGAGCTACCGCATAATTTTGCTCTTTATTTTCATCGAGATAATTTTTTAGCGATTCGACAATCTACTTGCAGGTTTCTCTCTACAGCTGTCAATAACTCGTCTACAAAGTACCAAACCATTTCCCTGTTGGAAAATTCTTGAAATACCCCATCTGCGAATCGGGGTATGGTGGGAAATAGCATACGGAAATAATGAAAAATCTTTTAAGGATGATAGCAGATTTTCTGTGAATTTCGTCGATGATGATGCAAGTCGATAGGGTTTCAAAGAAATTTTAAAATGGTGAATTGCTGCTTCACACAGTGAAGTAGAAGCACACAGTGAAGTAGATGGTGAGTGCAATTTTGGCAAAAAAGAAAATGTTCAACACACTGTTCAATCAATAAAGTTTCTATCCCACCTATTTCATAGGTTGGTTAAGCAACTTGAAATAGTGAAATTCACACGGGCCTTACTTTTTAATCGGGTCTGAGTGGGCCTGAGTACAAATTTAACTTGCTATCAAACATAAGAAAAGGAAAGCTTAGATTTATCTAACTTGCTATAACTATAGTACCAAACGGGCTCTTAGTTGACAAATTTAACCTCTTCTTTTCTCTCTCTTCTTTATTTTTATTGTAACACTAAGGGCCTCTTTGGTAGCCTAGTTAAAGCCAAGATTGCTTATTAATCTTGCCTTAACCAACCATTTGGTAGCTATGTTAGATAACTCACGGGCCCGTAAAATTAACAAGGCCCGGTCATAATTTACTATTCCTCTTCTTCTTATTCCACACATGCAACCCCTATGATATTATTAACAAAATTGAATAGTATAACCATTTGGAGTATAATTATCCCATAATATTTTTGCAAAGTTTACCAAAACACCAAGATTTGATTTAAAATATATTATTTTATCCAAAAAAATCATTTTCTAATTTTTTATTTATATATTATAATTTTTAATTACCTTTTCAAATAACATATTTTTAATTTGAATAAATAAGTTTTGAATTTTTCATGAAAATATATATATATATAGATTGACTGACGGACATTATTAAAAAATATTATATTTTATTGAACTAATTTAGAATTTTATATTGCAAGTTTATTGATAAGCAGTATTTGTAATTTTACACATCTTATAAGGTTTAAAATTCAAAAATACAAATAATGAAATTACTATTTAAAAGTATTATATTTTCAATTTTTACTATTTATAAATAATTAATTTAATTATTAAATAACATTTTTCGGATACGCGATATCCGATTTTTCTATTAATTCAATAAACGAACCCGATTTTCTCACCCCTAGACTAGGTTATGGAATAGTCATCATGGATTTTTTATAATTTAGTTATGTTATTAAGGATAAAAGGCAATTGAAGCTTTTAATCTAGTGAATAAGCATTGCTACCAAATGACCAAATATATTATCTTGGATTGTAATCATATGTACCAAATAGCAATCTTCCATAACTATCTTATCAACCTTGTACTATTATCTTACTTTAAATTTAACTTGGTTAATTCTAACTAGGCTACCAAAGAGCCCCTAAGCATTTATATAAGAGGACTATGTGGCCAGTCATATATTTTGTTTCTCTTATTTAGCACAAAATTTTGTATTAATCTTTATTCCAATCATTACAAAATAACACGAAACAACAATTTTGTAGTTACTATCTTTTTACCCAAATGTTCCTTTTGAACTCAATATCAAGTTAGATCTCGGATATTCTATTTATGCTTGTGAATTCCTCAAACCAATGATTAAGATATATTTTACACATTTGCTATGGAGTTAATTTCTAGAATTTAATTTCCAAAATTTGACATAGCCAACCCAATGGTTATGATCTTTAGTTTAGTAACTTAACTTATTATTGACTATTGCTAGCCAATGTTTTCTCAATAAGACCGAATTACCAACGTTAGCAGATTCTAAAGTTAAATAATTTTAAAATTCAACTCCAATTTTCAATTATGGTCATTGTCATTGTTAGTATTTACATCGACCGTAATTTATTAGTTCGAGTTTCTTCTTTTGAAGAAAATCATTTTGATGTTGCATTCAAATGTTTTTACTAGCTTTCTTTAAAAGCCATAATCATCAATTATAAAATTAAACTAAGTCCTAATATATCAAAATTCAAAAACAGATCAATTTTTTTTAATTTGGAACAAAGTTGGTACACTATACCGAAATCTAATCCTACATGGAATTATATATATAGTGTGTCGTTATAACTTATTATACCGATCGATTCGATTTTAGGCTCCTATATTTACTTTGACGAAAAGTATAAATTTGTTAGTATAGACCTTTATAACTAAATATATCGAATTGCATGCATGTGTTGGCTTAGTGACAACGAGGTTATTATCGAGGTAGAAAGCCTTTGGATTCGAGCCTCTACAAACTCACCGCAACAAAATACTCCTTTGCCTCTCTCTTTCATTTAAGAGGGAAAACATAATACCGTTATACAAGAAATTCATAACAATATACTAACTTGCCGGAACGGCGTCGACCTTCCCATTGCTGAATGCAGCGGACAACTCCGCCTCCGATACTTCTTCGCCACTCTCGAAGAAGGAATAGTGAAGGGCCTTGACGCATTCTTCTGCTTCGCTATCATTCACAATCAGAGACATGTTCACCTGAGACAAAAAAACACAGTTTTCGATTATAAACAACAGATCCGACCCCGTTTTTGAGGATTTGAGATAAAACGGAACCTTGGAAGCTCCTTGAGAGATCATCTGGACGTTCACGTTGTGTCTTCTAAACACACGAAAGGCCTGCCAAGGAGGATAAGACACGAAATCGGAAAAAGGTAGTTTTCACAGAAGAAATGGCATTTTTTTTAGTCTGTTGTACCTTCTCCAATATTAAAGAAGAGCGCTGGACGTTGCCAATGAGAGAGATGATTGATCTATGCGGCAGAAGTTTTACAACGGCAATTTTCCCAAGCTCTTCGACCACATGGTCGAGTTCCTGTTTAAGTAACAGTGAGATCGAAAGTAGTTTAATCACGAAAAGATCTTGTTCAACTCATGTTTTTTCACCAACTTGCCTGCTTGATTAGTTCTCTGCTCCAGATTTTCGATGGATCGAGTGTTACAGAGATACTGACTTCACTAGTTGCTACGACGTCCACAGAGATATCCAAATCCTCGAATATTGCAAAAACCTGAAATGAAAAAATACCGAATGGTTTTGAATTCTCATATCAATAGGTGTGAACGAGGAGCAACTGATGAGATACAATACTAAAGATCGACAGTACCTTTGCCAGGAAACCAAACTGACCCAACATTCGAGTACTAACTATATCCAGCATGCTGACATTCTGCTTTAGGACTATGCTAGTAAGTAGAGCCTGTCAGTTATTCAACACTGAAACGTCAATGCTTTGAGCTCTTCGATCTAATTAAAAATGAGACAAATTTTCAGAATCGAAACCTTGGCCATGTCTCGATCTTTTGTGATGAGAGTTCCGGGGGCTTTAGGGTTGTAAGAGTTCTTAACCCTAACTGGAATGTTGCCTTCCATAGCTGGCCTCATTGCTTGCGGGTGCAACACCTGCAGAAAATTTGTCGAACGTTCAATATATGTCTTCTACTTATAACTCAAAAGGCAGAAATTTGTTTCCGGTTTTTGCATATTATTTGATCGGTGCTGAATGGCCAACATTTCCAAACTGAGGGCAAGAAACTGCTGAAAAATAACCTGAGCTCCGAAATAAGCAAGCTCTGAAGCTTCTTCAAACGTCAAATAAGGCACAGGCTTTGCACACGGATGAATGGTGGGATCGCACGTGAGAACACCGTTGACATCCTTCCAGACCTGTAATGCAATTGAAGTAAAGCCGAAGGATATTTGCCCGAACAAAAAAGATGGTCACCACAAAACAGTGTTCACGTTTTCACCTGAACTTCACGTATGCCCAATGCTTTGCCAATAACGGTAGCTGTCAAGTCACTGCCGCCTCTCCCCAGAGCAGTAATTTCACCAGACTTGCATCCCTGCAGATGGAAATTCCATCTTTCAGATTTGGCAAGGGGAAAACTGTTCGATGTCTATCAATTTAATTCTTAAACTTCTTAAGCAAGAACAGGATATTTAAGTACCGACCTTTCCAAGGAAGCCAGTAACTACAGGAATTGCCTTATTGGCAATCCAGTCACTATGTAATTTAACAGCAACAGCAGGATAGGTTGCCTCCAGAATGTCTGCATTTGTGAAATCATCCGTCGTGACGAATCCAATGTCAAACGCATCATACTGCAGCGTTCACGGGCCACCATAACATAACGGCAGAGGACAGCATCAATATAATACGCAAAAACGAAAATAAGAGCAGCACACTTACTTGCTGTGCTTTTATGCCAATGCAATTTAAATACGCAGCAAAAACTCTCGTGGACATGCACTCTCCAAACGACACGAGTTTGTCTCGTGTCCGGAGTGTTAGCTCCTTCAACCTAGCAATCCCATTTAACAGCAACTCCAATTCTTCCAGTAGTTCTGAGAAAAAAATTATAACAAAATTTCATGCCAAAGTCATATGGACATAACTCAACGGTTACAAGCATATCAATATCAAGAGAAAGTCGAGCAATATGATTATACCATACTAAACAGCAGCACCAAACATGTATTTCCACCCGAGAACTTCATCTGCTAACTATCCTAAGCACTATTGCAGAAATGATTCAAACGCACATGTAAATGTGCTTCAAGCATAAATAACGTCTGTCACTCAACACCAAGTAAAATATAACGAACTATGGCTACAAGCAGATAGTGTTGATGAATAAGCAGTATTTAGTTAGCAGATAGTGTTGATGATTCAAGTAGTGCGAAAATAGTCCTCCAATTATAACACGAAATGCTCTTTCATTCGTAGACTAAATCTCAGCATATTCGAAGGACAAGTAAAACAACAGCCATTACAACGAATCCTTACCAGAAATCACAGAAACGTCGATTCCCAGCTCTTCCACCGTTCTGTAAAATACAATCGAAAAATATAAGGTTGGCCATATAGGTCAGTGCACACCACCATATCAAAGCACCTTTCACTTGTGCAGTTGTTCCTTTCCATCGATTAGCATTCAAAAACACAAAAATCTTAACCAGAACTCACCTTAAATGCAGTTCTTTGATGAGGCTCAACTCCTCGATCTCCGACACGTTCGAAAATCCGCATTCGACGGCCTTCTCCCCTGCCTAGAAAGTAATTCCATCAGAAATTACGAAACCTGCAAAGCTAATTTCATGATCAAGGTGAAAACTACTTACTTGAATTAGATTGTTAGTGGTTTTGCCCATGGCGGAAAGCACGATTATCGGCTTCTCCTCGGGGAAACACTGGATGAGATTGGCCACCTCTCTCATCCTCTCCGCCGACGCCACCGATGAGCCGCCGAACTTCATCACGCACGTGAATGCGTCTTCCCCATCGGAATAACCATCCTCTTCCGTTGCGGCGTCCTCATCTCCCCTGCTGCTGAAAATCGGAGGAAATGGCGGCGTTTTACGATCAACGGCGGCGGACAACCGATGATTGGGAGGGAAATCGACGAATTGGTGGTGATTCCGGAATCGGAGCGAGTTCGACAAACGAAGACTTTGGTTGAATCCATGGCTGAAGAACTCGATTCTTCTCCTACTGCACAAAATCTCGCCATTGCAAGAGTAGAGTGAAATCGGCATTCCTATTACTGAATTCTCCACAGTTAAATTTAGGGTTTATGTGTGTTTTTTTACAGTATTCCCTAGCTTCAGTCCTTCACTTGACTACATAAGTCAAGGTTCCAATCATCGCCGCCATTTTTATACGTTATTTCTTTTCGAAAAGTCTCCCTCCTCTCTCTCTCCATCATCGGTCTACTACTGCAACTGACTAAAAATCTATGTCGATTCTCCAATCGCTGAATCCAACCTTTATAAAAGCGTCAAATCCTCACTCTGACAAATTCTTGCAAGCAAAATCTGCTAATTTTGCCGGAATTCCGTCATGGATTTCCCTCAAATCCAGCAAATTGCCGCTCAAATCGCCGGAAAGCCGCCGCGGGGAGCTCGAGAACGTCCATTTAGTTTCCCTCTCAAAGCAGGACAAACTCAAAGAAGCCCATGAATACCTTCTCGAAATGGACCGTTTCAATATCCCAGTCACTCCTCAATCCTACAAGCATATGATCGAGGCATGTTCGAAGTTAAAATCCTTAAAATTCGGGAAGTTAATCCACCGGCGTTTGGAGCAGAATCCACCGTATTTCCTCGTGAATTGTCTTCTCCAAATGTACTGTGATTGCGGGAGCCTCTCCGACGCCCGGAAACTGTTCGACGAAATGCCTGAAAGAAGTAGTGGTTCGTGGGTCATAATAATTTCTGCATACGCTGATCAAGGGTTGTTGGAGGATGCTTTTGATGCGTATTTGAGAATGGAAGCTTCGGACTTCGAGCCAAATCGTTACGTATATATCATCCTTTTGAAGTCTTTTTCGGATTCTTCGTATTTGGAGATAGGGAAGCAGCTGCATTGTCGAGTAATCAAGGCTGGGTTCGTCGATCACGTAGCCATGGATACTGCATTGTGCAGTATGTATGTTAAATGCGGGAATTTGGAGAGTGCGGAGAAGAAATTTGGTTTGATGCAGGAAAAGAATGTTATTTCCTATACGACGATGATGGTGGGCTGTTCTCAAGCGAATAGGCCTGAGGATGCCTTGAAATACTTCACAAGAATGGTGGATGAAGATGTCGATTTGGATGAGTTTGCATTTTCGATAACTCTGAAAGTTTGTTCGTCTCTACTTGATCGAAGAATGGGGGAGCAAGTTCATGGTTTGATCGTTAAACTTGGTTTACAGAGAGATGTCTCTGTAGGTACGCCTCTTGTCGATTTCTATGTCAAGTGTGGAGATGTTGATTCTGCTAGTCGGGCGTTTGAGGCGATAGACGAACCAAATGATGTTTCTTGGAGCGCGATTTTGTGTGGCTATTCGCAAATTGGCGAATTTGAGAAATGTATAAAGGTTTTCAAGTCCTTGAGAAGTAAAGGTGCGGTCTTGAATGAGTTCATGTACACGAGCATATTCCAAGTGTGCTCGTCGTCTGCGGACTTCAGTTTCGGGTCTCAAGCTCACGGAGATGCGATAAAACGAGGGCTGGTCTCGTATTTATACGGAGAGAGCACCATGATCACCATGTATGCTAAATGTGGAAGGCTGGATTATGCATATCGATTATTCGAATCAATGGAAGCACCCGATACGATAGCTTGGACCGCCATGATCTCTGCTTATGCTCAACACGGAAACGCTTCCGAAGCTCTGGCCCTTTTCAAGAAAATGCAGGCTTCTGGTGTAAAAACGAATGATGTTACTTTTATTGCGATCTTCACTGCTTGTAGCCATGCCGGCTTAATCGAAGAAGCCAAGAAGTTTCTAGAATCGATGAGCAGCGAACACGGCTTGATCCCCTCAATCGATCACTACAACTGCATGATCGACATATACTCTCGTGCTGGACTATTGAACGAAGCTTTTGATCTGATAAACTCAATGCCATTCGACCCCGATGCAATGAGCTGGAAAAGCTTACTCGGGGGATGCTCGATTCACAAAAACCACGATCTTGGCAAGCTCGCTGCTGATAAGCTTCTTCAGCTCGATCCAAGCGACGCAGCCGCATACATTCTGCTGTTCAACATGAACGCTGCGAGCGGGAGATGGGAGGAAGCCGCGAGCGTGAGGAAGCTAATGGCGGAGAGAGAGGTGAAGAAGGAGACCGGCTGCAGCTGGATCAGCATTGGGAGGAAGGTGCATCGTTTCGTGGTGGGCGATCGACACCACGAGAGGACAGAGGAGATCTACTCCAAGCTGCAGGAGCTGGGATTCTGCGACTCGGAGAAGGAAATCGGAGTTTTAACTGAGGACGACGACGTATTGAATGCTGTAGCTGAGGAGAGGAGGAGCCAGGCTCTTGTCCATAGCGAGAGGCTGGCAATCGCGTTCGGGCTGATTTCGACGGCCGAGGAAGCTCCGATCGTGGTGTTCAAGAATCTGAGGGCGTGCAGAGGGTGCCACGAGTTCGGAAAACACGTGTCGATCATCAGTCGGCGGAGGATCGTCGTGAGAGATTCGAATCGGTTTCATCACTTTGAGAATGGAGTGTGTTCTTGTGGGGATTACTGGTGATGGAGTATTAATTTTTTTTTAATATGTAAATTGTTAATTATTCATTTTCCAACTCTAATAATTTAAAGATTTATAATAATTTTTTAAATTTATGTCAACCTGAATAAATCAATCAAAATAACTAAAACATAAACTCGTGCCAAAATGAAAATAAATAAATAATTAAATTACTATTCATAAGAATCATATCATAAACGATCTATATATATAACTAAAAAAACTCATTCAATTCTCCAAAAAACGGGTGACAAAATAATGTCATTAGTAATATAGTGTGATAGTTCGATATATCTTCGCTTCATTCCATTTGACCTAGCAACCACTGAAGCAATAGCACCGTTGTTCGCGGACTTGACACTCTCCGCCGTCGAATCCCTTTTGCTTGCAAACTCCATCGCAGTGTGATTGCACCAATTTGAAGCAAAACGCCCCTATTTGCTTATACCTGCACACATTCCCCCTGTTTATACCTTCTTCTCCCTTCACATTCACTGCCACTTTTATACACAACAACAATTCAAAATTAAAATTAAAAGGTTAGCACAATAAAAATAAATCTATGAGTCGAATTAACAAAAAAAGAAATTAAAAAAAAAAAAAAAAGTATATACCAATGGTTATGAGAAGAAGGAGAAGAATCACATTCACAGCTTTCATGGTGGAAATTTAATTTAATAAATTCCGACCTTTTTTTGTAGATGAGAAATAAAGATGGTTTAATTAATGAAAAGTGTTAGCGTTACTACTCGGTGTTATATACTAACAAAAAATCTATAATTAGTAAATAGTATGGTATATAGTAAGTTTGTGTGAAATCCTTATTTATTTTATTTTCCATATATGTTGTCGGAAATTAGGAAGAAATTATACGAAGACTCTTATCAAAAAGATTTTTAATTTAATCTTGATATTCGAAATTTAAGGAAGTCACGTCACGCCCTTTTTATTTCCATATAAATTCAACATATAATTCGGGATTTTAGTTGGCCTTTTCTTGATTTTTGAGTCACGAATCACGATTTAGATACCATAATTTTTATTTTCCTTTACCTTCGAATTTTATGATTTTTTTGTGTTTTGGCACAAGGCCCTTGAACGATTTTTGTTAATAAAGATCGCAATCAAATCTAATTTGTTCCGTAACTACTAAATGTATTTTGATAGTCTAATTCGCTTTTAACTTATAAAATCTTTTAAAAGTTGTGATGCGATACGTCTCGATCATGCTGACATATGAAGAATTACGCTCGTAATCAGAGATAGTAAGTATATATATCGAGTGAGGGTTTTCTTCATAAGTTTGTTTCGATGATTAACCTCAGTCCAAATATTATAATTAAAGAACATTACATAGAAGATTAATAAATAAATATATGTTGTGAAATTAATAATCCATTCTCTCTTTTGGTCGTACCACGACATGTCTCACTTAAAAATTTAACTAAAGAGTTAAAAAGATTCCACTCAACCACTTTTAGTTAGGAAAAGAAAAATGAAAACTATCTAAAACAAATTGTTAATGTTGTAACGTCGTGAAAAAAAGAAAAAGAAAAAGAAAAAGAAAAAGAAAAAGAAAAAGAGAATCGTTACACTACAAGAGAATATACATGGAATTGTACGAGGGTGCGCGTAATTTTTTCGTTTTTTAAACAATTAACAGAAAATTTACAGGTCGCGTTATGGAGAACTCGAATTCGAGACCATTGGTCTTGAAATATAACCTCCTACCACTAGAGTTGTCAAAATGGGCCCATCCACACGGCCCAATGAGCAAGCCCGTATTGGGTCGGGTTGGGCTCAATCAAGGTAGGCCCGATCTATTTTTGGGTTGGACCGGGCTGACTCGAAAGCACAAAAACCCGGTGGGCAAGCTCGTTTTCGGGCCGGATTGTGCTTAAAAAAGGTTGGCCCGATCTGTTTTCGGATCGAGCCGGTCTGACTCAAAAGCATAAAAACCCGGTGGGCTCGGGCTCACCCAGCCTGCCCTGAGAAATTTGCACTAACCAAGCTAGGTTAGGTTCAGAAGTTTTAGGCCCGATATGTTTTTGGGTTGGGTTGGGCTGAACTAGGCATATTTTGGCCCAATGCCCGGGGGGCTTGGCTTGGGTTAGGCAGGCCCCGGATTTTAACAGCTCTACCTACCATTAGCCCAACTCACGTACACAAAAGAAGAGGGGCAATACGAGGACTTCCCAATGGATCACTCAGTCTAATACTACTTTCATCCAAGCACGCTTAACTTCGTTTGTTCAGATAGGATCCGGTGCATTAGTAGTGTTGGTATATGATCGCACCAGTGCGAGTGTACGCACATCTTCTTATTAAAAATATATCAAGTCTATCCTAATACTAGTTTCGTCCATACATGCTTAACTTCGTTTATTTTAGTAGGATCCGGTGCATTAGTGATGGTACGATCGCACCCCTGCGCGTGAATTATTGTACTTACATGTTCTTATTAAAAAAATACCAAGTCTATCCTCGTCCATACCCTAGAAACTTCCTCTTATTTATGATCGCTTATGGGGAATCGCTAATTGATAACGTATAATTGAAATAATTAAAAAATAATAATTACTATAATGTTAAGATGCACATGCATAATTCTAATGTTTCTATATAGTTGTGACAAATTAGAGAATGTCATGATATTTAAAACAATCTAACTGCGACTCTAACTTTTATTATCATAAATTTAGGGTTCAACTCTTATTTATAGGATCTATTTTATGGAGTGTCTATTTTCCGGTCACAAAAAATAACCGACTATATGCATGTGTTGACCTAGCGACAGTGGACTAAGTTTCGAAACTAAATGTTCTGAGTTCGAGGCCTCCATACCAAAATGTGGTCTATAAAAAAAATGATAAAATTGCATCAGTTTCATGGAACCTTCAACCATATGCATGTGCATGACTAAAATATTTCAAAATTGTTAAAAATTCCAACTAATCTCAAGAAACAGGGGGCGGTTTTGCCTAATTAATCAATTAGTGGAACAATAAAAATGTTTAATTAATTAGTAAAAAAATGAGGTGCCGCCAAATGTAAACTTGGTTTCTTGATTTTGTTTCGAGAGTGGCGACAAATCACATGTTCTACAACTTCTACTTCAACCCAAAGTACTGTCTAAAGTACTCTCTCACTGTTGCTAAACTGCTTTTCTTTATCAAAGTTTTTATCTTTTTCAAAGATAATCCTAATTTTCAATTGTCTGATGACGTCATGCCTTTCCCCACCCATTACCTCATTCCTTCTCCCCCATTTGAAGCTCAAACCCTCATAATTATGTGTTCAAACTCTCTCTCTTGTTACTGTTCTTGGAAGTTGGAGCATTTTCTTTCTGGGCTTTCCCCAGAATTACCAAGGTTTGATTTTTGTACTTTAGTTTTTGTGTGTATGAACTGCTTGAGTTAGGCCCTTTGCCCGTGTAGACTTTGTTTTGCTTTTCTTTTTCTTGAATTTCTGGTGTTTGTCTTTCCCCCTCTTTCTCTCTTTCTCTCACTGTTTGTCTGTTAGTTTTTTACTCAAATTTTCGATTCCCATTTTGCATTTGTTTGTGCTATCGAGGTTTCACATGGAGGTGTTTCTCTCTTAGCATTAAATGAAGCTGTTGGTGGAAGCATTACATTGTTTGATAACTAACTTGATTTGGGAAGTTAGGGAAGGGATTCTTTGCAGAAAATAAGGTTGTTTCGTGTTTCGATTTCTCACATGTTGAGATGAGCTAAGTTGCTTTCTAGAAGTAGGAAATGAGCTGACAAATTCCTGCCCTAGTTCTCCATTGTCATAAATCAAATTATAGTACTAGGGATTGGAGCTAATGAGCAACCCCTCTTATTTATTAGACCGCTCGTCCCACTTAGTTCGAAGGATTTGTTTGTTTAAGTTTTTTACGCGGTAAGAATGACAATTTGAAGCTGTTTAAAGCTTCCTAGATGTATTAACAACCTTTAGGATTCGGGGCTTTTTGGGATGAGGGAAGCTCAGTGGTGAGGTATTAGCATGATTCCAGATTTCTCATGGAAATATACTTCATAAGGGGTCTCTTTCTTGCTAGAGATTGATAGGCTCGTTTGACACGACTGAAAATTTCCTTTGGTAGGCGTATTAAGGAAATGGTTCTCTGGATGGTTGTTTATTCTCCATTGATCGAAAGCTAGTATGAACTGCCATGCTTTATATTTTAGACTAATTTAAGTATGAAGTCAGCATGTATGATTCCTCCACCTTCGGCACTTAGGTAACCTTAATGATTCCATATTTAGAAATTAGAACTGATGGTGCCTTTAATTAGTCTGTACCAGCATCTGCATAATTACTCGGGCATTTTAGGAATCTATATTAAGTTCATATATTAAACTATTTCAACTTGTGCAACTTGCATTCCTTTTGCACAGTAACCGATTTTCGAGGTTGTTGACTGTGATTTTTTAATCCAAAAGCATTTTTAAAATCTTCTTAATTCAACCTTTTCCACTTGCTCCATTTGCATGAAGTGTGCATGTATCTTAAGAATATACTTGTATTGCTAAATCCACGGTGTTGCTGAGTCTCTCACCTGTGCAGTTTAATCCTGACCTGGTATTAATTTCGTTAAACTTCAGATGAAAATATCACAGAATATTGCATGCCACTAAATTTTTGTTTATATTTAGCTCTTCTGGATGAAATTCGTAGGATTTTCCTTCCTGAATTTCCTTTCTGATGTTTATCGTTCTCCTGTAGTAACCACGAGTTGAAACAATGGATACTTCAGAGAAAAATTCTTCTCAAGGATATGGCAAGCCTCCATGGGTGTTCAGAGGAAGGCAAGTTTTATCCCCCTTTCAGTAAAGTATTCGATTGTTATTATTCCCTAGCAACTTCCTGATTGGAGTAAAATATCGAAATGTACATAAAGCTCCCAGTCTCATAATTTCAGTGCACTATACCAGCTCCATCTCGTCAAGGCAGAGACAGCTCGAGCGTTCATCCCCAAAGAATTCAGATTAGTGGAGGCATTCGGGTAAAACCACTGCTGCTATAACAGCTAGTACTTGAGAAAGTAGTAGATGCCTGTAAAGATAGAACTTCGTTTCTTTCATTTAATTAATACATATTGGTACTATGCAATGTACAGGTACACTCTCGGAGGATTCTTTCTTGCTAATTATGAGGACAGTCCTGCTGGAATATTTGATGAGGTCCTTCTTTTAATTCCGTACTTTTTATTGTTTATTGGTTCCTGAAAAGTGAAAACAATTATACAACTTGATTGAATATTAAAATGGAGTTTAGGACATGGGAAAAAGGAATTGCCTGTTAAGCTTTATATATTATCAACTTGCATTAAATCTTCGTCTTATGAATATTTCTCAGCTCGTGGTAATAGCAGGAATTGTATGGAATCCTCCGACGTCTTGTGCGTAAGTATTTATATTGGACTATTTTTATAAATGTTTTCTCTACAGATAGATGCAATAAGCTCTGCTCTTGCACATGCTTGTAATTGCTGCTTCAGTGAGATTTGTAGTCTCATATATCTACTATGACTGAATTTAAGAGCATGTTAGCATTTCGTACATGTACGACGACTGATATCAAGGCCATCTTTATCTTGTGCTCCATCTACGTTGGATGTTAGGCTTTTCTTACATTTCAATGTTGGAAGGCAAAGACTTCCGTTGTTTCACTTTGTTTAGGAAATGCTGCTACTTATAAAATTTACACTTCAGCTGATAAATTCGTTCCAAGCAATATTTTACAAGATTTCATTTCTACGTATGATATGCTCAACTTCCCTTAATGCAACCATTCGTCAGTACTGTCCTCGTATTATCTTAAAATATCATAGTTTTATAACTATGTACGCTGACAAGTTGGGATGTAAACTTTCATGGACAGATGGGCTGCTAGAGTGCTGGTAAGTAGCGACGAAGCACGCCTCCATGGACAAAAGGTAGCATTTCGAATTCCCACTTTGTCATTCTTTTATGCCCAGTTTCATGCATAGTAGAGCTTCTACTAAAGGTTTAGTTTTGTGTGATTCAAAATAGCTTTTGAAGGTTTAGTTTTGTGTGATTCAAATTAGCTTTTGAAGGTTTAGTTTTGTGTGATTCAAAATAGCTTTTGAAATCGAGGCTAGACGAACTACAAGTGTGCCATTTTATCTCATGTCACCATATATCGAGCAATAGTGTCACACTACTTCTGATTGTTTTTGCAGGAAGTTGGGCTCCCTAGTCGATTTGCAAATTTTTCGAAGGTGGGCTTTAATCTGAATACATAGGCCTATAAAAACTGCAAACAGTTAAATTTTCTATGTATTTAAAGTTTCTAAGTTGAAATTAATCTCGATTATGTTTGAGGTCTTCAAATCGTTTACCTTTTGTATGATACTAGAGTGCAAGAGCGATTCCCGGGACAAAAAGTAGTCGATTTGGTGGGTTTTTGAACAAGATTGGCATCAGTGACAGCATGAAGAGTTGTTTGGAGGTACAAGTGAAAGAGATGGAGAATCACAAAGCCATGGATTTGTGCAGTATCAAGCTCACTTCTTCTGGTTAGTTGGCTAAAACCGGCTGCCCTCATTTCCCTCGGCTGGTCTTCTTAATTTGATATGTCGCATTATAATCAACTCTTGCTCCGGTGCAGCATCTCAGAACGACTCCGCAAAATGGATGGGCCCTCAAATCAAGATGTCACTCCCAAGCTTTAGGTATTCAATTTGTCTAGAATTTTGGAGAATTCGCAGAAAATTAACTGTTTTTTTTGCTTGTTTACGATTGATTCGCAGTGGATGCACAGAGCACAATCCTCACCTCCTGAAGTACTCTTGCCAGATTCAATGCAGGTTTGATTCTAAGTAAATACACACACCGTCTTCGTTGTTGTATTGCTAACCAGTCGACGCCTTAACTCACTCAGCTAGATTCATCGAGCCTCATTTGTCTATATAATCGTATAATCTGTTTTTTGATTTCATCTAGGGTGAGAGCGGTGTCACCAGCTAAAGTGGATGCATCGAATGTGGAAAATGAGGTAAGTTCGGATACGGCCTCCGGAGACCACAAGAGAAATCTCAGCATTTCAGTGATGCTGTCGAAGCCCATTTTAGCCTTGGAGTTCAATTGTCTGGAAATGAACGTCGAAGCTCCAACCATCGTTCCTCAGCAGAAGCAAGAATGAACACGACCTCCGTGGTGCTGTTTCTCTTAGCTCTCGTTTCGCTGTTTCCACGATCATATTTCATATTCTTTAATTTGTAAGATGATCTTGTACTTATGTTGGTTTTTTGCCTTCAATTGGCACAAAAACATCCATTCTTAAAAACAGCATTCTTACAAAAATCTTGATTTCCACAAAAAAGACAGAACAAAAGAACAAATGTAATCACTTAACCTCAACATTTACTTACAATTTACTCTCAACTTTTCTCAAAATCCTCTAAAATTCCTGAGGCAAAGGCCTTCCTTCAAGAAATGCTTTAAACAGGACAAGGGATCTTTCTGGCTGAGAGAACGGAGCTTCGTGCGATGCCCCTCGGATTGTTGCAAACGAGAGGATGTTACCGTATACTTGAGTCCATCCTCCAACCTAAACATAATTACACAATATATAACCAAGAATATAACATGTAAGCATATGCCCTTCTAATTTTAATCAAGAGAGAACCTACCTGCATTCCAGCAAACCACACCCGATAAGGCGTAGTCGTTTGCAGTTTCAACACTCGGGCCAGCCTGTGGACGAGTTTTCGACTCCCGGTTAAAGGTATGACAGAATCTTGATCCCCACTGCAACAATGGAGTTTTTAGACTGTTAAGTATGCAATCATCAATCTTGATTCCTTGAACATTACAAGAGTCTGGTAATTCCTACCTATACACCAAAACTGGGATTCCAGCCTCGATTATTCTCCCAACGATGTTGATCGTAGGATTCTCGAGATCAAGCAGTTGGTAATCCAAAATGCTGAAATAAGGGTGCCATAAAAAGTTCAGAATCTTCAACTATAATCAAGATATGATCAACTCAAGAAAATGGTGCCTAAAGCAAAGATTCATTACTTGCTGCAAACGAGCCATCGGTTTACTCCAACGAGTCGCGCATGGAGGGCGTGCTGTACGTCTTTTCTGTTCAAGTAATTTACAGTTTCATCCTCCACACACACATCTATGTTCTCAGCCACTTGCTGCACCCCATCGTACAACAAAAAATACTCAATTCAGAATCACAAACATGAAGATCGAAGCAAACGAAGAACGAATGCAATGCATAATACCTGAGGAGCAAGAACCTTCGACTGAGGGAGGACCGACGAAATGCAGACATCAAGAGTAACATCATACTTATCAACAAACTTGCTTGTCTCAGTCGTGACAAGGCTCATCACTTTGGAACAGATCGGAGAGACGGTGCCCCGATAGTATTCACTCACGTACCGCGAATAGTTGCAGGAAGAAGTGAAGACTCTGTATGTTGAATCAGATATGAGGCCATGAGACCAGAAGAACTCGGCCCTCGAGTTGAAGTCCGTCGCAAACTCTAGCACCGGATTCCCCAGCTACATTAGTATCAAAACATAACATCAGAGTTTGATTTTCGACACAAGAAAATCCATCGAGGAGCGAAGAAACACAACTCACTGCAATTCCTTTCAAGTTGAAGATTTTTTCCTTCTTGTTGAATTGGAGCATCAGCTCAGCCAACTGAGGAATGTAGTGCCCTATAAATAACAAGGAACTGGTTAAGAATTTCATTAATCTATTGCAAAAAGATTTTTATTTTTTTTGCTGGATTAGGAATTTACCAGCATAGCTCTCTCCAGTTACATACAAGCTTCTGTATTTGTACTGTGGGAACTTGAGGAACCAGTTTTGCAGGAATACCAAGTTGTCACGGGCTATAAATAGCACAGAATCAAGAAAATTTTCAAATTTCATTTATTAGATGTAATAAGTAACAACTACTACTACAATGAAGATCCAAGCATGAATCTTGAATAATGCTCTCTCTCTCTCTCTCTCTCTCTCTCTCTCTCTGAAAAACTACATGCATGGTGAAATGTAAAAACAGCAAGATGTTACAAGAATATAAAACACATGCCTGTGATCTTGTCACTAACACCTTCATAAGATGAAGAATTGGCAGCATAGGAAAATCCCACTCCAATTGGTGACTCCAAATACAAGATATTTGCTTCTGCAGAATTTTGATTCAATCCATACCAATCAATACAAAAAACCAACATTTAATATAAATAAACAAACAAATTAATAAAATCTTCAAAAAAAAAAAAAAACCTTTGTTCCAGCTATGGTCATTCCTTCTCAACCCATTCCCACTTGGCCTAAATGGCCCATTCTCAGAAAATGCCCCCACTCCCAATGATGAACAACCAGGCCCTGCATTAAACAATCCCATTTCAATTCTTAAGAAGAAAGAAACAATTTAGAGAGAGAGAGAGAGAGAGAGAGAGAGAGAGAGAGAGATTGGACCTCCATTCAACCAAAGAACAAGAGGCTTAGACGCGGGATCAACCTCAGCTTCAACGAAATAGTAAAAGAGAGCTCTCTCCTCCTTTGCATCAACAGAAACGTACCCAGAAAAATGGTTGAAGCTAACTGGGGGTTGCCCAGGGAGCTGAGATATTCTGTCAGCAGCTGATAGAGAAGAGTCCCATTTGGTAGAAAAGCATGCTTTTGCAAAGAAAGCTAAAAAAGCTACGATCTTTACAACAATGGCAGCAGCAGCAGCCATGGCCAACAACAAGAAGAAGAAAGATGGTTCAACTGAGGAGAAGGGGAGTTTATATAAAGGTGGAGAAGAATGGGATTAGATGTGCTCTTTTCTTGTCATTATTGGATCAACTTTTGTTGTTTCGAAGATTTGTGATTGTGATGGACGAGAGGTAGAGAGAGAGAGAGAGGTGAAGGGAAGGGGTCAAAACCGTGGAGTTTGTTCTCTGAGAGAGGGTGAGCTGTGTGTGAATGAACAAGCCATGATAAAAGGGAATGAAGAAAAGGAAAAAAAACTGGGCTCTGAATTCTTGCAGTGCAGAGTGGAATTGTAGTCCCCTCTCTCCTTCTCTCTCTCTCTCTCTCTCTCTCTCTCTCTCTCTCTCTTGTTGAGGTGTGTTCTCTTGTTGTCTTGTGAGAAAAGGTTCAGAGATTTTCAAAAACATACTCAAAAAAGTGGGTTTTTTTTTTTTCAAGAAGAGAATAAGAAGAAAGGAGTGGATTTTATTCAAGACTTTTTACACTGTTACCACTTACCTGTCAATTTAAATAAATGTAAAGTTTCTTGTTTTTTCCCTCCCTTTCATTTCATATTACATGCATTTTGCATTCTCATATTTTAAATACTGGTTAATTTTGTTTTTGTTTTTATTTTTTTTATTTTAAAGATTGGATCTTTATATATGTGTGTGTGTTTCATTGAAAAATATTTTGCCATGCTTGAGGAATGTTTCAACTACTTTGTTTTAAATCTCGCATCGATTCAGTAAGTGAGTCGAATGAAACGGGACGGAGGAAGAAGTGATTTTAATATGAGAATAATACTAGTACTTATATCAGAAAGAATGGGGGCATGTGACAGCTGAGGTAATAATAAGAATGAAGAAAAAAACATAGATTTGGTTATCAAAAACAAAATCATTTCTCCCAAGAAAGAAGAAAAAACCTTCATTTGTAGCTTTCAGAATGCAGAATATGCAGAGAATAATAGGACCCTTTTCATTGTTACTAATTTACTGCCTTGGAAAATTAAAACTACCTTTCAAGATTCCACACTTCTTTATTTTTTATTTTCAAGTGGATATCTTTTCTTTCTAAAACTCTTGTAAATTTGGAAAGCAAATCATTGGAATTTGCATGTACTTTTGTAATTATTTCATTGATTTTGTTATTTAATCTTCAAGAATGTTATTCTCCATGTAGGAATATGCACAAAGAAGCAAGCTACCTAATTGGTAGTAATGGCTTTAACAGGTTAGAGCCTTTTAAAAAAGGGCCAACTTTAAAAATACCCACTTTTATAAAAACTAATACTTCTATACCCATCATATAAGAAGTATAACTTCTATACCCATTTTGTAGTTAAAAGACATAAATACCCTTAGTAATTGGGTCCCACTTGTCTAATAAAACCAAAAAATCAATTAAAATCAATTGGATTGTGGGGCCCTCCCTCTCACGATTGATTTCTCCCTCTCCCTCTCACGATTCAATTGTAGTCGTGAACCAATTCCATAAACAAAATTCAATTTAACGTGGAAATAAAAAAAAAAAAAAAATTGCATTAATTAACTACAACAACCAAATCTGCATATTCAGTAAAAATAGAATATGGTAGGTGGTTAGCATTGATTAAAAATCAGAAAAAGTGAACAAAACAATAGCTTAGACGTAATTGTATCACAACATTACACTACCTAATTATTGAGAGTGAAAATTTGTAGATTTGTACGCATTCTCGAATTTCTGGAAATTTCGGAAGAGATTCAAGTGGTTTATTCGAGACAAAATACCAAGGTAATATATGATTTTGTATATTTATTGTTAGTAATATTCCAAAAAAATTATAAAAAAGTATTGTTCTTAAGTACACGATATTATGTCCAAAACAACCGTGTATACACGGTATATTGTATGTTTTTGTCGTGTAAAGTCAACAAAGTCAACTATTGAAAGTCAAAATTGTTGACTTTACACGACAAATTGTGTTATTTAACCGTGTATACACGGTTGAATTAACTTTTCAACCGTGTACTGAAGAACAAAAATTTTTCAGATTATTAATTTTCTTTTTTTTTTTGGTACAGATGGAGATGGGTGATCAGAGAATTCATATCCGTCATAGCGGTCGTTGGGAGGGAATATCGTACGTAGGAGGAGACTCTTTTCTCGTCACTTATCCCATAGCGAGTTTGAGCTATGAAAACGTATTGCGAGACGTTCAACTTTACTTGGGTGATGAATCGGAGCACTTGCTATTCCACTTGACGAACCTCAACGAGCGGGAGATGGTGAAGGCCGTTTTAAAGAGCACCGGGGATTTGCTTAGAATGTGCATCGCGAGAAGGGAGATGTCGACGATCTACGTCATTAGTAGAGCAAATCGGGCAGCCCATACTACCCAACGATCGACGATTTTTCAGAACTATACCGTCGAAGAGGAGTCGATCCCGAGATCGAATGCATTTGAATCCGAAGTACGCGACGAAGAAGAGCCGGAGTCGGAAGAAGAGTCTCTCGAGTCCGAGGGCGAGGAAGCAAGGAATGTGGAGGAACGATCCCAATTACTTGAGAGCCTAACGGCTGAATTCGGAGCATGGATCCGCGAGCCCGGCCATATTGATAGGGTTATCGGGCTTCGTAGCATGCACTCACAAAACCAAGAGCCCCGTGACGACGAAGCTCGTGCTCGCGCTAACGAGGAGGCGGTTCGACATTGGTTGATACCGCATGTCGATCTAGACACCGCGCTCCCTTTAGGATGGATCGATCCCGACGTGGTACCGGCCTTGGGTCAGTTGCGAAAGCACGGATACTTCAAGAAGAAGGATGACTTGCATATAGCCGTCGGATTGTTGCACATGGATCTCCGGAAGGAGTATTGTATCCCTCGTTCCGACAAAGGCCGTGTGGGTTTTAGGTGCACTTCGGGGAAGGATTGCGAGTTCAAGTTGAATGCAACGCAGAAAGGCGGGATTTGGAAGATCAACAAGTACGTGGCCGATCACACGTGTCTAGTTGATTTAAATTCGAACAACAAACGACAGGTGCCGGCCATGGTATTAGGAGCATTCTACGCTCGTCGATTGATCACCGAGGGCGCAGTGTTGAAGCCAAAGGAGATGGTGGACGAGCTACAGAGTGAGTACGGTATTCAGATTGACTACCCGTTCGCTCTCCGTGCGAGGAACGTCGCTATAGAGATGACGTACGGTGCCTTCGACGAGTCTTATCAGAGGCTCCCTTCTTACCTCTACCTTTTGAAGGAGATGAATCCGGGCACCCAGTACGACATCCACACCTCCCACGTCACCGACCGTCTGACCTACTTCTACCTCGCCTTTGGTCCGTCCATCGAGGCGTGGGAAAATGGTTTGCTACGCCCCCTGATCGTAGTAGACGGGGCGCACTTGAAGGGGAAGAACAAGGGGACGCTCTTTGTGGCGGTGACGAAAGACGGGAACGAGCAAGTGTTCCCCCTTGCCATTGGATTCGGTCCCATAGAGAACGACGAATCTTGGACGCGGTTCTTGGCCAAAGTCCGAGAGAGTTTCGGGGCGCCCTCGGACTTGTTGATCGTATCCGATCAGCACGTGAGCATCGCAAATGCGATCGACTCCGTCTTTCCGCACGCTGCTCACGGCCTCTGCTTCGTTCACCTCCAGAGAAATTTCGTTAGGTACGGGAGGCATGCGGGGGCTATATTCGAGTCTGCAGCCTATGCCTATCGAGATTCCCAATTCGATGAATATTGGGGGAATCTGAGGGACCTAAGCAGGGAGGGAGGCGGGATCTACAGGAGGTTGAGCGACATTGGCCTGCCGAGGTGGGCGAGGTGCAAGTGTCCCGTCCGACGTACGAGCTTCATGACTTCGAATCCCGCCGAGACCATGAATGCTCGGTTGTTGTGGGCTCGGAGACTCCCGATTTGTGCCATGATCGAGGTGTATCGGATAGTCGTCGAGAAGTGGTTCGACGAACATCGGACTAGTGCCCTAGCTCGCCAACATGAACTCACCGAGAAGGCCTATACGAAGATGTCGGCATCGTCGGAATGGGGCCGTCGCTATTCCGTCAGAGGAACGCCTACGCCCACCCTTTGGAGAGTCGAAGGTGAAAAGCAGACTTACCTGGTCGATCTCCAAAACTCGACTTGCGAATGCCGTGAGTTTGAGTTAGACGGCATCCCTTGTCGACACGCTTGTGCGGCGATAAGGTACGGCTACTTCTCGTTTTATTTTAGTTTCACGCTTGTCGTATTTCAATTGGATTTCTAAACGTTTTTGTATTGTATGTTGTTACAGGCACTCCGGTGGGCGGGCAACTGACTACGTGAGCCATTATTTCAGGCAATCCACGTTAGTTGCTACGTATTCTCCTCAAATTCAACCGGTTCCTCATCCCGAGACGTGGAGTGTTCCCGAATTCATTTCACGATGGAGGGTGCTACCCCCTCTTGTACCTAGGCAAGCCGGGCGACCATCGATGGCAAGAGCTCGATCAGCCGTTGAAGGAGAATCCTCTACGAACCGGCAAAGGTGTTCAAGATGCGGACAATACGGGCACAAGCGACGGAGTTGCCAAGCCTCGCTTCCCATTTGCGGAGTTGATCTAAACGCTCCCCCTCGACGTCCAAGAGGTAAGAAAAAATGTAGCATTTGCAAGAGCGAGGAGCATACTAGGCCTCGATGTCCGTACGATACCGATGCTTGATTATATTTTTATTTCTATTTTGTACAAATTGACGTTTTTTGGATCTTAATGAACGTTTTTGGATGTTTAAGAATGTTATTGGATGTAATCTTATCAGATTGTGTTTGATTTGATCATTTGGTGAAAATTTGTGTTTTTTTGTGTTATAAAATGGATACCTTCGGCCAAGTACACGACAATATACTTGATTTAATCATGTATACACGGTCAAATTATCCTATTACTCGTGTAAAGTCAACAAAAAAAAGTCAAAATTTAAAATGACCATACACGGTCAAATGTAAATTTTTATCGTGTTTACACGGTTGAAAATCTAATTCAACCGTGTAAGGTCAACAAAGTCAAAATTAAATAAAAGTCAATGCCCTCTACACGAATGTTGACTCTACACGATTTAAAATGAAAAATAGCGTGTACCCTTGTCGTGAGAAGTCAAAATTAAGCCTAAAAAGTCAAAATTAAGCCAAAATTCCTAAAATTCTCGTGTTTCATTTGATTTTCTCGTGTATCTCGAGTCTATTAAGTTTTGTAAACGTGTAATAACGTAAGTTATGTCATAATTAAGCCAAAAATCAATTGAATTGAAGGATATGTTATGTAAGTATGAAGTGTAGAGTGTGTGTCACTTATATAGTCTAACTACTAAGGTTACGTTTGATCTAGAACTAACTTACGAACGTAATGTTCTTACAAACTTGTAATTCACGTAACGTGATCGAATCATAAGATTGCACAATGTATGAAAGTAACAGTGATTCCAACTCAATTGAGTCCCACGAATTGAAAAATAAAAAAAAAAATAAAAAAAAAATAGGGGGTTCTTAAGTACACGACTTAGGGTACACGGCTGAGGTTCTTGAGTACACGGTTGAATTGCTCATTCAACCGTGTACCCAGCCGAAGGGTTAGAAAAAAATGGCCAAAAAAAACAATTTTTCCCCCATTTGATATTTTTCAATTCATCACCTGTAACGACCAAAATCAACATCGTTCGAACAAAATCAATTTCAAACAAATCTAATTAACAAGAAACGTCATTCGAATTCAACAATTTACAAAATCTAAATCAGAATTCAATATCAATCAATATTCGAAAAAAAAATACATTTGTTCACCAATCCCTCCATCCCCTCGAAATCATGAAAATTCGCTTCGCCATCTTCTTTCGATATCTTGCCACGACCATTTTCTCGTCGCCCTGGTATAGCTGAGTGGTCCCAAGGAGCAAGTCCAAATACATGCACGCGTACACGCCACAACTCACGCCATCGTTTTGGACGAATTGATACTCCCGAGGGGCGAACTGGATGTCCATGAATCGTGTCTTCCAGTTTTTGACATTTGAGTTGACACGCGTGAAGTATTGGGGATTGTACTCCAAGAGGCGTGAGAAGAGGCGAGACAAGGGCAAGCATTGGATGATCCGTGATTGCCTGAGTGGATGGTTTTCATCTCCCTCGTACATCCAATAGTGGGAATCGTACACCTCGATGCACCAACAAGGAACGTTCACCCGACACAGGATCCAATGGGAGGAGGAGACATGGCAAACGACGAGAAACTGAAAAAAAAAACACGATTTAGCAATACGAAGAATTAAATTCGATATAATCAATATAGGATATTAAAAACTTACATATTGGCCGGTGATCCACGGTTGGTACGTGTTAATCCCCTCCCAGCCCGCGATGAAATCGTAGGGGATCTCCCATTTCGTGTACTTCAAAGTCTCGTTTGCCAACCCCCAAGTCGAAGAGTTGGGGTGAAACTTCAAGTACTCGTCTCGGAGTTGTGTCTTTATTTATTTGAAATGGAAACATGGTTTTTATTAGGTTTTTTTATCAAATTGAAATACATGAATATGGAAATTGAAACAAATGAAAACGGAAAATGAGAAAACGAACTTACGTAAAACGACAGGGGCAGAACTATGTGGTGCAGTTTGCTAACACCATTGAGAAGACGGTACCCTTGTTGGAGTCTATGTTGCCAGTAGACCGTGTACAGGTCTATCTCCTGTAATCATTTTCAAAATAATCTTATTAGTACCCTAATTAGAACAAAATCAAGCGTAAAAGTAACAAAACAAAACATGTAAAAAAATTACCAGAGCAGTGAGGCACTTCGTCGTGTCCTCGATCGTGGAGAAGATCTCCTGTGTAAGGTAGAACCCGGTCCGGCTCATCTCCACGTGGGGCTGTCCCGATTCCCTAAACCTCTGATACGGAGAGGATCGCTTTTTGGGACGCTCTGCAACATATGGAGATAGTAGAGAGGCTGAGGGGCGTGTCTCCCTAGTCGAGACACGCGTGACTTCCTCATCTGAGCTCGCTCCCATCCTATCTATCTCCTCAACAAACTCACTCAACCTAGAGTGATGGGAGCCTTGGGAGGGCTCAGGCACGTCGACGTGACCACCGGAGGCACGACTCACGGAGTGCCGTTCATCTGCTTTCTCGATCGGGATATCCCTGAGCCCCCCAAGCGAGTGCTCACTGACGTGGACATCCCTGAGCCCCGCAAACGGCTGCTCACCTACACGGGACTGTCCCTCGCCCCCGGAGGAAGAACGGCTGCGGCTCGGACTCTTGGATACGAACTTCTTCAGCTCCCCGGCGATAGCCCTCGCCAATCGGCCTAGAAATCCGGTCCCTGAGCGATCCTGCTCCCATCGGGACACCAGACGGTCCCCGAATCGGTCCAAGAAGTCGTCACCGAGGGGACCGCGCTCGCACGGATCTCCGTGTGCGCAACAGATCAAGCCGGAGGGCCGGGGTTCAGCGTGCTCGCTCCGAGGCCTCTTCGACGCCCATGTTTCGGGCCTCCTCTCAACCCTCGGCCTCGACATCTCGACCCCGCCGTCGGAGTGAGCTCGCTCCGCTCGTGGAGCACGACGACGAGGGGCCACTGCCTCAGAAGCGCCCTTGCCCTTGCACTTGAGCTTCTCCAGGGCCCTCGCCATGTCGCGCTTCGCCTTCGACTCCCTTCTCTCGGGCGGGAGATTGGTTTGTTCGTGGCGCTTGGAGGGAACGTAGGCCACGCCGATCGGCTCGATGCTCTCGAGACTTTGGAATCCAAGTTCGAGAACATCGTAATCATCCGCCTCCAGTGTCGGATGAACCTCGAGCTACAACGAAAAATAAAACAAGAGGTGTTAGGAGTCAAATTTAAAATTTCAATCAAAACACACGGCACAGTACACGACTGAAATTGTAATTCAGCCGTGTAGTACACGGTTGAAATTCAATTTCAGTCGTGTAAGGTCAACAATTTTGACTTTAAAGTCAAAATTGTTGACCTTACACGACTGAAATTGTAATTCAGCCGTGTGTTACACGACTGAAATTGCAATTCAGTCGTGTAAGTCAACAATTTTGACTTTAAAGTCAAAATTGTTGACCTTACACGACTGTATTGCAATTTCAACCGTGTTGTACACGGCTGAATTACAATTTCAGTCGTGTAAGGTCAACAATTTTGACTTTAAAGTCAAAATTGTTGACTTACACGACTGAATTGGATTTTAAAAAGGTTGACTTTGACTTTTAAAGCAAATTTACAGAAATCGAACGTCAAATAAATTAAACAAGCTAAAAAACTACTAAATCAATTACCTCGGGATTATCGAAGAATCCCCTGAAGTTGCACGAAGAGGAGGACGTGGCCCATCTTCTGAGGCGGGGGGTCAGTGTCGGACGATCCCGAACCCCGCATGCTTGCCCCATTCGGGGGATCGCCTCGTAGGCCCAAATGTTCAGGGCCCAGACCGGCCCGTACAGGTGATAGGCGGGTCGCACGCCCGTTATGAGGGCGGGGTCCCTCTTCATCACGTGCAGCTGGTAGAGCATGATCTGGAACGACCACGCTCCCCACGGAAATGCCCTCCACTGCTCCTCGTACTCCACCAGGTGCCATGCCTAGTCCTCGATCGTCGGGTTGTCGTGGCCGAGTAGCATGAGGTAGTACATGAGGAGGTTGGCCGCCTTCAGATACTGGTCGGCGTCTCCCAGTACACTCGTGTCGTCGTTGAAGTCCGCCTTCAACTTATTTATCTTAGGGGATTTGCCCCCGTACTTCGTGTAGAGGAGGCTCCTTTGGGGAGGGTCGTGACGGCCTTTAGGGTTGAAAGGCGACTCTCCGAAAGCCAGGCCCGTCACGAGGGCGTACTCTTGGGCACGGAACCGTATCACCTGCCCACCTACGTGGAACCACCTCTCCATCTCGGGGATCGACTCATCCTCGAGCTCTCGGGCTAGAAGCTCGTGGAGGGCGTTGTTCGCGCTCCCGTTCCTCCGAATCTCGAGGAGGTATCCGAACGGGCCTTCCGTAAATCTATCGAGCAAGCGTTGGCCGCCTACTCGACGCAACACGCGGGGAATCGACCGAACCACGTCGTCCCGTATGTAGAGGTTTATTTGCCCTCTAAACCCCTGCATTCGGCCCCGCATCCATTGAAACCTAGGCTGCAAATCGAGAACAAACAAAACGAATCAAAAAATTTTTTTTGTAAAATTTCATGCATTGTATTCGGCCAAGTACACGACTGAAATTCAATTTCAGTCGTGTACCTATGATCAAAAACAGTAAAATTTTCAATTTTTCACAAAATTCGATTCAAACCATAACATGCTCCATGCTTATTAAACAAAGTGCTCGAAACCATAACATGCTTCATGCTTCTTTACATTGAACGTAAACAAATATAGAAAAGGACATACCGGAGGTGGGGGATCGGGGAAGACGCGGGGCTCAACGGGCTGCTCCGCCGGCTGCTGCTGCCGGCGACGGGAGGCGGGCCGTGGGCGGCGTTGGGCGGCTCTCCTCGATGTTTCGGGTTCATTGTGGTCGGAATGTGTGGAACTCATGTCGGTGACGGCGCCGGCGACGGGAACGGTAAAAAAATTCCGATTTGGGGGAGGGTAAAATTCGAGTTCACGAGTGTGATTTTGGGGTGAAAAACACGATTCCAGTCGTGAGGGAGAGGGAGAGGGAGAGGGGAGGGTGGGGTAGTTAGAATATTCAATTTTGGATTTATGTCGGGTGGGGCCCACGACATAAATACCAATTTTGTTTTTATGAATAACAATTTTGTTTTATTTGATAAGTTGGAGGGTATATATGACATTTCAATTGAAAATGGGTATAGAAGTACTACTTCTTATATGATGGGTATAGAAGTACTACTTTTTATAAAAATGGGTATTTTTAACTATTATCTCTTTAAAAAATAGGTTGAAATCATGATTTATTCGGCATCGACTTTTAACGGACTATGAGATGGCACTCCCCTTAGTAATGTTGTATCATGGGGAGATCGACCTATTATTACATGGTATCAGAGCGGGTCCAAATACTCTGTGGTTGATTTGAATTAATGTATATGAATATAATGGCTTTAGCCGATGTTGGCTTTGATTTGTTCACGAGTAGTGCCAGTGATGGTCGGCTTACACGTGAGGGGGTGCGTTGAAGTCCTCATTTATCATACCTAAGCTTTATAACGATCTTGCCAATAACATATAAGTTGGATAACTCTCCTCGTTTTTAAATATCGGAATAGATTTAGACTATTAATTTTAGTTTCACATAACATTTCTAGCCTGAAAAGACAAAAATTTGTTTTTTCAAAATACTTCTCTTGTAAAAGGTTAAAAAGAGTTGAGGGAAAAGATATAAAGTGGTATTAATATTTAATACTAGTAGTTATACCTTTTTTTTGCTATGTCACATGGTATAGTAGGGATAAAGATATTGTATTGTGCCTTTGTATATAAAATATATTGGTAGTTTATAATTTTGTGCACCCACTCTTTTTGTATGTATTGCTTCATTTGGCCTTTACACTATGTCCTTTCTTCATTTCATTTTTCAAATACCCTTTTATTTTTTTATATACTATCACACCTTTTTAAATTATGTCACCCTTTTTAAAATTTGATTATTCTTTTTGGAAGAGGTTGATAATTAGTTGCTTACCCTAAAAGAGTAGAGCAAAATGTTCAAAAAAACAAAAAGTTGGCCTATGCTATACTCTTTGTTAACTAATTCTTCAACATTCACAACCATAGTCAACATGTGATTTTTTTTTTTTTTTTAAAACAACTTTTGAGTGAAAGTGAAATATATTGTTAATTATGAGAGATAAATATGTTAATTATGAGAGATAATTTACGGGGATAGTAAATCCTAGTCCCTCCTTCCGTTCCGTTCCGTTCCATTTGGCATATAGTGTTGTGACGGATTAGGAGTAAAGAGCGATAAAACAAACAGAATCGTACAGAAGATGCATAAATTACGTGATTTGTCAACGTTGTGTTGGCTACGTCCACGGTAAGAAAAGGAGAACATGTATTATTAGACGGCTAGGTTATAGATTATAGAATAGATCTCTAAAACTATATATATATAAATAACAGGTGAGCTCAGTCCAATGACGCCCATAAAGCCCAACAACCCATACCGTCGGGTCGGGGGCGTCTCCGCATCTGGGATCCCCGACCAGTACATCGTCCCCGAATATAAGTTCAACGAATATCAACATACGGAATAAATAGACGCGAGGTTTAAATTAATACAACATACTAAATGGAGGGTAACAAATGGGAGTAATAACGACGTAAGAGTCGGTTTCTATTATAACCTTTCTATATATAATTCAAAATAATTTGTCACGCTAGCTTCATGTCATAATTGAGTCATCACTTTAATCTTTAGAAACAACTATCACTAATGGAAAGCCTAATGTCCCACACACTTTCATTTAGATTAAGTGCCCTTTATCGTGTAGTCATGATTAATAAGTAAAAGATAAAAGAAATGCCTTTTAAAGGAAAACAAAATCCAAGATGGGTAAGCGTTTAAAGAATTCATGTCTCAATATTAAATATATAATCCCACTTCATGAGATAAATAATTAATGTGTGTATAGGTATACTGCTCGGTATCGGTACGTCACATTTCAATTGTCCTACTTCCATGAATTCTGTATTAATTTTCTAAGATGAAAAAAATTAATCCCCACTTTTCAATATAAATTCCTTTTCATTTTTAACACGGCGTCTAAAATCTCATGTCAAAATAAAACGACATATTTGACGTGGGACTTGAGGGAGTATATCCAACTTTTTTTTTTTTTTTTTTACAAATGATCGCTACCCCACTCCTATTGTCACACTATGTCTAGTCATATATTAAAAACAAATATAATGAAAATAAAATAAGTAAGAAATTCCTTGATGATTTCAAAAATTGCTTTTGACCATTGAAATAATTGCATAACCACTCTATCTTGATTAGTCGAGTAATGATATTGTCTAAATCGTGCTCAATTTCTCAATAGATAGGGAATGTTTGCTTTACTACACATTTCTTGCACAAGCAGTCAAGCACTAACCTTATTAAATTCCTTTTTATATTTCTAGAACATCATCAACTAGTACATCTTTAGAAAAATCACAAATTCCAAGGCCCACATTTTTTTATAACTAAATTTACACACTATTCACATATTATATCGTCTAGGTCATATAGTGATAGTTGTCTGTCCATTTGATATAATCATAAAAATGCAAAAGGAATAAACATATATAGTAGATGATAAGGCTATTGTCAATATCACTCATTTTTCATTAAAAATGGGAGTTTGGTTTTTAATACTTGGCTTAAATTTTAGGTCAAGAATACTAGCTAACAATCATTTTGGTTACAAAAACTGAATTGATCTGGGTTCGATCCCTAATGGGAGTGAATTGTTGGAGATATAAGGTGCCTTGGAGATTTCTAGGAGTTATTGGGAACTTGGCGTACTAACATCTAATCTAACCACTAACATTTGCCCAATCAAAAAAAAAAAAAAAAAAAAAAAGTGAATTGATGCTGACGTGTACATCGGAATTGTAAACATGGACAATCGTCCAGCCAACAAAACAACGCAGGTAGAATAGATTCCCCATGAACACCAATACGGCAGCTTATCAGACATTACATGTCGCTTAACTACCAAAAATCGAACCGATGTGTTATCAGGCTAAAAAAATATGTTACTACTCGATAAAAAACGACTACTCCTAAACTTTGTGTATTTATAGGGGAAATAAACCCTAAAAAATTTGACCCCTAGCAATTAGTTAGAACAAATAAAGACACTTCGACTATATAAGAAAGTAAAACTTATTCAATTCATCATCGTCATTTTCATTTAGCTGAAAGTTGAATGGAAGTTGGGCTTGGAATTTGTGCTCCACAAATTGAGGCTTCATTCGCAAGTAATGACACTTTCTTTTTATTTATTTTATTAATTTTTTATTTTATGTGTTTGTTTCATTTTTTATTTTTTTTTAATTGAGGCGCCGTTCCACTCAACTCACACACCATTAGGAATTTAATTCAATAAAACTATCTAAGTGGTTATTTAAAATTTATGAGTGCAGTAGTTGGTTTGTGTCAAGGAACACATAAATTAAATTATCAAATGTGTGTGAGGATAAGAAACTAATTAATTAAGGTAACTGAATTCCCTTTTGATCATTATGAAAAAAGAAAAAGAAAAGAAATTCATGTTTGATAGTACTTTGAATTTTAGGAAATTCATGGTAAAAAAAAATTAATAGTACTAATATTTAATAAATTCCAATAAGCCCATCATGATAGTTTGGACGTGTAGAAAAATAGTGCGATGATATAATTGCTATGGGGATTATTTAATTCTGATGCTACATTTGAGGTATTAAATCCAAATATATATATATGGAGTGGTTCCGGTGAAAACTAAATATTTCGTGCAAACTGCAAGCAAACCATACATAACATGATGCATTTTTATGCATAACATGTTGCATAAAAAAATATATTATTTAATGCATTTTTATTAATTAAAAAATAATAAAAAAATTATGCAACATGTTATGCATAAAAATGCATCATGCTATGTATAAAAATGCATGGTTTGCAGTTTGCACGAAATATTTAGTTTTCATATGATCCAATATATCCTCTATATATATATTACAAACTGTTCTAATTCATTTATTTATATATATATATATATATATATATATAGAGAGAGAGAGAGAGAGAGAGAGAGAGAGAGAAATGATATGCTAGTCACCTTATGGTGTACACTTTCGTGGACACCTTCGTCATTTTTTCATTTCGACATTATTTTGTTCGATTTTTTCAATTGTAATATATTTTAATACCTTATAAATTAATATTGAAATCATTAAATCAACAAAAGGTATAAGTATCAAAGTTCGATTTGTTCATTTTTCCTTCTAAGTTCAAAAAATGTATAGTAAAATAAATCGAGCTATGATAATTATACTTTTTGTTGATTTAATGATTTCAATATTAATTTATAAGGTATTTGAATATATTACAATTGAAAAAATCGAACAAAATAATGTCGAACACGAAGGTGCATACGAAAGTGACTAGCATAAGGTGACTAACATATCACTTCTCTCTCTCTATAAACTATATATATATATTCAATAAACATGTTAAATGAAATGAAACGAATAACAACATATCATTCGATATTACTACAACAATAATATAACACTCTCAAACCATACTCCATTCTAAAAGAGGTGTGAAAAATATTTTGGAATCATAAATCAAGAAAACATGCTTTACATTTTTAATTGCATTTTCCGTAGTTTCTTTTGGTCAATAAACATTAGAGTACTAGACAAGTTTCCACGATACACACTCTTTTTAAACAACTGCGTTGACGATTAATTTGTGTTTAAACTGAAAATAAATAAATTAGATTCGTCTATTTTACCTTCAATGTAATTCTTAACCATTAATAAAAATAATAATTAAAATTTATAAAAATATATAATTAAAAATAATTACCTATTATTCTTTTTTTTACGTGCATTTGTACGTAACCTTATAATCGTAGCAATTAAAACGTCTCTTTAAGATATATTCACTACCTAAGATTGAATTAGAAAAATTGCATGGGATTAGCTTTCGGTTTGATAATGAAGTGGGTGAAAAAAAGTTGTTTAGAGAAAATGATGGCTTCCTTCAAAAAAGTGAAATAAAAAAGCAAAAAGGAAATGGATTGGAATTTGGAGAGCAGTAGTTTCACAGAAGATGATTGTGTCAACTTTGAAATGATGTGCATTTCACATTTACTTATTTCACTCCTTATACTCCCTCCGTCCTCCATTTAGTGACGGAGGGAGTTTGGGCACGCGTTTTTTCGCATTTTATAGTATAATAATAAATTAATGTGTTAAAGTGTTAAAGTGGAATAATTGTGGGTCCATTTGAATTGTTTAATAGTATTAAAATGTTAAAATAATAAAAAGTAGATGTATAAAGTGTTAAAGTGATTGTTGGGTCTACGTCCAAAAATGGAAATTGTCAGTAAATGGAGGACGTCCCAATATAGTATTAACGTCACTAAATGGAGGACGGAGGGAGTAGTAGTTTGATAGTCCATACATTGCTGTAAACGCCCGTTTTAACGACTGAAAATTCGGTCGGTTGGAGTAGCACGAACGTGAGAGGAGTCTGTTGTTCAGTTGTTAACATGCTTCAATTTGGTTGACTCGCCTATTCAGTCGTGGGTTCGTAGTTAACTAACTCTAGAGTTGTTTCGATCGTTGAATCCGTAACTATTTTGCATATTTCATGTAGTGCTAGTCCACTACCAAATACATATACTAATTCAGCCTTTCACAAAGAATGCATTTAGTTCGCTTCTAATGGTAGATCCACCATATCTATTATTCACTTTAAATTAAAGTAAGATTATAATCACATTTTTTGTGGAGAAGTCGAGTACAATATTATCGTAAGTACATGTTGATTCAAGAAATGTATATAATTCGTCATGTAAGATGATTGTTGTTGTGGTAGTTTTTTCATATATACTAGTAATTATTAATAACTACTGTTTTCGTCCTGTTTTATATATAGTGGTTAAGAAGCGAGCTAGTTTATAGTAAAACGGGACGGATGAGTATTAATTAATATATTAGGGCTAACAAAATAATCACTACATAGTAATAATCTATACTATGTAAATTGAAGATGTAAACCGTAATAATGGAAATGGGATTTTAAGATGAGTGAAATCTTTGTCTAAGTCACGTGCTGTAACTTTTGGTCACGTGGGCCAGCCATTGCTATATATTGTTTGACAAAATTGATGAATTGAAAGATGAGAAAAGAGAAGAGAACCTCCCATTCCTATTCATATACATACATACATAATGCCTTTTGCCTTTGCTTTGCTTTGCTTTGCTTCTGGACCATAAAATAGTGAAGAAAGACAAAACTAAAAATAAAGAATTTATTAAGAGTCAATATAATTGACACCAACAAGTACTCCTTTCATCTCGGCTGACGGGCCGAGTATGAGTATGGTCGTATGGATGTTTTATAACTACAAACAGTTACAAAATGTGCATACGACCCGTTGAAGCGTAGCGAGATGAGATCTAAGTAAAATGCCATTATGGGTAGATATTGGTAGTGCAAAACTTGAATGGAACATCAAATAGTGGGGAGGAGGTAGAAGCAACCAATGCTATAATCCATCAACTTCACTAAAAGAAAAGAAAAGAAAAGAAAAGAATAGAATGATATAATCCATCAATCACTACCAATACCAATGTATGTATATATATATATAGAAAATAAATAGTGGGGTTGGGTTGGGTTGGGTTGGGTTGAGTTGAGGAAATCAAGAGAAAAAGAATGAATATGATACCAATCAAACCACACCATGGAACAAGATTATAATTGCACTTTTTCAACATCACTTAGGAGTTGGAGTGGGAAAGGGAAGTGTGTGGAGTTTACCCCACCAACATTATTTTAAAGCTGTTAATTAATATCGGTATTGCACCAAGATTTGCCTTTAGATATAGGATTATCCACTCTCTCTCTCTCTCTCTCATGCCCCTTCTGAGCAAGAAGAAAAAAGAATGGCCATCGCCTTTTGGTGTGTGGCCACTACAACTAATTAGTACAGTATAATTTAGAGGTCACATGCTTCAATATACTTGTCGTTTCATTGTGTAACACACACTCTCTCTCTCTCTCTCTCTCTCTCTCTCTCTCTCTCTCTATTGTTTTTGGCCATTCTTACTAGTACTACATCCATAGGCACGAGGTTATGGGTAAAAAATACTAGTACAAAATAGTAGAATAAATACAAAGGAAAAGAGCAACGCATGCAAAATTGTGTATATAGGCGTGATTAGACCCACCACATAAAACACAAAACACCTTCCATTCCTTTTCAATCTTTGTCTCAAAATATTCTTTATTTCAGTTTCACAACCTTCCACTTAAAACATGACAAAATTTCCCCCCTGTTCCATCCTTTTCACTAATTCCCTTCTTCTTTTTTACTATTTTAAATTTGAATTAATTGTTTCTTTTAAAAACTGTCGTGTAGTTTTGTGCATGTCCGCACCTGTGTTCGGCTCTTCGTTTGGGAGCTTGTACGTTAGAGTAACTAAAAAAGAATATTATAGACAACGTATGCTATAGCCGACGCCCGAGGAAATCTTGATCTTTAATCGTAGTTTTCGTTTGTTTTGTTGTTGCCGAACTTTGTAGCCCGTTTGACACTTCTTGAGTTAATGATAAGGTTTAACTAGAGGATGTTAATTGTAATAAAGGATTTACTAATGGTACAATTAGTTCGTTAATTATTTCTCAAATAGGAAATGTGTCATGAATTGCGAGACGGAAATAGAGTCATGATCTCAGAAACGGAAGGGGTGCGATATTTAAAGATAAGGAAGATGAAAAGTAGTTAGAATTAAGGCAGTCCCAAGGGATATTTACAACTGCAGAAAAGCATTGCTTGCCTCATCCTATGTCTTCACTCAATTTACACTATATATAAGTACTAGTGGACCAATAACCACTTCATTTCTAAATTTGATTTAGTATTGAGCGTATAAGAATTAGTTAGCAGATTTTGGTCCATTGAGAAGGGAAGCCTCCTGCTCTATTTCCTTGCGAGATACTTCCCATAGTCTCGCCTCGATTTCCAATTTCCGCAACTCCATCAGACCTTGCTCCACTGCACACTCGAAATTGAATCAAATCTATATTAGTTCATCACCATAGATGGAATACAAAGGCTGTAGAATACAATAATGTCCGGATGATAAAACTAACTCACCATCAACGGCATCGTGCGAAGTTGGTGATTGGCCACTGCGGCTGATCCAGAATTCAAGCCTCTTCTTAGCTATCTCTTCCTCTATACCATAAGCCTTGGCTCTTCTCCAAAAGTATGTAAGCCATGCCTGTATGCGTTTTTATCTTAATAAAAATTGCCGATGAAGACGTAATACTATGTCGAGATTCTTATAATAATGGAGCCGGCTTAAGGGTCTGCGAAAATCTGCCTAATAGAAACTGCAGAAGAACTAACCTCTTTGAAGAGTATATCCTCAGATTCCTCTGGGCCCAGTTCTGCACAACAAAAATAATAGAGGGGAGAGGTTATATGTTATGTATCGATCAATCATATGTAAGCCAAAGTACACGGAGAAAGAATGTCTTTTCGTATTACAAGCAATACAAAAAATGTCTGCAAGGATCATATGTAACTCCAACTGGTTTTTGTTTCAAAGCACCACGACTAGAAGATTCTTTTGTTTTTTGTATAACACTCTACACTCACACCCTTTTATCAAAGTTACACGAAACTCCTTGAGGTTTATCCAAACTACAACAAGTCCTCCCTGAGGTTGGTCACATTATAATTGCAGCTCTTTTAACAATTCCCTTTATCATTTCAAATATCCCGACAAGAAATTTTCTTCGTAGACTACCATTACATATAAAGCCTCAAAGATAAACTTGGATCTTTTTGCTAATCATCATTTCCATCACAAGCCACTGCTGGACCTAACTGTCAGTGATGGAACTATCAAGGGGATCAATGTAAATATTCTTCCTTATATTTCTGTTTATTTCTATATCAAATCTCACGGAAGAGTTCCCGTTATCAATTAAGAAAAATCATGCGAAGCTGAGACCTAATAGCGAATGCATACTTAGGACCATAGGAGCTTACCAAAGGCTTCCATATTCTTCAGATCAATTGGTGACTTGAAATCTGTCAAATCAGAAGAATTTAGAAGAATGGAGAAAAATTGAAGCTAAAATAAGCAAGGTGCTCATTATGAGATGTATGCTTTAAGTATGATTTCAAGAAAAGTAATATAATATAATGCTTTATAAGCTTCAGAAAGCAATTACGACAGCTTCACAAAGATAGTGCTAAGTAATATGTGCCTTGGCACAATGGACATTATGCACCAGATCCAGTTTCAAGATAGGAAGGAGTGGATGAAAATCGTGAGTTTGAAGTTGAAGAGACAACATATGAGAACAGAAAAGAGTCTTTAACCAATTAGATCCATTAATTTGACCACAATCTTTGGAAAGTATAGGTAGCATGCATTAGAAACCTTCCCAGAGAACCGGCCTCCCAATGATGTTTTAATAGATACTGAAAACAAACCTGCAAACGAAGTCCTAGTGGAGTTATGTCGTCTTTGTTGAGCGAAGGCAAGAACAACAGAATCTTCAACCTAGATGATAAATAAAAAAACAACAATCAAATTAGCCATCCAAACACTCAGAGAAAGCAACATTCTGAAATTAAGCATCATTCTGAAATTAAGCATCATTTATATTTGGAAGGCATTGGAAATTTGGAAGTACTCCTTCGACCATCATACCAGATAAAACATAAACACCCTTGCGGTTTTGCCCCAGTATTATGATTCTAGTTTGACTTGACATGGTAGATAGAATACTTTCTGAGCATCTATGCTATATTTTTCTCAAAATTAGTCCTTGAGAAGTTGGGTAGGTGTTAAGCAATGAAGGACGTCTTTAAAAAATATACATAAATAATTAAAGGGAGTGTAAATTCAAACTGGCTAGGAACAAACTATGAAGAAGCCAAAATGACTTCAGTTAGCATAAATAATGCAAGTGCTGGATATTTTTGAAGAAACCTTCAAAGAAGCAAGTTCTTTTAAGCCCATTTCAACTGCTAGCATGCTCTCAATGTTTCCTTCTCCGGTAAGATCGAAATCCTCAACAAGTTTGCTTCTTTGGGGGTTATTATTATTACCTGCACAAAATGGGACAGGAACAAATCTAGTTAAATTTCCAAAGTCCAAGACACGGCTACAAAATCTCGTCTTGGATTGCTTTGGAAGGTCAGAAATTAGAAATCAGTAACAGATGACTAGCCTTTCTCCCATCTGTCTTCTTTAGCCTTCTGTCCAGCGGATAGAACGATCTCCAAGGGAAGAGGTGCCAAGGACGACCAGTATTCATGCTTTGACACGGCAATATCAGCATAGATGCCTATTTGGATGGAAGAACGGAAGGGGATCAATAAATAGCAATCAAGTCATAGTGTTTTGGCTTAGATTTTTACCCAGAAAGTGCTAGCTAAGATTTTCTTTTTTTAAGCAAATAAAGTGCTGCTTTAAGGATGGAACTTTAGAGTATCTTCAAGGAAAAGTGGTAGTATCCCCAGAAAACCCAAAAATAATATAAGAACAGAGGGCCATTAAGGTTTATATACAAGTCAAGAAAAGTGCAGGAATAGCACTTTTCAAGTTTCAACTTCTCTAAAGAACTTGCATTGGACAATTACCAGTGCGTACACCCATAAAACAAAAAAAATGAAAATACCAGAAACAAATAAATCTAAGATTATCACGATATCAAGTTTTCAGATTCCTTCTTCCTGAATGTTTGCTTCTTTGACATTAACTTCTAAAACAGTCTAGGTTCCAAAAGGATGAAGACATAACTCACATAAGGATGAAGAATGTTTGAGCAGTTGAAAGCTTGTTAACTTACTTTAATCAAATCTTTCAGTATAATATAATGTAAAAATAATCCCCATACAACGTATTGAATACATTTGATTACCAAGTTGAGCAGCTAATCCCCAATATCTAGCTAGCCAGCACCTTTTAAGAACAACTTCTTCCTGCAAATGTAAATTTGTAAGATAATAAACTGCAGGGTAACACTTGTATGTTCATACAGTAGTGGGCACCTACCATTTCATGTTGCGTCAACACCATTCTTTGTGTCATTGAGCGAAGAGCTTTAACTTCAGACTCAGTTGCATGCAGTTGTTCAACAATAGCCGCAGACTCTTTCTTCTTTACCTGAATCAGTAACGATGCAACATTTTTAAAAGCAGCATGCTGGACAAGAATTTCTGAACAATTCTAACTTAATCTTTCTCACCTTAATATTAGATTGCAATGATGAAATTTCAATATCATCTTTTGCAAGTTTGGCCTCTTTAAGAGCAGCCTAGAACAATAATCGAACAAACATTTAATCATAGGGATATGAACAAAGCGAAAAACATTGAATCATAAGGGTATGACCAAAGCCATATCAGATCAATTTTTCGTAGAGGACAGAACAGGCCACATTTAAAATTAAGTACTGTGAGGACAATAAAAGAACAGGTTACCTCTCTTTGACGCAATGCAGCTTCTTTTCTGCAAATTATTAACACGTTATTATCATATTCAGAAAAAAGAGGTCAGAAAAGGAGGATTTGTTTTTTATATACCTGCTCAAAAGTTTAGCTTCCAAAGAAACTCCTTCTCCAAGAGCAGCTACCTGAAGAGATGTAACACGACTTAAAGTATGGAACAGATACAGAATCAAACAAAGGGATGATCACTTGGTGTTGGGTTTTGTTTCAAGATAAAATGGCAATCCTAAAATATAAGGATATATTTAGAAATGAGCAGTCCTCAGATGGTCATTGGTGAAGCCAGTGCAGAAAACTGAAGATCTCAAATTGATGTGAGATAATTTTCAGGATGCATGAGTATACCAAATGGATATGTGGTCACTATAGATAAACATAGTTTACCATACAATGGAAGCTCTGCTTCCATTAAATGCAATAAATAATAGTACAAGTTCCATGCTTCTTCTAGAATCTAGATCGCCACAGGAAATTGCCAACTAGAGAATTTTGCATTTTGCTACTTGCCAAAGCACAATATTCAGACGAGACAAGACTAGTTAAATAAGATCAACAATAAAGAATGGGTGCATACTTTTAAAAATTCAATATCATCTTGCATCAATACGATATAGTGGTCTCACGGAGCTAAATAGGATTTATACCATAACGTCCAGAAAACAGGTAGAATCTGAAGTATCAAGTATTGTGAAACTGTGAAAGTTATATTACCATTTCAAGCTCATTAATATAAATATTGTAAAGTACACTAGTAACTCAGAATTAGGGGATCATTTTATCAGCAGTGTTCTTCTAGACAATTAGCAAACCATCTGGCACATAGTATTAGTACTTTCAATTGGTAAACTAGCACCTAAAATTTGAGGGCAAAGAGCTGACATAGGCTTGTTTGAAAAAAAGGTTATTATATGCTACATCTTCCTCAGTTCTCCTAAAGAATGTTATTACGTGAATTAGCTACCAACTAAGTTGGTCAAGTGAGATTGGGTGGGTCATGTACAAGGTTACAATTAGACAGATAGAGCATGTCGGATTTCATTGGAGTTAACAAGAAAAATCACATACATATTTGAGAAGATGTACTTGCAATACAATAAGAAATTGAGAATGCATCACCTGTTTCTCAAGCTCCTTAACTCTTGCTTCAGCTGCTTCACAACTGTCCTCTGCAAGTCTCAACTGGAAATCCGAGACAGACAAATAAATAAAAATTGGTTAGCAGGTCAAATGTTGGAATTAGAGCAATGCTGGGAATTGAAGACAGACAAACCTTTTCAATAACATTCTCATTTTCTTCTTGCAGCATATCAAGCTGTTCAGAAGTAGATATTAGTTTGAGAATATACAACCAAAAAACCTAGCTTCTTCAAGATCTATACAGCTAAAATTTGAACATGCTTAACATACTTCGTCACGAAGTGCAGAAGAACCACGCCCATCTCCTGCATCTTTAATATTTAACTGTCCTAAATCTGGTGAGAACCTGAAATAAATATTTATAAGCATCCATTCATATCAAATAGATTTCGTAAAAAAAAATAGCCATGAAATTATATAAGGGTATGCAAGCAACGGCAAATAAATTGAAGGATGAAAAGCCTCCTGCAAGGAAAAATCTAATGATCCAAAACATTTCTAAAGGATGATACATTCAATTGCTGTCCAGGAATTTGTAAAGACTCAAATCATCAAAAGGTGGACTTGGTTTACATCTTTTCTCTCTGCCGGCTGCTAGGAGGATCAATTGGTGGAATAGGTACAGGAGTCTTTACAGTAGGCCTACTCGGAGGTATGGATGGCACTGTTCTAGTTGACATTGAGGGTCTTCCTGTTGAAGTTGATCGAGCTGGTTGAACTTCCAGCAAATTGCCAGTGACCTTTCAAGTGAATAGTTCAAATGATCAAAGGAACGAAAAATCAAATTAACATCAAGTTATGGTAAATCCGCCACAAAGTGTACCCCTGGCACAATCTAAGTATACAAATTCACGGATCTCGCTGTGAGGCAGATTTTACACATTTTTGTTTCCAAACAACAATTAACCCAGGAACAGATGATTATGAATAACCACAATGCCATGATTCAACTCTGATAGTGGTACAATTACAAGAATAAACTCAAGTATCTCTAAGTTCAAGCTATCAAACCGCAGCCAAAGTTGCTAGTACGATAAAATGATTAAAATGCAGCCAAATCGCGCAATAGCACAGCTGAAATAATACTACCTGATAACATCAATTTCAAAATTAAACGAGCAAACAAATCAGATTCCACTGAAACAATAAGAGCTGATTAAAAAAAAAAAAATTACCGCATCAGAAGAAGATCTACTAATCTTCGGCGACGGAACCGATAGCTTGACGCCGCCGCTGCCGTTGCTAGCTCCATTGGTCCTAATCGGCGGCCTGGAGAGAGAAAGCGGGAGAGGAGGATTGAATCGGAGGCCGTAATCGCCATCACTGTCTCCAACGCCATCTCCGTCCTCATCCTCGTCGTCGTCCGTGGCGGCGGCTTGAGAAGCCATGACCTGAGCCAGCCGCTGCGCCGCCGCTTTAGCGGCGTAGTTCTGATTGCGCTTGATGCTCGAAATGCCGCTCGCCGACGACGATCGAGCGTGGTGCGCACGCACCGGCGACGCGCCGCCGCCGGACTCGCTGCTCCACTGGCGCATCTTCTCCATTCCAAGCACCGACAGAGGCTGGATCAATCCAAGAGGAAATGCGAGGTGAGCATCGACTGCGATTTGAAAGGGAGGAGACCGGTGCTGCTGCCTAGATCTTCGAGCGCAAAAATGGCGGTGGTTTTTCGAGGTTGTCGGAGAAATTAATGGAAGATTTTCAGATATTATTTTGTTAATAGTAATACACTACTATGGTTTAGACTTTAGACACGGCCGTTGTTGTTGAAGAAAACGCTATTTATAGTAGGTGACTAATTATGATTTAACATGATAATTAGAGGATTAATGATATGGATTGCGCAATTTAATTCTGATAATTATACGTTATAATCCTTCTTTCCGGAAAAAGGAATGAAAAAGAAAATTAGCAGTCAACGTCAAGTTTCCTTCCCACTTAAATCCAATATGCAAATAGTATCATTTCGATATTTCTATATTCATCGATCACATTCTTAATATTTATAAACATATGTGATATGATCCTATTTAACGATCCAAAGAATGTCATCGAGGAATAAGCATAGATCCAATATGTAGATAGTATTACTTCGATGTTTTAGTTAAAACAATTGACATAAATTTAAAGACCGCGTTATGAAGGACTCGAACTTAGGACCCTTGATCTCAAAACATAACCTCTTATCGCTTTAACCAACGCACGCACACTGCTCTCGCCACTTTTCTATAGGAAGAGCTGTAGTAAGACAAAAGCATACTTTATTTCACGCCAATGAAAGAATCTAGTACAATGCTTTATTTATTTATTTAATCGATAACGGATTAATTTTGCTTAAGGTGAAAGCAATTCGTACAAAAAAACGTGCACAATGTTAATGCTAGTGATTTTACATGCATAATTATTACTCGTATACTAATAATTCTGAAATTGATTAGAAATTATGATTTGGGCCTGAAAAAATTGGGCCCAAAAGGAGAAGGCCCAATAGGCAAAAAAAGCCCAATAAGAAACCCCTGCGTCCACTTCCACCACATTCCATCTCCACTTTCTCCTTATCTCACGCTCACTGATACTCCTCTCTCTCTCTCTCTCTCTCTCTCTCTCCACAACACATGGCAACAGAGCATCAGGAGCCGGACGCCCAAATCTCCACCTCCCCACTGCCCGCCACCGCCGCCGCCGCCCCACCGGCGGAACCGCCGCCGCTCGACAACCCCACCACCACCGCCGCGGCTGCCGCCGCCAATCCTCCCAAACGGCAGCGCCGCCCCAGCGTCCGCCTCGGCGAGATCGGAGGCGACCCACCTTACGATGCCCCGCCCCGCCGCCCTAACAAGACCTGGCGCTTTCACAAGGACCCATCTTTGGCCGCCAAAAGCTCCAAGACGCGGCCCCTGACCAACCTCGTTAACGGCGGCGCGGCTGCGGCCGCCACCGGCGGCGAATCCAACTTCCAAGATTCGCTCGAGCTCTCCGAGAATTACGCCGATTTCGGCCAGCGGAAGCCTAAAATTAAGAAGCCCACGAAAAGGGCACGCACCAATTGGAACAAATTCGACTCCCCCGCGGCCAACAACGGCGGCGGCGGCGTGATAGAGAGCACGAGCTTCTTACAAGAAGAGAACGACAACAACAACGACGAGTTCCGAGAGTTCGAGGCCGAGGGTTCAGAGAGCCCCATGCCTAAAGAGCAGCAGCTACAGAGCCCAATCGATTCCGAGAACATGGGATTACAATTCTGGGATCAACAGAGAAGGGGGAGCCGCGCCCGCGCCTCGGAGATCAACGGCGGGCACCTGAACGAGGTGAATTCGCCGGAGAAGAACAATGAGGGGAATTTGGGTGTGAGGGAATGGTTAATCGGATTAGGGTTAGGGCGATACGCTCCGGTGTTCGAGGTGCACGAGGTCGACGACGAAGTTTTGCCAATGCTAACATTGGAGGATCTAAAGGACATGGGGATCAATGCGGTGGGCTCGAGGAGGAAGATGTATTCCTCCATTCTCAAGCTAAGGAAAGGCTTCTCGTGAGTAGTTTCTCTGCTGTATGGATTTTCTTTCAGTAGTTTTCTCTCTTTTTGTTGCTATATTAACAACTTGAGTAATAATGGAGTATAATTTTGTGGTGATCTTAGTTTCTTCTTGATTTGGTGTTTGTTGAGTTACAGTCACTGTCACATACTATAACTGCTCATGTACAGAAGGTTGGAGACAAAGGTTTTCCAGTCTTGGTTAAGAGTATAAACCCTTGAGGCTTTTTCGATCATGTTTTGATATTGAACTGTCTATAGCTCTCATCTATCTTAATCTAGAAGATTCTTAACTAGTTCTCCTGTAAAGTATTCATCTTGATGTTGTTGCTTTCTTTTTCTTCTGTTGAAAATGAGGCAGTCGTTGGTTGGTAGGTTTTCTGCCTATTTTCTTGCAAGATGTGTTATGGTTGACCGATGCTATAGTTTCTTGATTATAGGGATATGGGTTTGACGTTGTGATTCATATGTTTGGAGTTTTTCGCTTGCTTATTAGTTAAGAGGATCATAGAGGTTAATGATATGCCACGTAGTCGTGACCGAACTTATAGGATGCGTGTTGTATTGTCTGCCTGATGAAATTTTGGCGTATTCGAGGAATAACCAGGACAAAGCTTGGTAGGATAATAATGCTCGTAGAAAGGAAAACCGGACTTAATAGTCCATTGGATTGAAATAGATAGTTTTTTAGTTTCCAAAATTTTGTTGCAACACACATTAGGTTTATTTACGTGAGCTAGTTTGGTTTTGAGAAGAAGCATTCTATGACAACGAAGTACTGCCAGCTAGGACATAATATTGTTTACTACTGTATTTGCCATTAATGCATACTCTTTGATTCATTCTTCCGTTACATGCTATCTGTTTGTTTTGCTGCACGTATATATTGATTCGGTGGTTATGGGTAGAAATTTAGTAGTATAAAAGAAGAATGAGCCAGTGATTCGAGTAGGTTAATCAAACTCGGAACATATTAGATTAGTCCATATAACAATAGTCTTTTACTGTTGTTCTCTTGGTGTTTTGTCGAGGGAGAGAGTTGTTTTTTCATCTCTCTTGGGGTAGTAGATCCACATATACCATATAAAAGAGGTTGGTAGTTCTTGTATTTCCTGCATTTATTCGGGATTCTACAGTTTCTTCTTTCTAAAAGTTCGGGTCTGGTATTTATTGGTTCGTGGTTTGATCAATTGTCGTTGCATCATTGAATGTATGTCTTTATATCTTAGGAGCTGTACTTATGTTTAGAGGGTCATGCTCCTAAAAGGATGAGTAAGCCCACTGCTAATGTTTCTGGGGATAAAAACAAAGAGAGGGGTATTTACCACGTGGATCGGTTATATCAGTCCGGTTTCGATTATAACAGATGAAAACAGTGATTGCAATGCTTTTTCTTGATCATTTATGCTCTTTATGTGCTATGCTTTTATTTAAAGTGTCCAAAAATGTGCTTGCTTCCTTAATTTATGGTTTTATTGAAATCAGAAACTTGTATTTTGGTGGCTTAATTTTGTAAATTTGTAATTACTTTGGTTTAAAATGATTTGTTAACAGCTAAGACCTCTTGGCCTATTTATTAGCAGGTTCATCCTCCCTTTGCTCTGACGTGGCCCGTTTTGCTTTGACGAAACGGGACAAATCAGGGCAAACGGAGGGAGTAGTAATTTTGTTGATGAATTTGGAACAGCAGCACTATTTTATAACAACTGTGTTTTCTTACTGAATTCTAACACATTTTATGTACTGTTTTTGTTATTTTGTTATTATTTCAGAGATTCTTTAAGGAAAATAATCTTTGTTTTCCAATCAATCAACATTTTATGGAAAATAATTAATCTTGTTAATTAATTCTACCTTCATCCCGTTTACTCCCTCCGTCTTTAAATAAGTGTCCCCTCCTCTCTCACGGAGGGGGACACTTATTTAAAGACGGAGGGAGTAAGTAGACCCGTATTTCATTTCGGGACATCTCATTTATTAGGTCCGTTTCCATAAAAGGAAATAATTTAACATCACATCACCATCTACATCACACTTGATTAGACTAAATTAATTCTAATTAAAAATGGACGTGAGTAGTACTAATAATTTAAATTAAATTAAACTCTAATTTACCATCACATCTCCATCACATTACCCTTTTATCCCATTTTCCTTGGCTCTTGTGCCGTTTAGAAATGGGTCAACTTAAACGGGATGGAGGTAGTATAAGACATCAAATCTACTAATCCAATCTTATTTTAAAATTCAATCTTTTATCAAGAATTCTGGATTGAAATACTGATTGGAATGAGCCCGATACTTTTACGTTTCACAAATAATGTGTGACTGAAGTTTTGAAGGTTCAATATTCGTTTTTTGCGCAAGAGGAGATGATACAATCGTGTTATCTTGGCCTTTCGAGTGTATTAAAAGTTGCGTAAAAATTTCACATAGAGGATCAGCCACTCGCTAACATTTTGATAAAACTCGTGTCGAAGACGATTTTGAAAAAAGACTATATCTTGTGATGGGCCGCAGCATAAATTTTATTAGCTCTCACCTTATTGGTCTAAGATTCAACCCAACAAAAACATCATCATTTTTTTTTTGGCTCAATTAAAAAAGACAAAAAAAATAGAAGAAATTCCATAAACGATAAATCCATGAATAAAGCACACACATAACTAATCAAATTGGGTAAAAGAAGATTAGAAGAAATTCCAAAGCCAACATAAATTACAAGTATGGGTTTAGTTCTTCAGCCTACTCTTCATTAGTATGGGTATTGGAAGAGAGAAAATAATAATTTAAAGAAAATAGAGAGGGAAAAATAAAACCCAACAAACCGCTACGTACCTAAATGTATTAAACTCGGAAATCAGAAGACAATGGAAAGGGAAAGAAAAGAAAAGAAAACGATTTGATTAATAATTAAAAAGAAAAGAGAGGTTAAAATCGATTGCAGAATTGCACGAGTCGGGTTTTGGGTCGAGTTAATTAGAGGGAAGGGTGGGTTCTAGCATAGTGAAGCACCATAATGTGATGGGAAGTAGAGGAATTGGGAAGCAAAGTGATGAAGTGTTGATGATCACTTGTGTTGCTATTACTCCATATGTTATCTCTTACATGTTGCACTGTCAAGAAACCTTGAAGCCTTTGCCCTTTGCATCTTATCTCTATCTGAAAATACAATAAACATTATTAATTACTGTTTATTTGAACTAATAATTACTATTATTTCAACATATATTCATGCAAAAACACACACACACATGTTCATCATGACAACATATGCAAGTGTCAATTATGAAATACTTATGTATAATGATCATAGGAGTGAAATTGTTAGTTTGACATAATTTTTGTATGAAATTTTGAAATATGACACTTGTTCAACGCGACAGATTTAGCTAGTCGGAACTCTTATTTGTGGACGGAGTGAGTTGATCATAGCAACATCTGAGGATTTTAATAAAATGTTAAAATTATTCAAATCAGTAGTTAAAATCACCTTCAGTAATTATCATACATACTTAACATGCATACAGTTGACGTAATGATAATATAATGAAATATATAAATAAATAAATAAAAGCTAATTTAAGTGAGTCATATATTTGACGAAGTCATGGCATTGTAATCCTCCTCAATGCATCAAATAATTAATTTCACAGCCCTAAAAGTAAACCCACAAATTTATTTAATTTTCATTGGACGCACGTATTATTGCAGTCTACACTTAATTAGTATAATTGTTGAAGAAGCGATAATCACACATCAAATTTAATAATATGATTAATTAATTAATCAATCAATTAATTAATAGTTATGGAAGATATGAATAAATACAGGGAGGCCGCCCCAATAATCCCACCATCACAAAATTTCTCTACACTTTAATCATTTTACAGTGGGACCCACTCAGACTTTGCTACTAAGCCTAAATCATTATACCTTTAGACTTCATTTTTATTTTTACTATAATACTATACTATTTCTGTAATACTACGATAGTAATTCATCCGTCTCATTAAACTCGAGTAGTTTCGATACTTTGTAATATCTTATACGTTAAAGAAACGTCTTAAGTTTGTTGGGACGAAAGGGGTACATACTACATACTTGATACGAATGCTCAACATACATATCTTTCTACAAGAACATTTTTTTTTAATCTCTCATGCATGTCTATTGCACGTTTGATTTCTTCACAAACAAACAATCTATTATTATTGTTATTATTATAAGACCTTCTCTCTGGACTTTGTATAGTAAATAGGTAGTAGAACTATTCTTCTTCTTCTTCATGGTTGAATACATACACTAGTGTACTTAATTAGTGTGAAATAATTCATTTCATTTCACACACACAACATTAAGTAGAATAGAAATAGATGAGTCGAATAGTAATTTAATTATATGAAAATTATATAATGTGGTGACGTCACTCCTCATCACCCTTTGTTGTCAACAACACCTAATCATTCTGCTTTGCATTATCTATCATGCATTGCTTTCCTCTAACGTAAAACATCCATTCACCTCTCTCTCTCTCTCTCTCTAAATTATGTAACACAAATGAGAAAGAAAATAAAACCAATTACTATACTATCAATTAAAGGTCAAGCCGACTGCTGTAGAAGATAACATAGTTTATGTTTTACAAAACTATAATCAAAGTCTTCCAAAATTAAATAAAACGCCTTCACCTCTCATGGCACATTAAATAATTATTAGTATTTCAATGTTCAAGTAACAAATTAAATTATCATATATATATTTTCTATAAACCGAGTAAAATTAAATTAATATTAATGGTTATGATTAATTTATGAAAAGGGAGGCGACCTTTGCCCTTTTATTGTTATGGAAGTGCAGCACTTAAGGTTACAACTTTTATTAATTTAAACAATAATTAAATATGTGAAAAGACGATTAAGGCCCTACAATCTGCTTGGTTGAACCCTACGAAAGCATGACGAAATCAAATCATAATCCATGCATCTATAGTTTTGAGAACGACTTCGTCCACGTGTGAATTTTATTTTTTCTATCAATATTAATATTTTTCTCTCGTAATCTAATAAATATGCACTCCGTCTGAATGGTGTGTGTTTCTATATTTTATAGAGAACCTCAAGTACATTCAAGAAATGTACGTTATTCTGAGTGACGGAGGGAGTAATAATTCATTATTACGAGACATAAACTCCATTATCCACGCCCATAACCCTTTCCCCTTTTCATACACATATCGTATGAAAACAAAGATCATAATTAATTATTAAGCCTTTGAAAAGTAGCTTGATTTTACCATTACCAAATCACCCCAAGATTTCCCCCTTCATGAGAGAGAGAGAGAGAGAGAGAGAGCCCTAATCTTGATTTTCCATGCAGATTCCAAACTTTGGTGGTATATAATAACCCTACCCACTTATAATCTCAATGATTGGCCACTAAGTTGCATGCCCTCTCTAAAAAAAGCTTAATTTTCTTCATTTTATTTTATTTTATTTTATTTTATTTTGTATTCATTTTATTTAGGGTTTTATGACTTACCAACTAAATTAAATTAATTAGGAAAAAAATAATTAAGGGTAACAACCGAAAGGTTGACTTATGAAAGAACATGCATGGTATAACAAAAGAATGTTGTGTGACATATATATAAATAATTAAATATATATAGTTAAATACATGGAATAATAATTTGTTCATGAATATGTCAAAGCGTATTTAAATAATTGTTACATAACGTATATAAGAGCGGCACGTATAATTCTACCTACTGTGTTTATTTTTTTAATAATTTAGAAAGATTACAAGAGAATTTTGTTGGTTGTACTTAGCTGTTTTAGATAATAGATTATGTTAAAATATTATGCTTTCTTGCTCTAATTGCCTTACTTTAATATAGAATTAATTACGTTATGTAATCAAATATACGCATCCTAATCATAGAAGTTGACCTAATTAAATTAATTGGTAAATTTTTAATTTAATTTAGATAATAGCATTGAGATTATGTATAATTAATTAATTAATTAAAATATATTTGATTGGAATGTTTGTAGTTATAACTTATACTATGTTTGAGGTAGGTAGGTCATGCTAATTTAAGTTTAAAATTATTACTATGATTTAAATTACTATAATTAGTAGGAAATTAAAGGGATTTTTACTTAATTAATAATTAGTGGATGTGTTATTTTATTCTATATTATCTGGCATTGATATCTAATTGTGTATTGAAAAAAATAATCAAAACATTAAATTTAAAAAATAAATATTGGAATCTCTTGTATTAATACTAAAATTTCCAGCTATCTTGATATATATAAACTTATGTATTTTCGTTTTAACCTATTCCCTAGCTAATTATAAACATTATCTTAGCAAAAATAATAATAGAAATCTTATTAATGTTATGTTAAATATCTTTCATTCAAGAAGAGAAAAAAGTAAAAGGAGGAAACCAAATAATTTATTTAGTACTTTTAATTTAGACAAAACATTTTCCCACTAAATTGTGTAATTCATACTTTTCATTTGTATAATAAAACTAGTACTCGCCCACGCGCGATGCGCGACTCCGTAAGTTACGAATATTTAATAAGAGCAGCGAAACGGAACGTAAACATAACACACTAAGAGCAGACAAATATAATGTTAGTGCACTACAACAACACAATACGTTATACATTTCGGAACACTTCCTTATATACAACATTTGTCGTCCCGGTTGATGCGTCAACGTCAGTTACTAAATCAAAAAAACTAAACCCTTAAAAAAAATGAATCCTAAAAAAAACTGAACCCTAAAAAAAGAGACTATTTTGCAAATGTGAATAAGAAAAGAAAAGAAAAAAAAAAAAAAACCCGTAAAGTCATGTATTGATTTAAGTGAAAACCGTAAATTACAGTTTGTTTATGAAATTTACATATATGAACAATTAGGTTTTTCATGATTTTTTTTTAAGTGACTTATAAATATTGTGTCACCCAATGTATGATATATTTATTTTATTTTTGTTCTATTTTCGGGCCCATTAAACTTTGGCCGATATCCTATTGTTTTAGACCACTAAGTTAAATAAAAATTACAGGAAAGAAAACTGGAATAAATAGGAGAGAATTTAACACGTGACATTAAATAAAATAAAAGTAAATTATAAATATTTGTTAAAATACAAAATTACAATTGTTTGAAATACAAAATCAAAATATCAAATAATAGAAAATGAGATGAGAAGATTTTTATTTTTTTTATTCAAAGTATAGCAATATTGGTGTCTATTTGTAGAGAATTGAAAATCATAATTTATGGTATAATTTTTAATTTTTTAAAATAAATATTTATCTCCATTATTTTGAAAATAAGAATTATTTTGATGTAATTATTTCCACCCATAAATATTTGCCAAGTGGCAAGGAGAAAAGAGAAGAGGGGAGAGAGAGAAGAAAATATGACGGATGATTTTTTGTGTTCACACTGGGTTATAGTTTTTAGTTTTAGACCCCTAAATTATACTAGTTTTTAGGTTTAGACCCCTGAATTTTCATTTATTACAAAATTGACCCCGCAATCAATTGAAAATTGATAACTGCCAAAAGTGTAATCTTTTTATATATATATATAGATGTTATAGTCCCTCTCTTTTCCTTAAGTTTTAACACACGAGTTTCATTATTTTATACCTTACACATATTCATGTAATGTCTTATATCTCTCTATCAACAATTAAGCGAATGAGTCATTTATTAATTTAATTCATATCTTAAATAACAATATAAAATTTCTAAACGACCAAATTCTTTTAGAAAAATACTTCTATCGTAATTAGTCAACAAACTAAAATAAGCGCTTGATTAATTCACTCTCTTACTAATTCCCAAATATTCTTGCGATATATAAAAAATTAATGGTGTCACTAATTTAATACTTTTTTAGATTTATTTAGAAACACTGACATAATCAATGTTACAAAAATACAGTAGTAATTCCAAAGAATATTTTTGATGCATGAACAAGAACTTTCATCAATAATTTTTTGCTAATTTGGGTTACCAGCAACCTAGAAAATTTTGTTCACCCCACAAATCACAATTTATTAATATTTTATCTCTTAATTTAAATAAAATAAAATAGAGAAATATATTGTTTTTACGAATTTTTGAGCTAGGTTATACAGGAAATGAGAAAAGTATAAGTGAGTGATAAAATAATTTCAAAGGATTATAATTTTTCTTCAAATTTTATTTAGATTTTCTTATCAAACACACAAATTAAAAAAAAAAAAAAAATTACTTATTGTTTACAACATTTGAACCTAATGAAAATTTCCCTTTCTTGAAAATAGCTTAATACAACTTGATTAAAATATAGGTAATGGATTATTTCCACTTAGGGAAGCTAGCTAATAATTAAACTTTTGTATATTTTTAAATAAATGAAATGAATATATTATGATTAAGGGATGGATAGAGGAGTCACTTTCTTGAAAACAAAATGAAGTAGAGAAGCAAAAACACTAATCCCTCAACAAGGTGACAAGTAGTTTTCCTTCAACATTTCTGTTACTTGAACCCTAAATATCTCTCTCTCTCTCTCTAAATTAATTAAATCTTTGCTTTGGATAATAAGTTAACTAACTCCCAAATGAGGCAAAAGGGGTGATTGGATTGATTAAGCACTAATCATGGGTGATTAATTAGCTAGTTAATCCAAGAACTAACCTAAGATGAAATCTACTCCATACCTACTTATGATGTTATCTCTTCCATATATAGTTTTCCCCTTACTCCAAACTAAGAAACCAAACCCCCCTTTCATCAATTATTGTTCTCATGTTTACATCATTCCTCACTTTGCACCTACCAAATTTTTGGATTTGTTTCTTAACTTTATTAATGCAAGAAATTGGAGATTAAGATTTTGGAGAAGAAGATGAAGAGCATGCTAATTTTGGTAAAGTTTGTACGTACCTCCGATTCATTTTCCAAGCTAAGCTTTTTAACTAGATATTTCATCACCAGACGAATCGTCATCCTCCCATCCCTACAAGTGATTAAGAAAACGAAACGAAGTTGAGTCGTTGATCAGAAGTTCTGATTTAGGTTTTCATGGAGTGAGAAGAATTTATTTACTTGATTCTCAAGTAGCTCTTTGATATTTGAGGCAGAAATGGCTCCTTTTCCCTACAAATTAAGCACAGAATTAATAATATGGACAATTTCTACATACAATTTTTTTTTTAAAAAAAAAAGGAAAAAAAAAAAAAAAAAAAAAAAACACTACAAATATGGATGATTATATATGATTCAAGAAAAATAAATAAATAATCCATAAATATATACTTACTGATTATGAGAAGCTTGAAGCATAAACCAAACCCCAGAATGCGGCCTCCGCGGCGGCTGCACCACTCGAAAATCGACCAGCGCAGCCGCCCCTGGCGGGGCCGCCTCCACCCCGGCGTATATCTGAAACGGCCGGGGGTAGAAAGGCGACGAAGAAGAGGACGAAGGCGCCGCTATACTAATCGGAATGGGCCTAAACGCCCAGTTGATCTCTTGCTGGTTGTAGAAACTCGGGTTCTGCAACAAATACGGAGCTCCGAAGCTCGCCGCCGCGGGTCGGGGCGGCCGGAATTCGGGCCGGGCTTGAGAATGGGCGCCGCTGCTGCTCGGCATCAGCTCCAGCTCGACCCGGCTCGAGCCCGGCCCGTTGTGGTTGGCGGCCGCGCCGCCGCCGATGCCGAGCTGCAGCCAGTCCTCCTCCCGCTCGTCCTTGGAGCTCGACTCGCCTCCGCCGCCGCCTCCGTCGTCGTTTCGTAAATCGTTGTCTTCCTCCGTCGTCATCTCGCAGTCTAGATCGGATCCTACGCTCGAAAAATCATAACCTTGGTACTGGCTCATACCGCCGAAACCCTCCCCTCCGCCGCCATGACCGCCGCAGAAACGCCGCTTCTCAGCCGAGAACATGGTCATGACGAAGCCCCAGAGCGATCAGAGGCGGCGAGCATCTTCATGAATGGGAATTGAAGAGCGGGAGAGAGAGAGGGTTTTTAGAGAGAGAGAGGGATCTGCTGCCGCCATGAACGTGGGAGTAGGGAATCGAGAGAGATGCAGAAGATACCCATTAATTTCACCAGATAATTAAAGTATTTTTTTTTATTTAATAAAAAAAGGTTTATTTATAAGTATGTATAAATATATATGATGGGAATGAAATGATCAGTGGAGAATGAGAAGAAGAGAATAAAACTGAGAAATCTCACTTTCCATTAATTCTCTTAGTTTGGAAGCTTGTGAAGAAGAGGAGAGAGAGAGATGGTGGTGAGTCAGTTACATGTATATATACACTATACAATAATGTGATGTATGTATGTATGTATGTATATGTGTATGTATATGATAGGGCCAGCACCCAACAGTGATATTTTGGTTTTTTTAAATAAAAAGAAATGGATTTTTGACTTTATTAATAAGATAATTAAATAAAAGAAAATGTAGGAAGAGAAGAATGAAAAATTACAATACAAGTAACACTCTTTTTCATATCACAAAAAGGCCCTTTTTAGCTTCTTTAGAGGCATTGGATACTAGGAAACCAATTCCACCACCCATCATTCTTTTTTCTTTATTTTTTATGGAAATGCTAAAAACTTATATATAATACTATTATTATTGCATTTTATTTGATTATTATTGTATTAATTGTTTTGTATCTTTATTTCATTTAATTATATATGTATAATTAAGCAAGTTATGGTGGTCGTGAACGACTGAGAGTGTTCGGTAATAAGCTAAGGTGGTAATAGGAAATGATGGACGAGAGAGGGTCGACGGCGGAGGAAACTTGTTCAGCTTACTCCAACGGCGATGAATGTGAAGTTTGTGCAGAGAGTGTGAGAGAAGTTGAGAGCATAATTGAGAGTATGGGCTTAGAATTAATTGTGACTGGCTTGGCGTAGTCAGTTGATATATATACGACAACCTCCCCCTTAGGGTCTCACTCGTGGGCTTTACTTGTTCGCGTTAGTGTCCCTCGGCCTGTTCTGACTTCCGCGGTCGAGTTAACGTACTCTGACTTAGTCCATGCTTTAAATAACCAGTCACATATTTTAACTGTGTTGACCGTTGTTAACCAGATAACTTTTAGGGCTGAGTAATAAAACTGGGCTTGGGCGCCTCTTTTATTGGGCCGCTTCGACCGTTGTGCTTGGCCTGTTAGGACTGTTAATAAGAGCTTACGAAATTTACTCATTACTAATACATCATGTTATCCGTGACACATTGAGAATGTACATGATAGGTAGGATAGGTAGGGAATCTTTCCTCATACCTATATATACAAGAAGTTAATTAATTAACGTTAAGTCTTTAATTAATTGTTGTGAGAATTGCTACTAATTAAAAAGAGTTGAAGAAGGTAAAGTAGTCATGATTAATAAAAAGGAAATTAAATAGAAAAGGAGATGCTATATATAGTTGCCAAGTCAATGGTATACCAAACTATTTATGTTAATTTTCACTCATTTCCATGCCTCCTCCAATTCATTTTTTTTTTTAATAACTTAACTCTTTAATTTATGCATATGACCCAAGTATAATAGTATATATACTAATTGACTGAATTTGGGTTGATATATTCACTCATTGTTTCACTGAAATAATGGAAAAAGTAATTAAATACAAGAACCAAGTTAGATGTAAATGTAGATTGGTGTAGTATTGATTAATTAAATTAATATAATGATAGGGGGGAGATTAATTAAGATATAATGAGAGCATTATAAGAAATAATAATAATGCAGGGTAAGAATAATTAATACTAATAAAGAAATATGGAATGGGGTTTTGGCATGCATGATTGTGTTTCCTGAAAAGCTAGAATAGTAAGAAATTAAACCAGAGAGAGAGAGAGAGAGAGAGAGGAATTAAGAAGAAGAAGAAGAAGAAGGACGTGGTGTTGTTGTTAAGACATTCCGTTTAACAGGCATGTGCCCCCCACCCCCCCTGCAACCTTTCTCTACAGTTGACTCTAATTTCTCCCACTTTTTATTAATTAATTTGTGTTTCTAATTTTTCTCATTTAATCAAAACTATATATTATATGTGAATAAATAACATCCATTAATTAATAGATAAAAAAATATATATGAATTAATAGAGGAGGGAGGCAGAGCGTGTTTTAGCCAGGCTCCCTCTCCCCTCACAAAAGCTGATTTCTTCCCATTCAAATTCAAAGTGGTCTCTACCTATTACTATTTTTTATTCTCTTGTCTTGTCCTTTGATGCAACTCTAACAATGTAGATCATCACCTAAATACTACTACTATGTTCTTTAGAGAGAGAGAGAGAGGGAGAGAGAGAGACGATAACTAATGGTCACTCGTTGTAAAATGTCCTCAAAACCAATAACAATAAAGAAATTAATTTCGTTAACATGCTAGTGTAGGCACGTGTCGAACATCCGTCGATATAAGTAAAGATGCAACACGAAAATATAAGAAACAATCAGAATTGCGACGTGATATCTAGAAGCGCAAATAGCAGCCAAAGAAATAAGCAAAACTTGATCGAAAGTCAAATTAGTGGATACGTAGTAAAACAATGATGAAAGGAAACAAGGTTGAAATAATGGGTTTTCCATTTCTAACCAAGATAAAGTTTTGATGGTGTTGTGAAAAAGAGGGAATTCAAGCATTTGCTATCATCAACTTCCACGTAAATTAATTAAACCAACATTTCTTTTCTTTTCTTTTTTTATAAAAAAAGTAGTAATAATAATAATAATTAAAGCAACAATATTAATTTGGTCATGAGAGTGCATGGAATGGGTGACTTAGGCTTGGAATTAAAGCATCAATCTTGATCATCATATGATGTAGATATATTTCTACCACCATCATTTCTTTTATTTCTTTCTTTATTTTTTCCCCTTTAAATTCCACCAAAAGTAGACGAGATATCTAAACAATTAATATGTGAGATCTTCGATCTGTCTCCATTTTCATGTATTAATCGTACCGAACATCAATTTTTAATTTTTTAATGTATTTTTTTCCAACATTTTCGACGTATTAAGATTTGAGAATAATTATTTTACAGTGTTCACTCATCCGTTTTAGGGTTTATAATTATTTTTAATATTCAATCTCAATTTTATTTGGTAAAATAGAGTTGATAAATCGAAACTTAGTGTATACTACTATAATACTTTAAAACTCCATTTTTTTTTTGTCATAAAATTTTCCTTATACTAATATTTATTGATACACGATTGATACACAAAAATGAGATCAGTAAACAATTGTTATAATATTATTAAAAAAAGGGAAAAAATTGTGATGAGAAAAACAATTGGGATCTAATCATATGATTTTATATTATGAGAAGACATGCACATGTGAATTTTTTCATGATTTTAATTTTGAAAATGGGATATTAATTAAATATTTAACTTGATTATATATGCAGCTATAGTAACCAAAACTTGAAGGAATGGGTGCTATTAGGAAATTGATTTGACCACAATAAATTTGTCGATGCAAGTTGTTGCTTAATTTCCTATTTCATTTCCCCACGAGCAATTTGCTTTTTTAACTTGTTTTGCTTTTTTAAGATTTCACACTTGTTCGTGTATATGACCTCTCTATTGTATTTCAACGAATTACTGGTACATGTTGAAAATATTTCTAAAATCAACGTATAGAATTCAGAAGTATATACATAAACAAAATTTAAATATGTTAACTGCAATTAAAATTGAGATGCTCCGGCGATAACCATGGGAGCATCAACTTACGCTTGCCCTATGTGGGTTCACCATAGTTCAACAGCACGGACATAGCTACAGGGGTAAAACCCTTAACACGAGTTGAGTTTTTAGTGCTGATCGGGTAATCAGATACTAGAGCTTGTGGTCGTGTGACCTGCGACGGTTATACTCATCTCATCACGATAAATTTTCCTCACTACGGATATCATGATAATTTTTTCGCCCGTTTTAGGGTTTTTCTCCTTCAAATTTCACATTATTGACTAGGTAGGCATGAAGGATCATTCAAAAATCTAAATGGATGAGTAAATCACTAACTAAAGGTATATATATTATCATCATGGAATGAATAGTGTGAAGTGGAGGAATGAATGATCTTGAAAAACAAAATCGGGCCATAGAGCAAGTAAAAATCAAGCCCTTGATCATGGCCATGATGATGATGATGATCATCATCATCATGCATCCACACACACATATATCATCCCCCATGAAGAAGCAAACTCGAGAGGCACGTACGGGTGCATACACATATACGTAATCATCATGCATGGGATGCTTTCATACATACAATTAACATCACCTCATCATCATTTTCAATATGCATACATCATTTCAATTTCACATATATATTTCCACTAAATAGAAACAAATGAGGGACCATTATTATTTATGATGTTTCTTTCCTTCCCTTTTTAATTTTTCTATATATATTCTCAATATGCATGTCAATATTCATAGAATTATGAGAATGTGTGGTTCCCACTTCTCATTTTCATAGTTGAGAGAGAGAGAGAGCGCATTTTTTGCGGATGGGATCCTCTGTTCCCAAATTGGTGTACCAATATAAAATTAGGAAGTTTTGACATACACTAATAATCAAAATTAAAATGACAACTAAGAGAGAGAATTCAAAACTTCCTAATTTGACGTATGGTACACCATTGATACACTAATTTGGGGACAGAGGATCTCATCCGCATTTTTTGATGGTAAAAATTAAAAGGGATGGTGCTTTATATGGCGTCATGATGGCATCATGAGTACCATCATCATCATCATCTTCATCACCATCATTTCTATAAATTAATTGTTACATTGAAAAGAAAAAAAGAAGTAAGTATATAGTGCGATCCCAACATAAAAACTCGATCAGTCGATCTCTTGTTATGCATGCACTATTATTCATCATGCCTTTACTATTTGTAATTTATGCCCATTTTATTGAAATTATGTAATCATTTGATTTGGAGATTGAGTTTTGTTAAGTAATATACTCTCTCTTTTCCATTTCATTTCATCTGCTATATTATTTTATACCTCACAGCTATTCATTCTATAGATTGAATGGAGTGGAACAGATGTAATAGTATATTACTCCCTCCGTCCCACTTCACTTATCATCGTTGCTTTATTGACTTTTCGGGCACGTGTTTCCACCGAAACTTAGTACGGGTTTTAAAATATCATTTCAAATTATTTTTTCTTTTACGTGATAGCCCGACACTCGTAGTATCCCGTGAAAGAAAAAATAATTCGAAATGATATTTTAAAACCCGTACTAAGTTCCGGTGGAAACACGTGCCCGAAAAGTCAATAAAGCAAAGATGACAAGTGAAGTGGGACGGAGGGAGTATTAGTTTGGGCTAGCTGTTAATCCAGATATTAGGTCTATTATCTGTAGTCTTAGTTAGTATAAATAGTTGTAAATCCTCATTATTTTATTATTGAAGATTATTAATATTTAGCTCTAGTTCCGTAGGGTTTAGAACAGGCTTCGTGTGGTCATAAATATTGTTAGTGCATGTGTGCATGCATCTCAGATTTGTATTGGCGATTTTCTTCTTAAGTCTTCTGCTGCGTTTGCTGACTGGATAAATGCATGAATCAAGTATTTAAAGATATATATATATATATATATATATATATATATATATATATATATATATATATATTATATATATTATTATTCGAAGAAGGAAGATTATTCTGCATGGAAAGTTTCCATGCACAGAAGATCAGCCTGAAGATCTTCTAGGGTTTCCTGTGCTGACTATATATTCTAAGGAAAACCCTAATACACGCTGCCGCTCCAGAGATTATTATTCGTGAGTTATTGTTCTTCTTGCAACGTGTGTTTTGCAAGATTATTGTTCGTGAGTTTTGGTGTTCTTGCAACGTGTGTTTTGCAAGATTATTGTTCGTGAGTTTTTGGTGTTCTTGCAACGTGTGTTGTGCAAGTTTGTTTGTTGAGCGAGCGTGCGTTTCTGGACAAGCTTCCCTGGCTTTGTTCAGTTTAGATCTAGGCGTGTTGCTTAGAACCAAAATAGTGTTTTATCACTACACGAGTTCATCTCGTAGTTTGTATTCGATCTCATTGTAAGGGAGTTGTAATCGAGACGAATAGGTGACATAAGGTGGAGTCCTTGGTGTAATGTCCTGTAAGTCTCTCTACTACTTATAGTGGATTGAATCTCTCGGATATTGTCCCCCAGACGTAGGTGCGTTATCACCGAACTGGGTTACCAAAGTTCTGTGTTCTTTACTGCTTTTCTGTTATTGCATCTAAGAACAGAATTAAGATCGTTTTTAGTTTTTGCACAAACTAGCACTTTCAATTGGCACCAGAGCAGGTTTGGATTTGTGGAGATCCTGGGATTCGTGTGCTAAAAGCTGTGCAAAGATGGACTTTCTGAAGGATGGAGGTTCTGTGAACAGACCACCCATATTGGATGGGAAGAACTACAGTTATTGGAAAGTCAGAGTCACCTCGTATATTCGATCTGTTGATGAGAAGGCGTGGGGGATGGTGCTAACTGGCTGGACTGAACCTGCAAATGCCGAAGGTGACAAAAAGCCGAGAGAAAAATGGGATGACAATGATGTCTTGTTGTCAGGATTGAATCAGAAGGCCCTGAATGCTATATTGTCATCAGTTGATATGGAAAATTTCAACCTGATTTCCACATGCACTTCAGCTAAGGAGGCCTGGGATACTCTGCTGCAGAATGCTTATGAAGGAAATAGCAGAGTGAAGACTCAAAGACTTCAGCAGTTGATCTCCAAATTTGAGGCTTTAAAGATGGGAGATGATGAGACCATATCTGAGTTTCATGCCAAGCTGAAGAATATTTCAAATGAGTGTTTTATGCTTGGGGAGAAGATGTCACAGGAGAAATTATGTGCCAAAGTTTTGAGATCTCTCCCAAGAAGGTTTGATTTCAAAGTTGCTGCTATTGAGGAGGCCAGAGATCTTACCTCCATGACTCTTGATGAGTTAGTTGGTTCTCTCAGAACCTTTGAAATGGGGATGCGTGAAGAGGATGTCCCTAAGAAGAAAGAAATAGCCTTTGTTGCTGCTACTGATTCCAGTTCCCAGATTGGTGTTAGTAATGAAGCTGAACTGCTGGAGTCATATGCTCTTCTCACTAAAGCCATGAAGAGGTTTAGAGGAAAGAGGAATCAAGGGGAGAGTGCTGCTGGAGGTGGAAACAGCGCTGCTGGAAGTGGAAATAAGGCTCCTATTATCTGTCATGAGTGTGGTGGAAATGGGCACATCAAGCCAGAATGTGCGAATTTGAAGAAAAAGGCTGGGAAATCTTATGCTGCTACACATAGTGACAATGAAGAATGTGATGACTCGGGAGTTGAAGACAATGTGTTTTCTGAGGGTCCCAGCAAAGCCTATACTGTCAAAGTTGACGGTGATCAATCTGCTGAGAATGTTGATAATCTGTTTGGTGGAGATGAAGAAGAAGGCACAGAGGGAAATGCTGAAGTTCAGATTGAGGTAGCATACAAGGAAATGTATGACAAGTGCCTTCTAGTTGCTGAGATGAATCAATCCCTCAGTGATGAGCTAATGCAAGTAAAGGAAGAAAGAGATAAATTGGTCTTGAGGCTTGATCAGCTAGAGAAGCAAGCTGTTTCAACTCAAGTGGAAGAAATTGAACAACCAAGTGACATGGATCATTTGGCTAAGTTGATGAAAATGATGACTGCTGGATCTGCCAAGCTCGATGAGATTCTCAAAATTGGTGGAAAATCTAGCAAGGATAAGTCTGGTCTAGGCTTTGATGGAGGCAAGAGTAAACAGAAACAGCCTCGAACTCGGACTAAAGCCTATCCTACTGCTCCTCAAGGATATCAGCATGGAGATTGGGGAACAGATACAAGATCCTCTCAGCAAGCTAGTTCTCAAATATGTCATTATTGCTGGATTCCTGGGCATATCAAGCCCCACTGCAAGAAGCTGCAAGCAGATGAGCTCAATATGGCTAGAAGACCTTTTCTTAATCATCCTGGATACAACTCATATCACAGAGTGCCAGGAATTTATGGAAATGCTCCTGGAGTCTATGGAGGAAGAGGACCTTACAGAGGTCCTTACAGAGGATATGCAGCTCATACTGCTCTTCTAGCTGAGACTGAAGATACATGGTATTTTGACAGTGGCTGCTCCAGACATATGACTGGAAAAAGAGGAAGTTTGACTAACATCAAGCCTGTCAATGGTCAAACAGTTACCTTCGCTGATGGTGTTAAAGTTCCAGTGCTTGGAGTTGGAGATTTGGCTGTTCCTGGGATGCCCATGCTTAAGAATGTGTTTCTGGTGGATCAACTCAAGGCAAATCTGGTGAGTATAAGTCAGCTTTGTGACCAAGGAATGGATGTTAGATTTGACAAAGGCACATGCACTGTATATGAGAATCAGAAGGTGTACTTGATTGGCAGGAGATCTACTGACAGCTGCTATCAGGTTGAGAGCAATCTCAAGAATTTCAGTGCTACTATGAGTGAGTTCCAGATATGGCATCAAAGACTGGGACATCCTAGCTTCAGGCATATGAAGACGTTGATGACGAATGATGCTACTGTTGGACTGCCTAAGCTGAATATGGATCATGAAGGGCAGTATGGTCCCTGTATGAGTGGGAAGCAGATTCATGCCACTCAAGTTGAATCTGTGACTGTCATTGAATCTGTGAATGTTAGGTTTGATGATGAAAGAGGCTTCGACATATCCACGATTGGTGATACTGAAGTTGGTGCTGCTGGTATTTTTGAGAATGCTCCCAGAACTGATCTTGAAGGTGAGCCAGAACCTGCAGAAGAATTAGTCACTGGAGAAGAGTCTGATGTGAACCGTTCTGATGCTAAGAGAGTAACTCAAGTTCACAGAAATCATTCAGTAAATGATGTCATTGGAAGTCTGAATGATGGTATGAAGACAAGAGTGGATTTTGATAAGACTTTTGCCCCTGTGGCAAGGATGGAGTCTGTCAGGCTGTTGCCTGGAATTGCTTGTTATCTGAATTTCAAGCTATATCAGATGGATCTTAAGAGTGCCTTCTTGAATGGTGTTCTCAAGGAGGAGGTATATGTAAGGCAGCCAAAAGGTTTTGAAAATCCTGAATTTCCAAACCATGTGTACAGACTGCAAAGGGCTTTGTATGGTCCGAAGCAAGCACCTCATGCTTGGTATGACAGATTGTCTGAATATTTGTTACTGAAAGGCTATAAGAGAGGCAGTGCAGATAAAACTCTATTTGTGAAGATGGAAAATTCTGATGTGCTCGTAGTGCAGATCTATGTTGATGATCTTCTATTTGGGTCTAAATCAGAGAAGCTGGTGAATGAGTTTGTGAAGCTAATGAAGGAAGAGTTCGACATGAGTATGTTTGGTGATGTGAATCTGTTCCTTGGTCTTCAGGTTAAGCAATCAAAGGAAGGGTTCTTTGTTACTCAAAGTACCTATGCCAGAAATCTGGTTAAGAGGTTTGGGCTGGAGAATGCTAAGCCCAAAAGAACTCCAATGAGTTCTACTGTGAAACTGCACAAGGACCCAGAAGGTGCTTCTGTTGATCATACTCTCTACAGGAGTATGATAGGGAGTCTGCTGTATCTCACCTCCAGCAGACCTGATATCTGTTACAGTGTTGGCGTTTGTGCTAGGTTTCAGGCTGATTCAAAGGAGAGTCACTTGAATGCTGTCAAGAATATTATCAAATACATCAAATGGACAGCTGATATTGGTCTTTGGTTCTCCATCAATACATCTATTCAGCTGCATGGTTACTGTGATGCAGATTATGTTGGTGCCTTGGTGGATAGGAAAAGCACCTCTGGTGGATGCTTCTATCTTGGAAGCAATCTCATTTCTTGGTACAGCAAGAAACAAGTTGGAGTTTCATTGTCTACTGCAGAGGCAGAATATATTGCAGCCAGTAGTTGCTGCACTCAGCTTGTGTGGATGAAGAAGATGCTGGCAGACTATGGCTATAAGCAAGATATCATTCATATTCTATGTGACAATGAGAGTGCTATCAATATATCTAGGAATCCAGTTCAACTCTCTAAGACTAAGCATATTGATGTTAGATACCACTATTTGAGAGAATTGGTGGAAGAAGGTACATTGAAGATTGAGCATGTTCACACTGAACATCAGTTGGCTGATATCTTCACAAAAGCTCTTGATACTGCTAGATTTGAGCTTTTGAGAGCCTCTCTTGGGCTCTGCATCTTATGACTAACCGTTCCTGGATTATTGAAGGTTAGTGTATATATGTACCATAATTTTATTTTCTGGTTTTCTTGGATTTCTTGTCTGCTTACGGAGGATGATGATCTTATTCCTATCTGGAAGTTTGTGGATGGTGATATGTTCAGCTTGGTTTTCGAGTTATACTGCAATTGTCAGTATTGTAGTTTGAGTATTGTTGGTGACCCTATGCACAAAGAGCATCTGCTCTTGTCTTTGGCTCTTGAATGGGCTACTGGAGCATGGCGTATTGAACAGTTACAACTGTCAGAAACTAAGTGGAATCTGACAGGTATATATTCAAATGTTATGAGGAGGGAGTTTATTTCTCTCATTCCTCTTCATCTTTGTAGCCCTAGCGTTCTCTCTGCATCTCTGTGTGCTTCCAATCCTTGTGCTACTAGTAAAATGTCTCTCAACAACTCCTCTAGTGAGTCATCTATGGATCCTTTGGGGGAAAAGCTTTGTCCCCTGTTTGCTTCTAGTCAGAGAAAGGGTCTTGGTTCTTCTAAGAGAAAGCGTGGTGTTTCCACGGCTGAGGATAAAATTCGGGAAATGGATCCTGAATTTGGTGGCTTCTCCGACGATGGAGAAGATGGTAATAGAAGGGGTCGCTGCGTTCGTAGCAAGCGTGTTCGGGTTGCTGATCCTCCCATTCAACTCGCACCTAGGAATGTCCGAAGTTCCTCAAACCCTGAGAAATCTTCTTCTGCGAAAACTGTTGAAGGGAAGAAGAAAGTTGCGGTGCAAGATAGCAAGAAGAAAGATGGTAAAAAGCATGAGGCTCAGTCTGAAGAGCCCATTGTGGATCTTGAGGAGGATGAAGAGCAGGTGGCTAAGAGAGCCGCAAAAAGAAAAGGGAAGGTGCCTGATGTTCCTTCTCACGCTCGCACTCGTGCGGCTGTTCCTCCAACTGCTACGAAAGGAGCTACTGCAAAAGCTTCCAAAGGAAAAGGGAGAGTGAAGGCTCCCGCTACTCGCACCAAGCCTACTGCTGCTCAAAAGGAAGCTCTGCGCAATTATCGTGCTGATGGGTATGATATTCCTACCCCCTCTGAATCTTTCGAGGCGTTTGAAGCAGATATGGTTGGACATTTTGATCCTAACACTCATAGGTCCATTTATGAGTATATGAGATGGGAATATTTCCAGCATAGAGGTTTTCTTGATGATAGATTCGTTACTGAACATTATCTTCACAGAGGTGAGATTTATGATTGGTTGGAGCAGGCAAATCTGCTTGATGCTGTGTTAAGAGGTCACACATATATTCCTGAGCAAGTTAGAGAATTTTATGCTAATCTGGATGAGGGGTTGACTGATGAAAGGTCACCAGATTTCCACAAGGTTTTTGTGCGGGGTAGAATGGTTGATTTTAGCCCAGATGCTATTGAGAGGGCTTTAGGGAGAAAGCCGGTGATTGAGGATGCTCTCTGGGATCTCAACTTTGATGAGGTTGCTTCTACCCTTACTGATGGCAAGATCACAAAATGGCCAAATGATCAGCATCTTAACCATGCTATCCTGTTGGAGTCCAAGTATGCTAACTTGCATAGCTTATCGGTGAGGAATTGGACCCCCACTTGCCATAGAGACTCAGTCAGTAGAAGAGAGGGGGCTCTTCTGTATGCTATAGGCAAGGGCATGGATATTGATATGGGGCAGCTGATCTTTGAGAAAATTTGCTCTTTCATCAAATACATTGGCCAGATGAAGAGGATGTACTTCCCTGGGCTAATTGGTAGGATTCTGAAGTCACGGGGAGTCTCTTCTAGGAGGACAGACTCCAAACCTGTGAAGCTCAAGGCTATGAGATTCAGCTCTAATAAGCTACTCAAGCATGTTCATGGTGTGAACCTGGATGATGATATGGCAGATGAGAGTGATGCTGAAGTGTCATCTGCAAATGTTAACCTTTCTGCTGGTGGTGAGGATCTGTTTTGTGATGAAGGCAGGCCTGCAGCTCAGTTCTCGAAGAAGTACTCTAGGAAGTCTTCTAAGAAAGCTGCCTCTAAACCCACCAAGAAGAGTTCAGCTAAGTCTTCTAAGAAAGGCCCTGCAAAATCCTCGAAGAAGCCTGTTGCTGTGTTTGATGCTGCTACTGTTAAAAAGCAGAGAGAGGGACTGAAAGCTCAATTGGTGTCCCTTCACAAAATGATGAAACACATCAGTCTCCAAAGGCAGCTTGTGCAGTCTATGCTTGATGCACTGCCAGAAGTTGAAGAAGATACTCTTCCCACTCCTGTTCCTGCTGTTGATGTTGCAGGTCCCTCTGGTCTGACTCCTGCAGAAAAGGCAGCTGATGCTCCTCCTCCTGTTGTTAAGGATGTGAGTGAGGAAGTGGATGAGTCCATCCATATTGATGATGAGGAACCAGCTGTGCAGACTGGTGATGAAGTGGAACCTGCTGCAGACAAAGCTGTTGCTGCTGAGTCTGTTCATGAAGACTCTGAATTCCTGTCTGCTAATGAGGAGGCTGAGCGCAATGTGGAGTTGGAGCGCACTGTGGAAGTGGAAGCTGCTGATGTTGGTGATGATGTCACCAGCAAGCCCACTCTGTAGGTCCTTTGGCAGATGGCATGAATTGAGGGGGAGTAGAATGCAGAAGATGGTTGTAAATTCTTCTTCTCTCTCTCTGTTTGTTTTGTGGATATGGATATTCTCTGCTGGCTTGTAATAGTGAGTAGGTGGTCTTTGGAATTCTGGATTTCTTGGTTGGTGTTTTTGGGATTCTGATCCTTTGATCATGGCCTGTAATTGTAATGGTAGGCATGATATCTGCTGGATGTTTCAGTCATGTGATGGCTTTTCTCTGTTTTATGATCTGATATGATAACAGAGTTATTTATCTCTTGCCGCTGTGTTTGTTCTGTGTTGCTGGCAGAGGGTTATGTGATTTTGATAATGGTTTGGTAGTGTGGGTGAGCTCCTTGCCACCATTTGTTCAAAATCTGTTTGTGTGTGTATCTTGTGAACAGTTTGGTATTGTGGGTGAGCTCCTTGCCACTGTTCTTATCAAGATATGGTTTTTGGTTTAAGGGGGAGCATGTTTTCTGGTCTGATGTTTTATGAAGTACTGTCTGCTGTGTGAGTACTTCTATCTGCTCCTGTTTTTGCTGATCTTCTGCTGTGAGTTGATTCATGCAATTCATGCTGTGTTCGAAAATGCCAAAGGGGGAGATTGTTAGTGCATGTGTGCATGCATCTCAGATTTGTATTGGCGATTTTCTTCTTAAGTCTTCTGCTGCGTTTGCTGACTGGATAAATGCATGAATCAAGTATTTAAAGATATATATATATATATATATATATATATATATATATATATATATATATATATTATATATTATTATTCGAAGAAGGAAGATTATTCTGCATGGAAAGTTTCCATGCACAGAAGATCAGCCTGAAGATCTTCTAGGGTTTCCTGTGCTGACTATATATTCTAAGGAAAACCCTAATACACGCTGCCGCTCCAGAGATTATTATTCGTGAGTTATTGTTCTTCTTGCAACGTGTGTTTTGCAAGATTATTGTTCGTGAGTTTTGGTGTTCTTGCAACGTGTGTTTTGCAAGATTATTGTTCGTGAGTTTTTGGTGTTCTTGCAACGTGTGTTGTGCAAGTTTGTTTGTTGAGCGAGCGTGCGTTTCTGGACAAGCTTCCCTGGCTTTGTTCAGTTTAGATCTAGGCGTGTTGCTTAGAACCAAAATAGTGTTTTATCACTACACGAGTTCATCTCGTAGTTTGTATTCGATCTCATTGTAAGGGAGTTGTAATCGAGACGAATAGGTGACATAAGGTGGAGTCCTTGGTGTAATGTCCTGTAAGTCTCTCTACTACTTATAGTGGATTGAATCTCTCGGATATTGTCCCCCAGACGTAGGTGCGTTATCACCGAACTGGGTTACCAAAGTTCTGTGTTCTTTACTGCTTTTCTGTTATTGCATCTAAGAACAGAATTAAGATCGTTTTTAGTTTTTGCACAAACTAGCACTTTCAAATATTATGGCTTTTCATAAGCTTATCGTGGATTATCGATTCAGTTTTACAGCGGGATCGTATCAGAGTTTTTTTTTTAATCAATTATTATTATTAGTATTGGATTAGATGTTGAAGTATTGCTATATATGAATGTATTCATCATGTAGAAGTAGAATACACTTTATATTACAAAAAAGGTAAAAAAAAAATTACATTAATTATATGACAATAATTGTGAATATGAATATTAGGGTCCATTTGTTTTTTTTTTTTTTTTTTTGGGATGCGTAGAATACACTTTTATCTCGTATATATATACGAGGGAAGACATGTTCCTGCAAACTCAGACAAAGAAAATGGATAAACAAAAGTGAAATATTAATTTATATACATATATTATGTAATAATTTTTTAACAGAAGTGGGAATGAACAGTAGAGTTAAAATGGGTAGTATTAATTAATTTTGTAGAAGTGAAATGTAAGGAGAAAGTAAAATAATATGCATGGTGCATGTGCCCTAATGAATGCTGTGACAGTCCCCTGCATGTGAATCATCACTTCATCCCTACATTAATAATACTATTAAACTCAAAATTAAATTAAATAAAAAAAAAAAACTCAATGTTTATTGGTGGTAGCAGCAAAGTACTGTTGTCTAAGAGAATTTCTAGGTTTTCCAACATTATACAAGCATGATTGTCGGCAACTTCAATAACTTGTAATAAAAAAAATTATACACAATAGATTAGTAGTATATGCCTAGAGACCAATTAAGTGGATAACTAGTTTTTGAATTTTCTAATTTTTGTTATGGGAAAAAAATATGTATATAAATCAAATTGGCACGCGAATGAAGTATCAAAAATACAAATATCGAATCAGATGTAAGGAACGAATTGTCTAGGATAAGAAGTCCATTTCCTGGAGGAAAAAGACCGCAAAAATATATTTTTCGTCAAGCACTAGTTCCACGATCTGCTTTTGGTTTCAATCTTCAGCGACATGAAATGAGCGTACAAATATGAATTCACCAAGTTAAGGTGTTCATAATTTCAATCAAAGAGAGAATTTGAATATTCCTTCCAAATAAGATTAATTAATTAATTCAAAATGTAAAATGATCAGTTGTTTAAAAAAAAATTCAATTAGTGACGGATACTCGAAAATGCAATCGTAAAAAGTCAAATAATGATTTATTATGCAGATTATTACAAATATTAATCCTAGTTTGATAGTAGTAGTATTGTAATGAATACATGCTAGGGGTAGAGACTGTAAATCCAAAGCCCTACTCGCGTTATGACCCAATTCGCGGCCTGTAAGGTTTAGGGTTTCGGCATCACTCATAAATAGCCGTTTTCTCATTGTATTATGTATCCGAAAATATAGTGCATGCTCCTGGCTTGGTAGCGCCCCCAGACGTAGTCATCTTGACGAACTGGGTCAACAAATTCTCGTGTTTTTTCGTTGCTTTTCGTATTCTGTGTTTCTATTTCCTAACATACACTGGTCGCTCCGTCCCAACGAATTTAAGACATTTTCTTAAGTAGTATGTATGTGTGAAGAATAAAGTAACGAAACGAATCAAGTTCTTGTGACAAATGGACTATATATTATTGGAATTAGACATGCTTACCTCTACAAAACACATAGTACATATACATGGCCACAAATGTAGAAACTATTTGTAGTGTGGTTGGAGATTTATTGTCGAGGGTTTCTACATATTAATTCATACATAGTGCATTGGAAATCATTAACTCTCCAAAAAAGAAAAAGGGGAGAATAAAAAAGGTGAAAGAGTGGAAACTTTAGCATAAGTCTCCCCCTCTTTTTGGGGATATTATGCACTTTTGCATTGCATGTTGGCTTATAGTATAAAATATCGATCATAGCTCTCACGTCCAACCAATCCATCTATATATATATATACATATAACCTCTCTCTCTCTCTCTCTCCACACTTTGCAAGAATAGACCTCTTACATTTATGCTTTGTGGCCCCTCTCAATTATTCAATTCCTTATCTGTATAAATTTGTTCATTTCAATTTTCTTGAAATGGTTTCCCAATTCTGTCACTTTCCTTTGGGGTTTTTCTTTACATGCGTTTCAAGAAAAGATAGTACTAGTATTGAGTAATGTTTGAACAAGTTAGCTTTCATGATAAAATTTGTTAAAGGTTATAAATTAAGATGCTTTTTTTCAACCATTTTTAGTAATATTATTTATAGGGAAAATTGAAATGATTAATGATTTTTTCAAAATCTTAGTATTACATATATGTAGCTCACAAGTTAAGCTCAAAACTCTAAACCCTAATAATATACAAGACTGATTCCGTAAAAAATAAAAAAATGATCTGAAACTCCCTTTAGGCATGACTTAGTGGCCTAAATGATCACAAGTTCAATTTTCACCAACGTCTCTATATATTAGTTGTCTCTGTCACATACGTCCTCTGTGTTGCACGTTTCCGAATAAGAGTGGGGGGTTACTCAGTGTACACTAAAGATAGCGGATGCGGGTTTCTCACAACATAAAAAAAGAAATGTTTATAACACACAATGATGACAATAGTACTACCGATGCATTATAGTTATACGAAACGTAAATCGTTTTTATTTTCTAGGAGATGCCATCCATGTATAAAAAAATAGACAAATTTTAGGGTTGTGGTAATTGAATGCAGAAAGTGCAGGCACGCTTTGCATCACTGAAACTGAAATGAGACATGCATTTCGAATAGAGGGACAAGGCTTATTTTAATACACTAGTATAGTATTATAGTAAGTAGTGAAAAATGTAAGTTATGTCTTTGCCTGCAAAAGTGAAGAAGCTATAAACAATAATTAAATTAATTAAGCATAGGTTAATGCAGTTACACTTCTCCTTGCATGTCACTTACCCCCAAATATTCCTCACTTTTTAATACCTTTTCCCCCAATTCTCTCATTTACTTACATAACTTAACCCCACTCCCCATCATTACCCACAACCCTAGTCATTTCTTCTTCCCACTATAGATATAATCACCAATTACTCAATTTTCCATTGAAGGATGATACTTTAATTTGTCACTTTTTATTAGTTGATCATTTTTTTTTTATAATCAGACAAGACATGAAGATTGTAAGGAGATTTGAATGAGTGGTCTTTCAGTCACAGACTAACCCTTCAACCACTAGGTCTCCTTATATTCAATCAAAAGAGAAGGTATAAGACGTACCAATAGATACAAAAGTATCAGCTCATCCACAACTCACATAATCTATGCCTACTCCACTTCTCAAAATTCCAATTAGTTTCCACCTCGCCACTACCAAAAACGACATTTGATCTCTTCTTTCAACAAGAATAAGCATGCAAAGAGTTTGATTAGTTCACAATCACCTCCAAAATTAATTGGAAAAATCACCCTTTTTGTCTTTTATAATTTGTTTTGATTATGACCCATTAATTAATTAAATTTATTTCCCATGCAAAAAAAATCATATGAATATATATGCATGCTAATTGAGGGCATAATGGTCCCAAAAAGGTCTGAGGCGTGGAATAATTTCAATTTTTGGTGCTGGTCCATGATCTTAATTTTGAAATAATGGAATAATTCTATTAATTCCATTATCATATATACTTTTCCTCTATGCATATACTTTAGCACGTTACTTAAATATATATGAGGTATACACTCTCTCTTTTAAGTGCATCAATTTTACAAATTCTTGAAAAGTTCATTCTTCTCCCCCCTTTCCTCCCTAACAACAAAAAAGAAAAAGAAAAAGAAAAATAAAAATAAAAATAAAAATAAAAATAAAAATAAAAATAAAAATAAAAATAAAAATAAAAATAAAAATAAAAATAAAAATAAATCAATTCTATTCCGAAACACATCCAAACATTTCTTTTAGATAGGCAGAGGGAATAATGGGAAGAATTGCTGAAAATGTGTAAGAATTAAATAGAAAAGTAATAATTAGATGTTTGTAACATCATTGCCTCTTTATTCTTCTTTCGTCAACCCATCGCGATTTCTTCTTCCCTACCCACCATTTCCATCAAATCTCATCTGTCCCCACCCACAATAAATATATCATCCCGTCTCATACTACTTGACACGTTTATATTTAAGAAACGTATCACGTAGTGTAAGACAAATGGAGAATTATACTATTTCCTTCGCATTTCATTAGTCCTATTGAATAATCATACGTGAGGTATATAATATTTCAACATGACTAATGAAATGAGACGGAGGGACTACAATTCCCCTTCTTCTTATAAGTATTTATTTAGAAGTAAATTAATTAATTGTGCATATAATGCACTTCAAACACCCCGTACATTAATAACTATCGCGTGTTGTATATATTAGTCGATCAAATAATTCAACAATCCAAACACGTATATCCATATTTTCCCCTTCTTGAATTCTTTTCCCTTTTTCAACGTCAAGTCATTTTTATTCATGGTCTTTCGCTTTTAATGATGTACTTAACTAAAAATGAATTAATTTTAATTTTAGATACTTATATTCATTCGTCTCATTGACAACGTCATGTTTTTCTAATCAATCCTTCTTTAAATGACATTATATCTATATCTTTGATAAGTTTATTAGTAGAAATACAACGTTATTTATGGAACGAAAAGGAAATAACAAATGAAAGTAGTAGCTCTCCTCGTAATGAGAAGTCATGCGCAAAATATAAAAAAATAACGGCGTACAAGCCGACAATGCAGGGGCCATAAAATTCCACGCCTGCATGGACGTGCGTGTGCTGAGCTGGCAGCCCCCCGGTGGGCCCACAAGCGGCCTGACCCTGACAACGCGTGCCTTCATGGGGGGCCTCTCCTTGTGGGTCCCCCCCCCTCCCCCCCCCCCCCCCAAAACCCTAGCAAGCCCACGTACTAGTCTCTTATTAATTAATTAATTAACTAATTCCCTAATTAACCATCATTGCCTTCTTTTTTCTTTAATCTTCCCCCCTTTAATCTTTTTGCAATTCTTCACCTATTATTTCTTGCTCTTTTGTAATTCTTGATTTAATTCTTTTTTTTTCCTGTTGTAATCATTGATATACTATTTATTTGTTTTTACTCACTTTTCCAAGTGCACAAAAGTGCAATATTGGAAACTACTAACACCCTTGAGTTATAGGCTTGTAGCCCATAGCTTAATCAAGATTATCAACAACAATTACTATCTTAATTAATACTCCCTCCGTCCTTAAATAAGTGTCCCGAGCCGCCAAAATTTTTGTCCCATAATAAGTGTCCTGTCACATATTTCAATGTAAAATTTTGGCTAAACTACCAATTTTACCCCTATTATCATTGCACTTTTTTCACTTTTTCAATTTTCAATATAATGATTAGAGGTTAATATAGTAAATTTATACAATTCCTTGGTTATTGCACTTTGGCGGCTCGGGACACTTATTTAAGGACGGAGGGAGTAATTGCAATAACTTAACATACTTTACATTAAAAAAAAAAACAATAATAATAATAAAACACAACGTGCTATCAGACTATCTTTATCCACAACCTTCAACAACTCAACATACAATTAAAATATTAATTTCTCTCTCTTCCACCTACACAATCTACAACCCAACCCAATTTTACAACTTAATATACTTTATCAATGACCCAACCCAACTTCAAATATAATTTATTTTATATATTATTTTTATATAATAATTTGTTATAATTAAAATTTATTAAAATTTTAAAAATTAAAAATCATATTAAAAATTAAAAATTAAAGCAAGTAAGCAACACAATTGTGTGCAGATTAATGTCTCTCAATAAAAGGGGGAAAAAATTGACACTTGGCAATTTATTATTGGATGATGGAGGTTGTATAGTTGGGTTTCTTGACAACCGGTTGAAGAGCTTTAATTTCTTTTTCCATTTCTTTTTCAAAAAGTATTTTGTCTTCATGTGGACAACCCCAACTTGGGGTCGTCGATAAACAAAGCCTCAGAGTAAGCTTAATAAGAGTTGCCTATTCCACAGGTAGAAGATAATGCTTGGGAAAAATAATTACTTTCGCAATATAAACATATTTTTTTTTAATTCGATATTTGATTCACCAATCTTTTTAAAATCTATGACACCTTATGTAGGTGGGGAATAATGCAACGAGGAACCTAAACCTTAAATGAAAAACTATTGGTATGATATTATCATATCAGTCGTAGTCTCGTAGACACATAGTAGGAGGAGTGCGATCTAATATAATGGAGTCACAATCTCTCTCTCTATAATCGATTATAATGAACTAGGTTCATAATAACAACACAGGAAAAATAAAAAATTTATGCAGTACATTAAATATAATAAAATAAAGAAAAAGTTATACAAGCATAGCATCAGTGGAGCACTTGATAAATTTTATAATGGAAGAAATGCCGAAATCCAAACAGAAGTGAGAAAGGGAAAATGTAGCAAGTTTTTGGATTAAACAACACTTGCATTTCCATGAAGGTTAAGAAATCAACAGCATGCATGCATATATGAAATCAACAATTAGCATACATGCCACTCCAGCACCAATATTTTCATGAAATCAACAGTGTTCTAAATATATATTCTCAAAAGAACGAAAACGAAAACGAAAAGGAAAAAATAATAGAACCTCAATATATTGGAGTACCTTTTAGGCTCTGGGGCAGCCGGCTGACCTTCGCTTGGTAGATGATATCTTGGTAGATGATATCGGTCCCCTATACAGCTATACTCAGATGTGTACGCACCTTTTCTATGTGCACCGAGAATCAAAGATGAGCTCATCAGAAACTCGTCAAGTGATTTTAAATCAAAGGTCCTGATAATCTTAATTGAATAACAGAAGCATGCATAGTGTATCCAACCCATGGGTATAGCCTGAAACCGCGATTTTACTCATCCTTAGATATCCCTGCATCAATCTGCACAACCTGTGGAATTATAGTTAAGGGAGTTGCTTTAGTACAAAATCATTGGTTGAAAATAAGAAACTATCATTGCCTATCATTGCTGGAACATCTAGCAAACAATTTAATGAAGAAATAATTTGATTAGTAGAAGATGTTAAATCAAGCAGCTTATGAACAAATGTTGCATATCTAATCTGGTTGGAATGAAGGAATGAGGTTCAATTTTGTTAACAAATTTACTTCCTTCTACTTCAAGGATGGAACCAAAAACGACTTGATATTCTAGAAAAACATGTCGCTCTGTAACATAAAAGATTAGTCTAAAACTATAGGAATAAGATTCGGAACTGGGGATGCAGCCACCTAAACTTATGCAGAAAAGTGAACATTTAAAAGCTGTATTATGGTTCTCACTTCTCCTACGCAGTATCATAGAACTTAGAAAGAACAACAAGGCTACGGATTTTGTTCGGGCTATTTCCTAACAAATGTGTTTCAGCTGTGTGCTGATATACGATTTTCTAAAATTCAATAACTCAGACAAGATTATCTGTTACTCTTTCCAGTACCGAGTTTGTCCCTGATAACACACGTCCAGAACATTATTTAACCAGTCAGTATCTTTGCCAATGGAAAGGATTGTTATCTCACCATATACCAATATACAATAATTGGCCAAAGGATCTAGGCCAGTCTTAAACCTAATAATAACATCCTCAAGTTCTGCTTTCACTAGAAATGTATTCCCTGAACTTATACCACAATAATGATCGAAAATCTTTCAATTAAGACCAGCAATATTGATATGTACGCCATAATATTCAAGTTAGTCTATGGACAAGTAATTAGCCGAAACTTGAATATCAATTTCAGCTATTCACACAAAACAAAAATATCAGTTTCAAACATGAATAATAGCTTCGGTTGACATACTTTTTAAGGAATTAATTGTATCGATTCATATTCTAATTTGCATCTTATTATGGCATTGATTAACTATTTTGGAAAGCTACACCTGTGGTTGGCCTTTCAATTCCTTGTACAGCATGACTGGAACAATAAACCACATAGTAAGATAAAATATTGCTTTCAGTGAGAGAGATGCATCAGAGGACAAAATCACAACAGATCAAATAACTGTGACATAAGAAAAAATAAGAGACTGAATTAGGGGTCGTATAAAAAACTACACGATAAGAAAATGGTGGGACAAAGTAAGGTTTACGAAAATTAGATTTTCTCTTTTGTCAAGGTATACAATCATATTATACCCACTAAGATCACGAAATTTTCGTATACCTTGCTTTGACAGGGTCAGAATTGATTGTTGATTAAAATAGCTAGTCAGTAATGATGATTGTAATTGTTTTCTTGTATAGTAAATTACACGATAAGCTTTAAGTATTTTAATTTTACTTTGAGTTGAAACGTTTCAGTGGAAACTTTCTATTGCTATCATTTTTGCAGCACAAGAAACTCTGGCCTTTTTCATCACTGCTCAAAAACACGATAACCAAAATGTAATACAAGTCATGTCATGTGTGAAACTCCGAAAATGACAATCATGAAACAAAGACCATAGAAATACAGTAAGTTAGATATATTAGCAGTAGTAGACAATAAGCTAGATATATTAATCTTTCTCCAACATATCTTCATCTTTAATAAGATAATTACCTTGAGAAATTCAGTAGACAATAAGCTAGATATATTAATCTTTCTCTAATACATCTTCATCTTTAATAAGATAATTCACTTGAGAAATTCAAAAGCGTAATAAAAGTCGTTCTGAGCTTGCCAAAAGTGGCCAGCTAAATACTCCCAGTTTTCATAGTTAAACACAACGAGCAATCACAACCTTCAAGTTTATGTACAAGCACAGAGAAGAAAATTGTTAGAAGTTTCTCTCAGATAAATAGTTCATTCTCACTGGATGTGACTGGTCATATTCTAGCAATTGTGACAAACATTCTAAAGAAAATTGAACAGACGTAAGATACTAAACCACTGAGATTTTTAAATTGCATCACACATGTTCAAGTTCTAGAACTTCCTATATGTACCTACTTCAGTAGTATCTATCTGCCATTCATACGTGTGAACGTAACTAAATATCCAAACAGACAAGATAGGCATCTACAAATTTGAACTCATACAATGAATGAACTTCAACAAATAACATTATCTATTCCATGAGTTTCACCTTGCAAGTCCGCATGAACTTTAAATGCCCAAGCAATATAGCATAACAGCTGAGTGAGAGATAACTTTCACTGTAAAAAATGTATACGGTAAAAGTTCAAGAGTCATATCCAGATATTTTGAGGTCTAAAAGAGAAGGGTATCTTAATTTTTGCAAATAGAATTAATTCCAAAAGGCAATATGGACATGTAAATGACTTTTAATCATAACTGACAATAGCATATCTTACTTGGCGGTCATTTCATACCAGAAAATGTAACAGTGCACCTCTAAGAGTTTGGAGAGTTCAGGAGAATGTGAATTATCTCTAGGATTTAATCTTGAGACTCGTCGTGAAATGTACTTTGAAGATCATGTAGCTCACAACACAGTGATTGAGATACAACTGCAAAGGTCAAAACAAGTATTGGTTGGAATGATTCTGTCATAGGGATTATTCATACAGCAGAGAGTAGAATGAAAGTATGAAACAGAATTCTACATGTGTTATCTAACAAATCACAACCTAAAGCTCTAGATCTTTAGAAAGATCTTTACTCTTAGTGTCGCATAGGATTCAGTCAATAAATTCACATTGCAATACAAAAGCTCAAAATAAATGTAAGCGTGACAGGAGCTTAATTTACAGCTCAGATGGCACGGATGGCATCATACTTTGCTAAAAAAGCAGAGATTATGATAGAAAGTATGAACGATGAATATGCCTAATAGAAAGACAAAGACATCAAGTAAGGAGTATAGCATATAACACAAATGTACCAACTGGACTTGCCCAAGATGTTCTATCAAGTAATGCTGCCACAAACACTAAAATTTTAGCTTTCAAATTGGAACAGATTATAATGTCAATGAAAGTCTTAAGCAAAAAGATTTTAGGAATCGATACTTTCTTAAAGACTAAATCTTAAAATAAGACTTAAAACTTTTACCTGAAGATCTGCTACGAACACCAAAAGCAGGGGTAATGGTATTGACATTTCGTAACTACTTCATTTCGTATCACCTGAGATTGCTGCACAATCAGATACCATAATGGAAATGACAACACCAATTTGCATCTCAAACATTAGTTTTTCTCTCTCTCTCCCAACTGATGGATCATAACCATTCTAGGAGGTTGCAGGAGAACTCCATTGAAGCCTTCAAATATCTATCGTACAAAGCATCACCAGTAATCATTGCAAGAGCAAATACCATCATGGAAGTGATGAAACCGGTTTATATCTCTAACAACAATTTCTCTGCCCACCATCTCGGATACCAACTTAAGCGCAACATGACAGTCAGCACATATACGGAGATTCTTAATTATGCGGATGGGGCTACCAGGCGGAGTTCTTAGAAGAGCATATGCCAAAGCTATTCTTTCACTATGCGACCACAAGTGACGTGATTTTTCATCCTCTTCCACATTGAGCAAAACCATCTCATGATTAGGAGCATAACCAGCTCTATTGCTTCTCAAGTTGAGCCATTCCAGCATTGCGTGAATAAGTTTGTTATCCTCATGTGAATTGTCTCCTACAGCAAAATAATGAACCATTCCCTGGTTCTCAACCCAACTAAGACCCGGTTCCTTCTTTACTCTTTTTCTCTTCATCCTTTTCCTAACAAAAGCCACATTATCCCATCTTTTTGTACCTGCATATATGTTGGATAAAAGCACATAAGTTGAATCGTCTTCAGGGTCCAACTCAAGCACTTTCTCAGCAGATAATTTCCCAAACTCAACATTATTGTGTGCAACACAAGCCCCAAGTAACGCGCGCCATATCATGATGCTGGGCTCATGTGGAATCTCTTCAATCATCTTTACTGCCTTTTCAATATGACCTAATCTTCCCAGAAGTGATACCATACAAGTATAGTGTTCCATGCCTGGTTCAATACCGTAGTCTTTTTGCATGGAAGTAAAATAAGACAGGCCTAGTTCCATTGATCCTGTGTTGCTACATGCTGAAAGGACAGCAACAAAGGTCAAATAATTAGGTTTGATGTTGGTTTTTCGCATAGACTCAAAGATTTTTAAGGCTTCAACACCAAGACCATGCATTGAGTATGCTGAGATCATTGTGTTCCATGAAACATCATCTAGTTCACTTATAGAGTCAAAAACTGAACGAGCATCCAAAATTCGTCCGCACTTTCCATACATATCAATAAGAGCATTGCTCACAGCATCATCTCCATCATACATGGTTTTGATAGTCAAAGCATGTATTTGAATCCCAACCTCCAAAGCTGCCAAACATGCAGCAGCCCTGAGCAAGCTCGAGTATGTTACCTCAGTTGCGTGGACGCATTGTTCTATCATATTTAGGAACAGTAGAAAGGCTTCCTCTGCATCTCCTTGTTGGACATATCCAACTATCAGTGTGTTCCAAGAAACCTCATTTATGTTCCTGGAATGCTCAAACAAATTCAATGAAGATACCATTTTTCCACATTTGGCGTACACGTCCATGAGGGCATTTGTAGGAAACACATTTGAATCAAGCCCAGCCTTAATCAAGTGGCAGTGGAGTTGAGATCCCAGTTCCAAGTCCTCCTTTGTAGCACAAGCTTGAAGAACACTAGCCATAGTGAACTGGTTAGGACTTACAGATGCTTTCCTCATTTGAAGAAACATATCCAGTGCCTCTTGATAGCAACCACTCTGTGAATACCTAGAAATCATGAAACTCCATGGAACTACATCCGCTTTAGGGATCTCCTTAAATACTTGTCTAGCATCATCAATGTCCCCAGACCTCGTATACAAGTCAAGCAACGAAACACCCACAAATCGATCCATCTCATAACATGTCTTTATTATGCAGCCATGAATACTCTTTCCCACATCAACAGCTTTGAGTCCAAGACATGCCTTGATGGCGCTTGCAAAAGTGTAATTATTTGGCAGTAAGCCTTCCGACCTCATATGACTAAATAGATTCAGCGAATCTTCAAAGCAGTCATTCTCAGCATAACAAGACACCATCCCTGTCCAACATACCATATCCTTTTTGATAACTTCCTTGAACGCTTCTTTAGCAGCACCGACAACCCCGGAAACAGAATAAGCATCGATGAGAGACGTCCCAACAAAAGAATCAGAACCATACCCAAGCTTATAAATGCAAGCATGGACGCACAATGTCAATCGCAACCAATCCATGGTCACTAGCAACTTCAAAATGGTAGTGAAAGCAAAAGCATTAAGCCCATGCCCCTCCTTATGTGCCCTAAAGAATAAGTTAACAGCTCTATCATACTCCTCAAATTGAGAATAGCCCTGAATCATAGTAACAAACGAGACAACATTTCTGTCCGGCATTTCGTCGAACACTTTCAGCCCATCGGATAAGAACCCCGTCTTCAAGTACATATTCAACAAAATATTGCGTGAAAACAGATCCAAACAGTTACCCCTCTTCAGAATATCGCAGTGGATGATTCTCCCACTGGTGGGGTCGCTGTTCTTGGTGCAAATCTGAAGCATTCGTGCGTATGCATGAGAATCGAAGACCGGTGTTGAAGAAGGTTTGTTGGTCGTGGGCTGGTCTGGGCATACTTGAGCCACAGCAACCGAAGAGGAGAGACGTTGCTGTAGAATAGAAAAAACGCGGAGGGGGAGATGATCGCCGTCGAACCTCCATTGCTGCAAAAAGCAGTAACGGTTGAATTTGTTCATGAAAATAGAAGATTCGCTTTCGAGTTTGTCTCAAATAATTATACATTTTTCAAATATTGATACTAACGAAAGTGAGCTAATTTCCGTCCCGACGAAAGTGACCTTTGACCCCGATACTTAACCCTTTACTGCTTGATCAATACACGCTCACAAGTCGTTTGATTTTATTGTAAGATGAGGTAATTAATAGCGAAGATAAAGTGATTGTGCTCAACAAAGGAAATGATCATGAAAAAAATTAAACATATTCTGATGAAACAAACGTAGTACAATATTTTTCCCCCATTAAAAAAAAAAGGAATGGAGTATATTTTTTTAATATGACAAAATAATTTATGAAATTTATTTTCATTTTGACATGATATCCCAGAGTTTAAAATATAGAACTCATAAACCCATAAATTTGCAATGGAGTCGTTTTTGAAGCTTTAACGACATAAATTTAAAGATTCTGCTACAAAAGCTCGAACTCAAAACCTTTGATCTCGAAATTTCGCTACCGCTAAATCAACACACGCACGTAAAGAGTAGCAAACACTGTTCATTTATTTAATATAAACAATATACATGTTCACATAATTATAAGTCATTTATAAGGCATAGTAATAGATATAAATTCATTATTCGAACACTTCTAAATTAATATTTTTACAAATCGTGAACAAGGGCACAAATATATTTCTTTTCTGCAAAATTCTCGACAAGCCAACAAACAACTACAGTATACACTTTCTTATATTCATAATTTTCCCAGTATACAAAAAATAAAAAATAAATGTTACATGATCGTACTTATATTTCATATAGAAACCAAAGCTATGTAAATATAACAAATCATGATGCTAAAAGCATATGAAAAAATAAAATGCACAGAATTGAAAAAATAGGCACAAAATTGAAAGAATAGACGTGTAAATAAACTATGCTTAACACATACATATAGAGGAATGATGTGCTACACAAAATAATGTAGAAACGAAAAAATGACGAAGGGTGAGCACCATTGGGTGAGTAGCACATCATTCCTCCATACATATATACTTAAGTAGTGATCCTGAGAAAAATGAAATCCAATGAAAGCAGTAAGCCAAGAAAATCACCAGAATCGATCCACACGCTAAGACGGGCCGGGCTGAATCACTGGCCTGCAGTACGGGCACTGTTGCCTGCTCTCCGAGGTGCTGCAGCTCCCTTCGTAGCAAGACGCGCACAGCACTTGGTGCGTGCACAGCAGGAATACGACGGAAACCTCGTTCACGGAGCATTTCATGCAGTTCCAGTGCTCCGAATGCTCGGGCGGATCGAGGGATGCTACCTTGATGCCGTTGTACAAGAATATGTCGCCCTCCAGCGACACATTCGAGAACTGTTTCGAGCCTCTTGGCTTCATCCCTTTTCAGATGATTGTCTGGCTCAACCTTCTGGCGGAGTCTCGACAGCTCTGCTCTCGCGTTGCCCTTATGCATGGCTGCCTTTCTGGTTTCCTTAATCTCCTGCTTCCATTTACCCTGCAGTTTCAGAAAGCATGTAAAAAGCCATTCAAAGGTAGCCTTTCTGTAAAGGTAACCACTCAGAAGAAGGGCAGAGGAAGGATCCAAGTTAGTGAAGAATGAGACAAGCCATATAACACCTGAAGCACTCCATTCTACGCATGACTTCAAACGACAAAGCCATACAGGGATAGAGCATTTCTATGTCGGTAAACACTCAATGAGAACAGAGTGAGAAAAAACAATATGGAGCCTGGACTACCTAGAGAATATCGAAGAATTTCTTTTCCTGTAATAATTAATGAGATTCCATACACCAGAAAATAATAGGAAAGACACCGCGGATCTGATGTGGTTGCATTAAATGCAAATTGTAATGTGATAGGTGATATAAAAACTCCTTCCTGGGTTAGTTACAGAAAAGGCCAGTTTGTACGTAAACCTTAAAATGACGCAATAGTGAAAACGACAAATGCTAATAGTGAATACTAATAAGCACTTGAATACTCCAGGGCGAGATGAATTCATTTGCATCAGGGCAATCAAGTGAATACTAGTGAGATGGAATTCATTCAGTAAGGAATTTCATTGCCTAACCTTTGGCACACATGAATATCCAGTGTTTACATAAATTATCATGCAAGAACATTACATTCAACCGAAAAATTACCAATTTACACTAAACCAAATAATATAGGGTAAGCTTCCACTCGGAGAGCACAATGTCGATCAGTACTTGCCTCAAAGACTCTTAAAAACTGGAAAATTATAAAGATGAGCAGATCTTTCCTAAAACCTAATTGATATAGATATTACACAGTACCTTTTTCCTTACAATTTCTTCCATTCCAGATTGCACTTGACAAATGCCTGAAAATCGCTTCTATCGCTTAGAGAATGGCCAGATCTGCATTAGCCAAATGTCTGTCGGCCCTAACATTTGTCGTGTCTTTGATGCTGCCTGAAACAAATTCATGTATAAGCAAACAGTAGGAGTTTCATAAGCTCTGACTTGTAATAAAGTTCGAGTACATGAATTAGAAAAGAAAAAGGAAATTGGTGTATCTCAGAGCAGAAAAGGAAAGATTAAAGACCTTTAGAAGAACTCTTTATTGGATAATATATTCCTGAAAACTCTTTAGATTATTCAGCTACTTATTAAAGGTGTTGAATAGCTAAAGTAAGTTGATATGAAACTTTACAGAAAAATGTCAACGGTATATATCAAAATCTGAAAATAGAAAAAGCTTATAGTGGACTACCAATATCTTCATGCATACATGTCAAGGGAAACAAAAAACAGGTCCATCCCAAAGGCTCAGTAGGATTTGTTAAACCAATCTGCTCCTCGATGAGGCTCTTGGTAATGTGTTGCCAAAAAAAAGCTCAACAATGATATGTATTCCTGGGTGTAAAATTCATATCAACAAGGAAGGCCAGGGCACAAATACAATCAACTACCTCATATTTATTTTCTTAGAACAATACCAGTACCTAAAGATGGCCATGCCTTCCTCTGGACTAAGGCATCCTCTTGATAATATCTGTAGGAAATTCCCAGAATTGCTCACCAGACACGAGAAACAGTGATCCGCACCAAACCATAGCATTTTCATTCCAATGCAGATTCCATGGAAACTGTTAACCACCCAATATTCAGTCAGATTAAGGTCCAAAAAAAAAAAAAAATCACTTAAAAACTGTCGAAAAACTAAGTTTGAATCAACTGTAACTATATGTATAGTTATCATATGTGTGTAGCGAATGTATCCGGACTCTGAACCATGGCATAATAAGGCAAAATCCTACAACAATTACAAGAAACAAGACTAGAAACTAAACTCCTACCCCCATATAACCAGATGTATTACAAAACAAGTTAGCATTACTATTTATCAATAATTTTTTTTTTGCTAACAACCAGATGTAGACTGGTTTGGCTCTTTGCTACCGCTAGAAGCATGCTTTCATCACAGACGCATAATCAGGGAGATAATATTTTCCTCAAATTTGAGAAATTCTAAATCTAGACTCCCTGCATGAAACACGCAATTGAAATAAACTTTAATAGTAAGTATAAGCCCGAAAAGTACAAAAAAATAAAATGAAAAAATCTTCCCAATGTAGTGCTTTGTTAAACATAGAAATTAAAATTAGCCATGTAAATCTAGTAAAAAATGTAATGCTAAAAAGTAAAAACAGATAATTGTTCACCCTCTGCTCAAAATTGTAAAATAAATATAAAAAATTGCACAGATTTGTGAATAAATGCACAGAATTGTAAAAAATAGAAATTAAAATTAAAACTGTACTATACACATTCCTCCCAAGTAATGATAAAATTCTGGGAAATACAGACTCAAGAAATGCAGGAAGCCAAAAGAAACCAAAAAGGCAGCAGAGTTAATCAACACTAACTCAAGAAGGGGGATAAGCCTTGATGCACTGCTCGATCTCCGCACCGCAGTACAGGCACCGCTGCCTACTCTCCGAAGTGCTGCAGCTCCCTTCGTAGCAAGGTGCGCACAGCACTTGGTGTGTGCATGGCAGGAAGACTACGGAAACTTCGTTTGTGAGGCACTGCATGCAGGTCCAGTGCTTCAAGCAGTCGTGTGGAGCACTCGACTCCAGGGATCTTATCTCTACGCCATTGTATAAGAATGTGTCGCCCTCCAGCGACACATTTGAAAACTGACGGAACATCTGCAGGCGAGACAATTCCCTCTCAAGGCCCTTGACTTCATCCTCCTTCAGATTTCTGTCGAGGTCCATCTTTTGACGGAGTGCCGACAGCTCTGCCCTCAGATTGGCTTTGTGTGGCCCTGCCTTTCTGGTTTCCTCAGCAAGAAGAGCAAGCATCTGCTCTTTTTCCCAGATTTCCTGCTGCCACCTATCCTGCAGTTTCAAATAAGATAACGAAACAATTAGAATTCCATATACAAAACCGTTGAGCAATCGCATTTCTATACATTTGAAGTTTATCTGAAAAACTAGAAAGCTAGCAAACTACAGGAAAGGCAACCATTTTCACCAGTATAGATCAGTAATCAGAAGGTTAGAGATCAAAACTGAGAAATCGATGAAATAAGAGGCATGTATCATCACTTAGCAGGACTTTTTCCACCAATGGCACCAATAAGTAATCCCACAAAAATGACTAAATTACACTAAATTGATGATCTGAATTTTCTTTTAAGGTGTCTAGTCCAAATTAAGAAACTAATATTCCATCAGTCTTTTGTAATGAGCAAGAAACAAGTTATGTATTCTTACCATCCTAATGAGAATTCCTATATTCAAATTGTAACAATTCGGACCGGGACACGTGTACCATCAAAGAAACGAAAAGGAACTCACTGTCACCTTTTCAAAATATATAAAAGTCCAACAAAAATAGCAATATATAACACTACAAAAACCTATGCTCAGTTCAGCATATCCACACATAAACTAGCATACGTAGCAGTCAAATAAGTAACTATGAATGTTCCTTCTCAAAAAACATTGAAATAACTATGAATGTTCCATGAAAATGCGGACAAACAACACATGGTAACGCTCCTATACTTATTTTCCCTTTCAAACGGATGCCCTTTAACTCATTTTAACAATGTTTCCATCTTAATACTTATAATGCAAGTGACATGCCTAACATTTTCCATAAAGTGATAATGACCAAATTAATTGATGGAAGTAAAGGCTATATCATGAAATCTCCGACACTTCAATTAAAGCTAAATGAATTCACGTGTGTAGAAGCACCATAAGAAAATGAGTCGTTATGGAAATGACAGAACTAGAAAAAATGGGGGATAGACAGCCAACGGCTGCTGACAGACCAACTACTCTGGTCCCTGCCTACGTAGCTGGGTGTTGCAAAAACTCCCTCTTACAAAACTCTCTTAAGAAATTTGTTAACCAAACGACGTCGATTGGTCTCATAAAAAAATTCCATGTAGGCCAGGCCAAGCATGGGATTTTGTGGAAAAAGTAAGTATTTATGTATTGTACTCAAAATCATGGAAGGCCAAGAACAAGGGGAAGTAAGAAACTAGGAGTGATGGCCAAGTACGAGGGCAGAGATGTAGTCAATGAAATGTGCTCATCAATTGTTACGGTGAAACAGTAGGGATGACGACAAAATTCAAATGTTTTATACAAGGAGTGGATGAATCTACATCTAACAATATGCACAACCACAATGCTTTTGATCATATTTAGCATGAACAACTAGAGATTAAGGTCACTTGGCATTCCATAAATGACAGCTAGTGAATGGATTGATATGCACTCTATCTCTTATCACTTCCTCTTATTTTGGAAGGTAATCTTCGCTTGTCAACTTGCTACTGGATGCCAGTTGGCAATCACAGCTCACGTAACTAGTTTTTTTACACAGTATTATAAGCAAGTTGACAAGCGAAGATTACCTTCCAAAACAAGAGAAAGTGATAGCAATGATAGCATTGAAGTTGTTACAACATCACTCTATAATATCTTAAGCAAGCTCATGAGTTAATCTTTTAATACCTTATCATTTTCAAGGCAGTTATATAAAGTTCACCTCGGTTAGAAGGTTCACTAGCCAAGAAATCTTAAAGTATTGTCTTAGTGATTATGTAGTTTTTATGATGCATGAAAAAAGCAACGTCTAGTTTATGACTTTATGAGATAGCAAAAAAGGAAAGACGACATCCACGAGCAACTTTTTGTGTAAGTTACAAACACTTCAAAGACTTTAAGAGCTATTAGTCTAGTTTTTTTACGGTTAGAAGAAACTCACTTGCATTAAAGAAGGATCCGTTATGAAAAAAAATTTATTGATCTCAATTATATGCTCTCACCATCTTGCCTAAGAATGCATAATTTTCCTTTTCGGGTCATCCCAATAGAGTGCATATTTCATTTATGAACGGCATGCCCCAACACAATCACTATAACCCACCATAAATGACTTTATCTCTACTCTCAATCATCATAACTTATTAACTTTAATATCACACCTAACATTTTATTAAAACATGTTGAGCCAAATGGTGCATGCTCAGGCAAGACGGAGTGAGTATATCAAACTACTCTCTACATCGTTGGGATTATGATGAATTGAGAGACTTATTTACACCGTAGAATCTAGAGCTATGATCATATAATGAATTAGATTTCCCATGAGATAAATAAATAGAAAATTATTAGGAGGATTCTTTAAAAAATTTTGAATCTCTAACATCGTTTGAATAAGAGAATCATATCCACGTCGTTTATGACAAACTTATTTCTTAGCATAAAGTTTGTGAAGAAACACGCGTTTTTACATTCGATCTAATATTATTCCATAGTACACTTAAATATATTTATGTTTTTCCTAAAATGGAAAAGCTTGCATTTAGCAATGGTGATGCATATTAACTTAAGAGACTTGAAAATATGGAAGTCTTGAGTATAATGCAACGTATGGTAGAAGTTATGAGTTAAAACATTAATATATGTTTTATATATCATTCTTATCACGGATTTTACACCTTACTTTGAGATTTTTCAAGCTTTGCTTGCTCATAAGAAGCATGCCCAAACAAAGTGTTTGAGCCCTAAATTGGAATAAGATGTGTGCATAGAAGAATTATAGATGCTTAGCTTCGAGTTGTAGAAGGTAGGAAATTGAAAGACAAATCCTTCAACGAAAAGATCCGAAAAATTAAGAAGCTGATTAAGAATATCATTTATACTTAAGTATAAATGAGTAAATGTGTTCTGAACAACAATGACGACATACGATTAATATAAGAGACCCCATATACAGTATTATAGAGACTCGGATTGTTGGTGTTCTTGGGTGCTTCACTTCAAAAGGCATCATTGCGCCTCGGCTCCAGATAGATTTACCCCTTGATGTGTCATCCACCTTCAATAACTATGATATTGAAAAATAATAGTTCTCCATACATCCAATAAGTCTAGAGCATGCATCTTTAGCAGATTACTAGAGTAGAGATGATTCAACCCTTGTTTTTGGGTACGTTCTAAAATAAGAACTTACACATGAAGTTAACCATGAGAATGAGAAGTATGGAATGGGTTCAATGAGTAGAGAAGCTTGTAACTAAAGGCAAAAATCTTAGACCACCATGTTTGGCAACTCTAGCAAAGGTATATTATTTATATATGAATCGTAAGATAAGCAAAGTAGAATCTTGAACAAAGTCACACGGAGGCTAACCATACGAAGGGAAGAGAGAAGGTTTAAGTAGGAAAGAAGTGGACGATGATAATGTGTTGGAAAAAAGGCAAGAAATATTAGGTTCGTTGTCGTAGGATGAGATGTGTTAACCTTGTCTTTGTCGTAATAGATAAGCTAAAGTCTAAGTGATGATTTCACAATAATTTGAGCATATGTGAGAATAATGTGTTCGAACCTTCACTATTGCAAGGCATTTAACATTTTTGTGGTGATATTCATCTTTTACGATTAATGGTCCACGCACAACGGCGGAATAAACTCAAGACTGCGGGAATAAGGAGGCATTCTCAAGTTTGAAGCAAAACATAGATGCATTTTCTTTGGTAGTTTACCCATGAAGGTCTTAAAAACAAGTCGTTTAAGAAAAAATGACATTAATACATGGAAACATTATTCATGCTCTCATGATATTCAAATCAAATGGACACCAGTTTCCTAAGTTGCTCAACCAAATTGGGGTTGAAGCCGTTACCAAACGAAGGTGGGGTTTTGTTCAAAGAAAGAGTTAAAATATCAATAACTCAGTGGATTCGGCAAAAGTTTCATGTTGCTCCTACAGATATGAGCATGTAAAGTAAAGAACTTAAATATATGATCCTTATCCAAGTTTAATGTATGTTGTCCCCCTTTATGTATGTTTATTCGATAGCATAGAGTCTTGCAGGCTTATGAGAGTGGAATTTGGAATATACCATACCCTCGGACAGCCAGAAATGGATGATTGAGAAACCACAGTTATAGAGATGATTTGACGATAACATTAAACGTTACTTTGTTTGGTTAACAATAAGATTGAGAATAAATGGCAGAAAATGTATTTGCTAGGAGGGGAATGGTTCTTAAGTATATGGAAAAATTGATAAAAGGGATGAGAGCGAAGAACTTATTCAGGCAAGTTTGCGTTCTATCAGCTGTCCTCCAATGAGATTGGAACTTAGACTCATACTATTATGGTAATCAAGGTTTTACCTATTGAGAGTAAATGTGTCATAGACTCATACTAATATGAAAACGAGGAATTTTAGGCCTTGGCACGCGAGGATAACAGTAACAACAAACAAAAATGACAAGAAACATAAGTTTATCATATTCATGCGAAGACTAAATTCTGGGACTTCTGGAGTCATCAGAACTCACCGCTTCACCAATCAAAATGAACCCTAGTTGATTCTTTTATATGTTTTTAAGACCCCATCAAAACTTGATGGAAATTATTGCTTTCTGTTACTAGCATTTTATAACATGAGTATCAGAACTAGATTTCTAGTGAAAAAAGAAACTAGCTAGAGTTAGTAAATACAGGTAAATATTCTTCAGTCCTAAAACAAATTAAGATAGATAAAAAAGAAAAGATTTTATACTTGTATCAAAATCATCGTAAAAAGAATTTCACAATAAGACCATCCATAAATAAAACACAGACGAGTTCCACAAAAAAAATTATGTACATTTAAGTTCTAGGGTATTGTACTATACAAAGTAACATGCATGTCAAATATATCTTTGAGAGAAAGCAGGATGCTTAAAACTTGAAATGGGAGGTCTGAGGAAAAAATAATAATAATGAGGTACTCTAAGATCCAGAATTTGCTTAATCTTTAAAGAATCGATCAGTAACTAAAGCCAAATATGATGCAGAGCTCAAACCAGAAGGAGAAATGTACAAATAACTCCTCAAATGGGAAGCGCCTAGGCTGAAGAAGCTAGCTTATTAAAGTAAGAAAGTTATTAAAAGGTAATTAACAAAAGAAAATGGTTCAAAATCTTGAAAAGTATGCAACATACAAGCTTGAAATTTGTACACAGGATTACAAGATACATTAAAGCATATCTTTTGGGTCAGTGTAAGATATAAACGCTTAGTAGATTATTAAATTCAAGAAAATGACGCACCTCAGCTTCATTAGCTTCATTCTCGGCTTGGAAAACATCCAGTTGCAGCTGTAACACCTTCTGCTTCTCTTCATCACAGTTAGCTCGGAGTTGGCTGGTCTGTTTACCAGTGGTGGCAAGTTTTTTCATGCATTTCATCTCTCGCTTTAGTAGTTGATTCAGCTGGTTTCCATGCTCAGATGCACTTAGCCTAAGTGCTCCAGTGTCTGCCCTAATACACGCATTGCTGGCCTCTAACATCCTGATTGATTCACTCATGTTGCTTAGTTCACAATTCACATTTCTCAAGAATTGTTCAGTTTCCTTGAGCATCAGCATACATGAGTTTTCTGAAGAAAGCTTCTCATCTTTCAGGCGTTGAATCTCCATTTTCTCCAGCTTTAACATATTGAGCTCCAGCAAATCTTTACTCAACCTTTTGGCTGAATCCACTACTTTCTTTTCAGCCCATTCCTTTTGCACCTTTACCTTTTCCTCAAGGTCTCTGATGCTTTTCATCAAGTCAACTATGACTTTAGTTTTCCGATCACTAGGGCTGCTGTCCTGCCATCTCTTTAAACATTCTTCTTCTAAGAATGTGAGAACTTCAGGGTTAACGAGATTACACTCGTCTATTGGTGCACAGCCTACATACTGATGGCCTGTAGCTCAATGAATGTTGTGCCCATTTCTCTCTCTGCAAACGCTCTCAGAGTGGGAATATCTTGTCTTATCTGAGATACTACAGCAGGTCTAGACTTGACTCTTGCCAATAACCGAACCTTCTTAGACGAAGATGCAAGTAATTCAGATTGGCTCTCACTAGCAGAAGGGGTACTAGTACCTTCATTGCTATTGCGGCTAGTACTCCCAGAAGATCCATCTTTATCACCATTTTTATTGTTATTCCTGCCCAACCCAACAGAAGGCGTGCTAATAGGTGGAAGACTGTGTTCACTAATATTTTTACTACCGCAAGTGTACGGGTGTAATTATAAATAGGGAAGCAAGGTCGTATTCCACGAGGACTGATTAACCTAACGAGTACTAGTCTAATTTCCTATCCTCTATCTAGACGAATAAATCGTTTGGTTTTGTTTTACTAAACTAATTAAAAGCGAAATAATAGACATAAACGACAAGGTACAAGAGAATCAAATGTGAGACGGATTATTCTAGAGCTTTGGTTTCGATGAACAAACGAATTCAATTAAATCAAAATCAATCAATCACATAGAAGACTCAACTATTACTAGAACAACCACACAATAAGCTTAAACCTACTTTCGTAGCGCCTAAACCGTAGATTTCATGCAAGAGTCGTTGTGTCCAACTGATAACTAACACATGAAACTCCTAAAGGATCAAAAGGTTATAAGCTTTCACACAATTCTCAAGATCTTTCGACTTTATCGAAGTGTGTGTCCTATGTTCCCTATTCGAGTGTTAATTCTCATCTTTCGCCTATCGAATCAACACAATAAATCATGCGAATTTGGTAGCTAATCAAATAAGCAAGCAATAAACTCAAGAACATACGAAGCAATAGAAGGTCGTGATCGATTGATAAAAACTAATTCGAATCTACAATGTTCATCTACTCCCTAACTCTAGAATAATAGAGAATTTTAGCCAAACATAATGAAGACAATCATCTCAAGTTTCGAAGGGGACAAAATCATAAACAAACGAAAACCGTAGAGCAAGACTATGGCTTCGAATATCGCCGACGTGACTCCTCGATCTTCTTCTCCCAATCTCTTCTCCAATGTCGTACTTCAATCGTAAAATCTGCGTCCGTCCTTCCTTCTCCAGCCTCCTCCTCCTTATCCTTCTTTTTTCTCCAATATTTTCAGTTACGAGAGCCTTCAAAACGGATCGTAACAGTCCGCGCGTTGTGCGCTCTTTCCAAACGAAGTGAGACGCGGCGGGTGGTGGACAGCGGCGCGGCAGCGTGGACGGCCGCGTGGATAGGGCGCGAAAATGGGGCTGCTGGGCGCGGGGTGATGGCTGCGGAGACGCGGCCGCGTCTCGCTATGGAGAAGGTGGAGACGCGGCTGAATGGAGGAGGGCGCGCTGCTGTTGCATGGCCGCGTGGGTTTGTGGGTTTGTGTCATGCATGCCATGCTTGTTGGGCCATTGATATTGGGCCCATGGTTTTGGGCCATGTTTGGCCCATTTACGAAATTAAGGCCCTCAATGCTTTTATTCGCCTTTTTTCTCCGTTTTTGCCTACAAAACTCAACGATACCAAGATCAAGTGCAATATCTTCGAATATAAGAAATGTAGATGAAACGTATCGAACTCGATCATGATAATGACATTAAAGCGCAATTATAAGCCCTTGAAACACGTAGAAAATCCGTGTTTATCAACCCCCCAAACTTGAGTGAATGTTTGTCCCCAAACATAAAAACGAAGCAAATAGATCAATCAACAATAAACACGGATTAGCAAAGTGACAATGAATTTTTGGCCTCAGAAAAATTTTATAAAACCAAAATCATCACAAACAAATCACCACATTCATCGATTAGCACATCATGATCATATCTCAATAATCGAACTTCTTCGAAACTCGGATCCTCACGGCATAGGAGTACATATGAGTGAACTCTCAACTCTCAAGTGTATAAAGATAGGTGAATTTTTCACTCAATTCAAAACATGCACAATATCTACCATAGGCTTGCAATTCATCTCAACCTCTCCATTGCTCAACGTGTGCTTATAATAAAGATCAAAAAGGACTTTGATTAAGGTTGTAATGTAGGCTCTTTGGTAGGTAGGAAGTATTTGGCTAAGTGAGTAAAATCCCAAAATAATGACTCTTAATTCCCACGAACACTCAAGCCAATAGCTAATAAAGCTAAACTTTTCAACCATATCCATTCTAAACTATCCCCATCACTCAACCATTTTAGTACTCCTTCTCTACTCACTTATGCTCTTTATTCAACAACTTTTTTTCTTTTTTTTTTTTTTTTTTTCCTTTTATTGAGACTTTGTCTCTTTTTTTTTTTTTCTTTTTTTTTTCTTTTTTTTTTTTAATTTTTAAATAGAGCTTATGTGAGCAAAAGGATCCATCCAATTCCACCCTCTCCCTTATTCTTTCAACTTTCTCAATACAAACCAACAAAATCCTACACAATATCCCCACCCCAAAGTTTATCAAAGAAAAAGGTCTCAAAGGCTCAAGGGGGTTAAACTAGGATTATGTATCATTTGGACAAGCAAAAGGGGAAGAATGAGGCTAAGAAGGATGGCCTTAGATCATTTCTAAATTATTGAGCACACTAATGCAACCTCGAGGGAGATAGAAGAGCAAGTTCTAGAGACAAGTACGCATGCTTGAACAATCACACTCAAGAAAGAAGATACGACTATAATCATGTGATAGTCAAGGCTCAAAACTCACAACAAAGGCGAATATGTGATCCAAGCTTCTTAGAGGTCAAACAATCAAAATCAATCAATCATGCTAATCAACTTATGAAGTAATCCCAAGTGAAAGATTTTCAATAAACTCAACTTCAAGAAATCATCATAGGCCTCATCGTCACAAGTACTAGCCATGCTTATCATCAATTGATCCCAAAAACACACAAATGACTCTACTACTCTATACTAGACACTAAACAAGACTCAAATTAACTACCTAGAAAGCAATAAACACGAAATATTTTCCCACACATCGCCATCCCCCCAAACTTATTGTTTTTACGAAGAAAAATAATAAGTTTGAAAGAAGAAGTGGTGGAAAATATTTCGAACTGACCTGTACTCACGGCTGAGGAGGAGTAGGTGGTCGGGCTCCACCCATCCAAGAAGTGATGGTGTCCTTCAAGTCCTTGAAACGAGCAACTGAGGCACGCTCGTTGGCATCGATCCGAGCAAGCAAACGATTCTCCATATCATGGAGATCACCATACATTACGGGCCGGAACATGGCGTTTCGATTAGGGGCAGCCTGCTGGCCCTCTCCAGCTTCTAACTCTTGAGCGTCCTCTTCCTCCTCAGATTCTTCATCGTCCTCGCCGAATTCGTCCACAAGTCTCTTCTTATCGTGGTCGCACTCCTTCCAATGAGCTGGCGTGTTCATGTGCCAATTTGCCTCAGCAGCCAAAGTAGTCAAAGTTGGATTAGGGAGATGGAAAATATAAAAAAATGAGGCTTCATCCTCATGCCAAGTCTGCGTCGTCCACCGCCAAGAATTATCTGCTGTGACTTCAGAAAATCTAAGTCCACCATTATGTCCTTATCCTGTGCTACCGGCTTCATCTTCGAGAGATCAATACCCAAACTCATGGCAATCGGTGTGATGAATCCCCCAATGCAAAGCTTGCGCGGAACGTGAGTAGTCAACAGACCTTGCGTAACAAATTGGTCGGCTATGTGAGCTCCCACATTCATCGGGATGTTTGATATCAAACATTGAAAAGCAAGGAGCTCATCCCCCCTTACACTTCCAGTATTGTCTCGGGCAAAGATGGTGTATGCTAACACCTTTTGGATGTAGCGGAATACCGGATTGCAAATGGAAGTGGCCTTGGCACGCCCGCTCTTGTACTGTTGCTCTTGGTCAAACTCCGTGAGGGCCACCTTTTGCCACATCATATCTGAACTGAAACCCGATAGAGTGATGATACCATTATCACAGGGGCAAGAAAGGGCGGCATTGAGTTGGGCAACGGACATCTCTCGATCTTGATTTCCCAAACGAAACGTGAAGTGTGATGGGTGTTTGTTCGCTTTGTGGACCTCCACCGTGGATAAGAACTCTACCAGCTCCTTATATGTAAGCCACTTGGCTTTCAAGAAATTGCTCCAACCAAGGCGGGTAAACAACGTCCATACATCATCGTATATTCCCATCGCATGCAACGACGCTTCACAAGGATATCGGGTTGCCCTAATCGCTATGCGGCTCAGGGTTTTGAACCGCTGATGCTGTTCCGGATCCGGAAAGTCGAAGCCGTAGAACTCAGGGTCAAACTCCGTGGGTGCATTACGGGAGGACGAAGCACCGCCACGCTTTTTTCTTGGAGGCATGATAACTGGATTGGGCCGAGTCTGTGCAGTGGGCTTGAGCTGGCCCACGCGGGTGAGAGGGTAGATGAGCGCGGAGGCGTCGGGTGGGCGCGTCCTGGCGCGCGGATAAGGGGACGCTGGGCGCGGGCTTGCAGCAGACGAGGCGCGGCCGCGTGGAGAAGGGACGCGGGCTGAGGTGCTGGAGGCGCGGGGGCGTGAGAGGGGCGCGTCCTCACGGCGCGGAAACAGGGCTGCTGGGCGCGGCCAGCTTGTGGGGAAGACGCGGCAGCGCCTGTTGCTGTTGACCCCCTTTTCAATTTTTTTTTTATTTTTTTATTTTTTTAATTATTTTTTTTTACTAGAATAAAATAGAAATAAACAAAATAAAAGAAATATATATATATATACGACTAGATATTACAAATATATATATATATATATATATATATATATATATATATATATATATATATATATATATTTGTTTTTTTTTCTTCTTTTTTTTTAATAATAAATATAGATGAGTAATTAGAAAAAAAAACAAAATAACAGTAAAATAAAATAAAATAAAAATAAAATAAAATAAAATAAAATAATAAAAATATGATTGGGTTGCCTCCCAATAAGCGCTTAGTTTTACGTCGTTAGCTCGACGGTACCGTTTCTCAAGGCGACTTCAAGAAAATGTGTGTCACTTGTTTGAGTTGCTCGGGACTATGATATGCCTTGATTCGTTGGCCATTGACTACGAACGGGCTTCCAGTCGGGTCTAGCAACTCCACGGCTCCATTAGACTTCACTTCATTGATGTAAAATGGCCCGGACCACCTAGATTTCAGTTTTCCTAGGAAAAGCTTAAGACGAGAGTTAAATAACAAAACGGGGTCTCCCTTTTTGAATTCTCGCCTCTGGATCATCCTATCATGAAATCTCTTCGTTCTCTCCTTGTACAAGCTAGAGTTCTCAAATGCTTGAACTCTAAACTCATCCAATTCATTGAGTTGAAGGATTCGTTCTTGACCGGCCACTTTGAAGTCGAAATTCAGCTTCTTCACAGCCCAATAGGCCTTGTGTTCTATCTCAACAGGAAGGTGACAAGATTTACCAAAAACTAATTGATAAGGAGACATACCTAGAGGGGTTTTGTAGGCTGTTCTGTAAGCCCACAATGCATCGTCGAGCAAGATTGACCAATCTTTTCGACTCCCATTGACTGTCTTCTCAAGCACCTGCTTGACTTCTCGATTTGCCAACTCTGTTTGCCCATTAGTTTGAGGGTGGTAAGGTGATGTGACACGATGCTTCACACCATACCGTTTGAGTAGCCCCTCAAGCCACTTGTTGTAAAAGTGGGATCCTCCATCACTAATCAACGCTCTTGGAGCTCCATACCTTGTGATGATGTGCTTTTGGAGGAACTTGAGTACCACTTTGGAGTCATTCGTGGATGTCGGGATCGCCTCCACCCACCTAGAAACATACTCAACAGCCAAGAGGATATATTGGTGACCAAAAGATGTGGGGAAAGGACCATAAAGTCGATCCCCAAACATCAAATAGCTCCACCTCTATCACATTAGTTAATGGCATTTCATGCTTTTTCGAAATTCCCCCCATTCTTTGACAACGATCACAATGAGTAATGAAAGTATGACAATCTTTGAAGATAGAGGGCCAATAAAAACCACTTTGGAGTACCTTAAAAGCTGTTCGGTTGGCTCCGAAGTGACCTCCACTCGGGGATGAGTGGCATTGGCGGATGATCGGTTCCCACTCCTCTTCCGGAACACACCTTCTAATGATCTTGTCGGCACATCTCCGATAAAGGTAGGGCTCATCCCACATATAGACCTTCACGTCATGGAAAAACTTCTTCCTTTGGTAGCTCGACACTTCCGGAGGAGGGGGAATGTTCGCTGCAAGAAAATTCACGAAATCAGCATACCATGGTACTTTAGATTGAATTTGCAATACCTGTTCGTCCGGGAAGCTTTCGTTTATAAGAACACGAATATCTTCCCCTTCCACCGGGTTCTCCAATCGAGAGAGGTGATCAGCTACTACGTTTTCACACCCCTTGCGATCTCGGATCTCGATGTCAAATTCTTGTAGCAAGAGGATCCAACGAAGCAATCTTGGCTTTGCATCCTTTTTGTCGAACAAGTACCGAATCGCAGCATGATCTGTGTATACCACCGACTTCGTTCCAATCAAATACGATCGAAATTTGTCGAAGGCATATACCACGGCTAACATCTCCTTCTCCGTTGTGGTGTAATTTGCTTGCGCCTTGTCTAGAGTCCTACTAGCATAGTAGATAACTCTGAATGTTTTGTCTCGCTTCTGACCCAAGGCTACCCCGACCGCGATGTCACTTGCATCACACATCAATTCGAATGGTTGGGACCAGTCGGGAATGACCAAAACTGGAGCACTAACCAACGCCTTCTTCAACGTCTCAAATGCCTCCAAGAAAGCCTCGTCGAACTTGAATTTCACATCTTTCTCCAACAAATGACACAATGGCTTGGTGATCTTTGAGAAGTCTTTTATGAATCGTCGGTAGAACCCGGCGTGTCCCAAGAAGCTTCGAACGGCCTTCTCACTTGAAGGTGGTGGCAACTTTTCAATGGCCACTATCTTCGCTCGATCAACCTCTAAACCTGCAGAAGAAACCTTATGACCAAGAACAATGCCATCACGTACCATAAAGTGACATTTTTCCCAATTAAGAACAAGATTAGTTTCTTCGCACCTTTGCAAGACTAGAGATAGATTATCAAGACAATGATCAAAAGAATTTCCAAAGACCAAGAAGTCATCCATAAAAACTTCCATCACATTTTCTATCAAATCATGGAAAATTGACATCATGCATCTCTGAAAGGTAGCAGGAGCATTACAAAGACCAAAAGGCATACGACGATATGCAAAGATCCCGTAAGGGCAAGTAAATGCAGTCTTTTCTTGGTCTTCGGGAGCAATCATTATTTGATTGTACCCAGAATACCTGTCTAGAAAGCAATAGAACTCAAAACCAGCTAACCTATCTAGCATTTGGTCAATAAAAGGTAACGGGAAATGATCTTTACGAGTGGCTGCATTCAAAAGTCTATAGTCAATACAAACTCTCCACCCCGTAGTCAATCTAGTAGCAATCAATTCATTAGACTCATCTCTCACTACCGTCATTCCCCCCCTTTTTTGGTACCACTTGAGTAGGACTAACCCACTCACTATCAGAAATAGCAAAGATAATTCCGGCATCCAATAATTTAAGAACCTCTTTCCTAACAACTTCTTGCATAATAGGATTAAGCCTTCTTTGATTCTGAGCTCTAGGCTTAACATTTTCTTCCATCAAAATCCTATGCATGCACAAAGATGGGCTAATCCCTTTCAAATCAGAAATAGACCAACCTATAGCCGACTTATGCTTTCTCAAAACACGCAAAAGACTATCAAGCTCACGAGTAGACAAAAAGGACGATACAATTACCGGATAGGTCTCATCCTCACCCAAAAACGCATACTTCAAGTGTTCCGGCAAGGGTTTGAGTTCGGGCTTTGGGATCACCTCCACCGTCTCCGGCTTCTTGTCTTCCTCTTTTCTCAACTCCAAGAATTTCGTCCTTTGTCTCGAAATTTCCTGCACACTTTCCAATGCACTGCAATACTCAAACAAATTTAGATAAAAAATGTTTGTATCACAATTAAGATTAAAATCTAAATCAATTCGAGATGAGAAAAGAGAGTTAGAAATGCAAGCCTCAAGAGGATCCTTGTGTGAGTGTGACAAATTTGTGCCAATACACAAATCGACGACCTCCAAAATTTTGCAATCTTCCGTGCTTGCGGTGATAGCTGTGTCTTTTCCGAAGTACTTCATCATTTTGCACATGGAGAATGTGATGCAATCGTCGTTGAACCTCAATGTGAGCTCCCTATTCTCCACATCAATCAACGCTCTCCCGGTCTTGAGAAAAGGTCTCCCAAGAATGAGTGGTATGTCTCGATCTTCTTCCATATCGAGTACCACAAAATCTGTCGGAAATATGAAGTCTCCGACTTTGACGAGGACGTCTTCGACAATACCTCTAGCATAGGCAATGGACCGATCCGCCATTTGGAGAGCTATGGTGGTGGGCTTTATTTCTCCTATTTTCAGCTTCATGAAGATGGAGGATGGCATCAGATTGATGCTTGCTCCTAAGTCACACAGTGCCTTCCCGAACTCTTCTCCACCGATCACACAAGATCGAAATGGTAAAGCTCCCCGGATCTTTTGACTTGACCGGCAACTTCCGTTGAATGATGGCACTGCACTCTTCATTCAAATTGACCGTCTCGAAGTCTCCCCATCTCCTCTTCTTTGAAATCACGTCCTTGAGGAATTTGGCATGGACCGGCATTTGTAAGAGTGCTTCCACAAGTGGAATGTTGATATGCACCTTACGAAAGATATCCAAGAACTTGGAGAATTGCTCGTCCACCTTCTTCTTTTGATGCCTTTGAGGAAAAGGCATTGATATCCCTTTTGGTGAAGTCGGAGGTGCTTCCTTGCCTTTCTTCTCTTCTTGATTATCCTTCGTTGGTGATGTAGGCTCCTTCTCTTCTACAATGGGATCACCAACCTCGGACTCCTTATTCGGCATCTGTGGTCCCTCATAAGTAGTGCCACTCCTTAGCGTGATTGCCTTGCATTGTTCCTTTGGGTTAACCACTGTGTTGCTTGGGAACTGCCCCGGATTGTGCTGATTGCTCAAAGAGTTAGCGATCTGGCTCACTTGCTTTTCGATCATCTTTACTTGTGTCTCCACCGCTGACATCCTTGTGTCTGAACTCGAGATGAACCTCATGAGTATGTCCTCCAAATTCGGCTTCTTTTGCTCATTGATCACTCCATTGGATGTTGAAAATCCGGGTGGTGGCTGAAGAGCGTTGTTCGGATTTCCATATGAGAGATTCGGATGGGATGGAGGTGCTTGATATCCTTGGTATCCACCTTGATTTGATCGACCCCCTTGGTAACCTCCTTGAGGTCGAAACCCCCGATTGTTGACCCAATTTGCCTCCTCGAATTGAATCTCTTCAACTGTTGGGTTGCTTCTGGTCTGCATCATGGTCTCGAACTTGCTAGACAAAGTTGCAATCTGATTTGTGAGTGCAACAAGAGGGTCTTTGTTCTCAGCCATAGCTACTTTCCTCAGATTGTTCCTCTCTGTTGGCCACTGGTAGCTGGTGGATGCCATATTCTCAATTATATCGATGGCCTCATCTCCCCCTTTGCACAACAATGCTCCTCCAGCAGCTGCATCCATGAGTCTTCGTAGTTCCCCATTACAAGCATTGTAGAAGATCATAATGCGGGTACCTAAGTCGAAGCCATGGTTGGGACACTTTCTGATCGTTTCCTTGAACCTCTCCCAAGCTTCGTAGAGACTCTCCCCTTCATATTGTTGGAAGTGTGTGATTTCCATCTTCAATTTGAACATAAGGCCCGGAGGTTGGAACTTGAATAGGAACTTGTGAGCTAGTTCCTCCCATGTAATATCTCCTCCCAACTCGATAGATTGGAACCACTGCTTCGCCTTATCCCTCAAAGAGAATGGGAAGAGGCGAATCTTGATAGCATCCTCAGGTGCTCCATTGATCTTAACTGTGGCGCAGAGATCCAAAAACTGACTGAGATGGGCATTCGGGTCCTCCAACGGACTTCCTCCATACTGATTCTATTGGACCATAGATATTAGGCCCGTCTTCAACTCGAAGTTGTTAGCCTCGATGGCTGGTCCGGGAATTCCCCCATGAGCTATCACATTCTGAAACTGAGCCTGAATAGGAGCTGGTTGAACGTTTGCTCGTTCTTGAGCTTCCCTCAGAATCCTTAATTGCTCCCTGAGTTGATTGAACTCCTCCTGAGTTGCCATTCTCCTCTTGTTTCTCCTTGCGTTATTCCGGCGACAGGTGGCTTCTATCTCCGGATCTACAGGATCTAAAGTGATGCCTGAAGACCTCGTGCGCATTCACCACCTATACACCAACAAAGAGAACAATTAGACAACTCAAACAATTTTAAATTGAAAGTAAAATACTGAAAAATAAATGTCTAAATTAGTATCAAAGAAATCTAACTAATATCACTAGAACGAAAATCAGTCCCCGGCAACGGCGCCAAAAACTTGTTCACTAATATTTTTACTACCGCAAGTGTACGGGTGTAATTATAGATAGGGAAGCAAGGTCGTATTCCACGAGGACTGATTAACCTAACGAGTACTAGTCTAATTTCCTATCCTCTATCTAGACGAATAAATCGTTTGGTTTTGTTTTACTAAACTAATTAAAAGCGAAATAATAGACATAAACGACAAGGTACAAGAGAATCAAATGTGAGACGGATTATTCTAGAGCTTTGGTTTCGATGAACAAACGAATTCAATTAAATCAAAATCAATCAATCACATAGAAGACTCAACTATTACTAGAACAACCACACAATAAGCTTAAACCTACTTTCGTAGCGCCTAAACCGTAGATTTCATGCAAGAGTCGTTGTGTCCAACTGATAACTAACACATGAAACTCCTAAAGGATCAAAAGGTTATAAGCTCTCACACAATTCTCAAGATCTTTCGACTTTATCGAAGTGTGTGTCCTATGTTCCCTATTCGAGTGTTAATTCTCATCTTTCGCCTATCGAATCAACACAATAAATCATGCGAATTTGGTAGCTAATCAAATAAGCAAGCAATAAACTCAAGAACATACGAAGCAATAGAAGGTCGTGATCGATTGATAAAAACTAATTCGAATCTACAATGTTCATCTACTTCCTAACTCTAGAATAATAGAGAATTTTAGCCAAACATAATGAAGACAATCATCTCAAGTTTCGAAGGGGACAAAATCATAAACAAACGAAAACCGTAGAGCAAGACTATGGCTTCGAATATCGCCGACGTGACTCCTCGATCTTCTTCTCCCAATCTCTTCTCCAATGTCGTACTTCAATCGTAAAATCTGCGTCCATCCTTCCTTCTCCAGCCTCCTCCTCCTTATCCTTCTTTTTTCTCCAATATTTTCAGTTACGAGAGCCTTCAAAACGGATCGTAACAGTCCGCGCGTTGTGCGCTCTTTCCAAACGAAGTGAGACGCGGCGGGTGGTGGACAGCGGCGCGGCAGGGTGGACGACCGCGTGGATAGGGCGCGGAAATGGGGCTGCTGGGCGCGGGGTGATGGCTGCGGAGACGCGGCCGCGTCTCGCTATGGAGAAGGTGGAGACGCGGCTGAATGGAGGAGGGCGCCTGCTGTTGCATGGCCGCGTGGGTTTGTGGGTTTGTGTCATGCATGCCATGCTTGTTGGGCCATTGATATTGGGCCCATGGTTTTGGGCCATGTTTGGCCCATTTACGAAATTAAGGCCCTCAATGCTTTTATTCGCCTTTTTTCTCCGTTTTTGCCTACAAAACTCAACGATACCAAGATCAAGTGCAATATCTTCGAATATAAGAAATGTAGATGAAACGTATCGAACTCGATCATGATAATGACATTAAAGCGCAATTATAAGCCCTTGAAACACGTAGAAAATCCGTGTTTATCAGACTGCCCCAATTCCTGACTAAGAGAAGCCACAGTGCATCTGACCTTTTCAAGCCGCGTTCAGTACACAAGAGAAAATTAATCATAGCTTCTAGCATGCCCTTGTATAATTCTCTCGTGTCCCTGTATGCTTGTCCTCCTGGCTGGTCCTTCTGGTTAATAAAAGCAATACAATTTGTCAAAATATTGTTCTGAAAATCCTTTGGACCAAGTACATGCCCAGTATTTAAGAATGCTTCATCTACATCAACCATGTCGTATCCTGATTTCAATAGCCAATCTTTGGCTTTAATATACAGATTTTCAAGCTTTATGAGAAGAAACTCCTCAAGCTCAGTATCTGTATATTTGTAGCTGGTTGTGGTCTGTGCATCAGGACTTTTCTCCTTGGAATCTCCTAGTCCTCGAGCTTCGTCATTTGAAGTTCGTGCCAAATCATGGGTTCTCTCGTTCTTCGTCAACTTAGATTTTCCTTTGCCTTTTGAGTGCTTACCTCCTTTTGAACCACCCATGGTCGCAAACTGAATCATAAAAAACTCATGGTTATGCTTATGGCCCCTTTACAGGAATGTTCTTCATAGTCATATGTCAATGGAGAATTAAATTGAAAATAACAAAGATATGCATAAAGATCTAACAAATTTGCATTAAGTGAAACTTTCCGTGACAAGAATAAGATTCTAATTGGAGGAATATGCAATTAAAGATAAGAGGGCAAATGCCCTGAAATTTTCATTGAGAATATCAAGTGAGTTCCACCCCTAGAAAGTTTTATTTAAAATAGCAGGAACATACAAAATTCATACGAAACTACTAAGAAGTCCTATCGTAGTCCAATGCTAGGAGCGAGTACTGAAAGTATCCATCCAGCATGTTGATTCTCTACTGAGGTTTTATGACTTCCATGTTCAATAACTCAGCAATCAACAACATACAACGACAGGAGATCGATTCAACCCAATTCACCTTATGTCAAATTTTCAGAAACAAACTTCCATAAATCGTGCCTAACAAAACCCTGCTAGAAAACCAATATGTGTGTGCATTTCTTTCATCTTAAACCTCTTTATCCTCAAAATATATTACCAAAAATTCTTCAATCGTAAATATAATACTACTAGAAAGCAACATCAATTATAAACAGACACAAAAACAAGTATACCTATTTCAGAATATCTCCATTCAGTGATAAATACAATGAACAACAACTTTAATACAACCATTTGAGTTTACAACACAAACAATACTTCAAAGTCTGTTCCCAGAAGGAAAAAAAACACCATGTTTTTCAAAAAATAAATTAATGCAGTTAGTGAATGATAAGCAAATCAGCATTAATCTCCATCTTTTGAAGTGTAACAAAAGTAATAAAATGTTAGACAAGGTTCAATTATAGTCACAACGATCTTCAAAATAATTATACCTGACTTAATCAACGAAGCTTCCCAGGTACAAATCACAACAACGACTTTTGATCCTGCTACTAGCGAAAGGATTATACTGATTGCTATGCCTGCTATGTTTTCACTTGTTTCTGGTCCAAACTCAATCAGAGCAAGGTAATATGATGAGGAAGAACAATCTGGACTGCCTCGATATTATCGATAATATTTTTTTTGGGGTAAATTGTCATAAATGAGATTATCTAATGACAGACTATAATAGAATCATGACAATGAGGATCTGATGTGGCGGTATTAAATGCACATTGTATTGTGAGAGCAGATATAGAAAGTCCTTCCAGAGTTTGTTACAGAAAATGCCAATCTGCAACAATTCATGAGTGGATTCACATCTGTTCTTAACGCAACGCAATTCAAATGTGGATGAACATCTGGCCCCTAACGCAAAATGTGAAATTTAAAAAGAGCCTAGAAATTTGGGCGTCGTGATGGTTTCTAGCCCATACTCCAAAATAAATAATTGGAGTGAACTTAATTGTGACAAAAAAAAAAAAAATTGAATTAATTGTCTGGAAGCAAGGAGATAAAAAGAATACTAATAGCCCAACTATTCTTTAAATCCACAATCCACCTTTGCCCAAAAGAGAATGGCAATATGCATTACAGTGATAATATTCGGAAGACCGAAGACTGAAGACCAAACATTCCTGTTGTCATGTATCCAACCCAAATTAACTAGTAATGATTATTCTGTGCCTAAAACTTGGTAAGGTAAAATATCTAATTATATGATGCAGTAATTACTTACCTAGCAAGTGCCAAAGGAAATGCAAATAAAAGGTCTTGCCTGAAATTCTTGTGCAAATGCAGCATTAAAATGTATTACAGAAATTGCTCTGCTAGATATATTGAACAATTTTGTTTCTCATGCCAAATATTTATGCCAATTTCCAGTCCTATCAAACCAAGAATAAGTAGTTACTTACTGTAATAAAAAATAAATATGTAAATAGTAGCACTGAATGGAATTCATTTATAAAAAGATTCCAATGCTTGAAACCCTTGGCATACGTGAATATTCAGTGGTTTAAATAGATTATCATGGAATATTTAACGGAAACATTACATGTTGACAGAAAACCATAAAAAATAGTGGAAACTGCCAATAGCAAAGAACAACCTCGATCAGTAATTGCCCCTGAAGATACCAAAGGTGAACAGTGTCTTTCCTACGTCCTAATTCAATATCTACATTACACAGTACCTTTTTCCTTATAATTTCTTCCATTCCAGACTGCACCACCTCGTACTTCAAGTATGGCCAGCCTGCCATTTGCCAAATTACGGCATGTTCGCCTCTGTGTATGGCGATGCCATTATTTGGTGTATTTAACATTGCCTGAGAAAAATTGATATATAACCAAACTTCAGGAGTTTCATCAGCAATGTATGAATACATGATTTGGGATAAAACAAGAAAATGTTTGTAAAGTAGAAATGTTAACAAAGCTGATAAAAAGACTTTGAGAACCGAAGAAGACACTCTTCATTGAGATCCTAATGCTTAGAAAATAATCTTTAGAACTTGGGGCTAGCTTTTAATTATTCATCTATTTCCTGAAAGTGTGATACCTAAATCAATTCAATACGCCACTAAATCGAAGAATGGTGATAATAAGTATCAGAATCTGAATAAGATAGAAAAAACAGTAGAAAGCTGTTAGAAGAATGCATATAACTTCATACATCTCAACCGACCACAAAAAAACTCCTGATACATGCAACACAAGATTAACATATAGGATGGAAACCACTACTTTATACATGTCAAATTATCAACTGACCAGGGACAACCCACTCCTTATACATCCAACACGAGATCAATATATAACGATAAGGAAAAGATGAAGACCTCTACTTCACCAAGCTCCATCCCAAGGTTCAGTAGGCTTTGCTTTAAACAATCTGCTCCACAACTGACGCCCTTTTGGCAATATGTTTTTCGATAAAGGCTCAAGGACGATATGAACTTAAATCATGTTATGCCGGCAATATCTTATTCTCCCCCTTTCCTGTTACATTAAGTGAGGTAAAGAATACTTAACCTCCTACCGCTAGGGTAACATACTCATACCCCAAATATAACTTTTAGTTTTTCCCCAACTAAACGACTTTAATATCATTCCCTCTAAGAATAGATGCCGAGTATAACTCAATTCGTCCCACTTATAAAGGTATGTTTTACTACTTCACAAAATGTTGTCTAAAATGGCAAACATTTGCACTACTTTATTCATTATTACCACTCTCGTTTTAATTTTGATGTCAAGAAAAAGTTATCAATTTATTGACGAAACGGAAAGAATATTTTAAAGACTCAATCGTTGAGCATATACAATAAACCTATGAACGATCATCATGTTATCTTCTTTTTCAACTTATGGCTAGGGAAGATATATAGAGCAATACATAGCATGCTTGAATTTTAAAAATTTCATGCTCATGCAACAATTTATAATATTATGGATACATTGGTGTTTCTAACCATATTTGATTATTCATCAATCCCACTTCAATAGGTTCTCTAAAATGAAAAGAATTAATCTTTACATTTCTTTTTTTCTTTTAACACTACACCTAAAATTTCATGTCAAAAAGAAACAAAACTATTGAAGTGGGACAGAGCAGATAGTGAAACAAAACCAAGATTAAATTATAATCAGCCTGGGGCTAGAGGCAGCCATTATATAATAACTCACCGCTCATCATACCCCCCATCACCATTACATTAGCTAAACCTAATCATGGTTAGAGAGAAAGAGAGAAACAGAGAGAAGCTACTATCTACAAAAGCATAATAAGCAACTCTACTTTCCAAGCCTGATGCAAAACATTTCAAATGTGGACGCATATCTGGCCCTAATAAGAGCCTAAACATTAAAATGACGCAATAGTGAAAACGACAAATGCTAATAGTGAATACTAATAAGCACTTGAATACTCCAGGGCCAGATGAATACTCCACATTCCACCTTGGCCCAATAGTGAATACTAATAAGCATTAAAATGATAATGTTGTAAGAGTGAAAACCCAAAATTCTTATTGTCATGTATCAGACCTACAAATTAATTAGTACTCTATTTATTACTCTATGCCCAAATATTTTTATGGAAAAAGATTATTAACATATGATGCAGTATTACTTTCCTGGCAAGTGCCAAATTGTCTTGCCTGAAATCCTTATGCAAACACAGCATTCAGTTAAATTGTTCTAAATAAATTGCTATTAGATATTAAATCTATTTATCTCTCATGACAAATATTTATGCAGACTCTCAGTCCTAATTAGACCAAGTAAAATTAATTATTTATGTAACAAAATAAGCACAGATTACCACTAATGGAATTCATTCAGTAAGGAATTTCATTGCCTAACCTTTGGCACACATGAATATCCAGTGTTTACATAAATTATCAAGCAAGAACATTATATTCAACCGAAAAATTACCAATTTACACTAAACCATATAATTAAGGGTAAGCTTCCACCCGGAGAGGAACAACATCGATCAGTACTTGCCCCAAAAGACTCTTAAAAACTGGAAAATTTTTAAGGTGAGCAGCATCTTTCCTAAAACCTAATTGAATATAGATATTACACAATACCTTTTTCCTTACAATTCCTTCCATTCCAGACTGCACTTGACAAATGCCTGAAAATCGCTCCCTAGCACTTAGAGAATGGCCAGATGCATTAACCAAAATTTTGTTGGTCCTATGTATAGTACCACCATTTGTTGTGTCTTTGATGCTGCCTGAAACAAATTCACGTATAAGCAAACAGTAGGAGTTTCATAAGCTGTGATTTGTGTTGAGATTTGATGTTTATATATGGTGAAGATGAAGATGGAAGCTGTTGCTGCTCTGTTTTTTATTTGCGTTTAGTTGGATTCGATCTTTGGTTCTCTTTTACCGTTAATATGTTTAAACTATAGCCGTTAGATCTTTTGCCACGTGTCTGGTGAAGATCTTTAGGGTTAAATAGGTTAAGTGCTTAAGTCGTGCTTTTGCTTACACGACTTTAGTTGTTTTTGCTTCCATATATATTTGTACGTGAACTCGGCAGCAGCCATGAATGAAGGATTACTTTTGCAGTTCTTCACTTTACATTTTACGTTCGAACATGGTACCAAGAGCCAGGTTCTGATCGTTCGTCTTTTGTCAAGTTTATATCTTTACTTCATCATTATAATCTATGGGAAAAGAGGATCAAGAAGATGCTCATTTCACTGATGATGAAGAAGAAAGGAAGCGTAGATCTAAAGATCAAGAAGGTGGCAACAAGGTGGATCCAGAATCTGGGCTGAGAGTGCGACAAATCGAAGAGATCCTTTCCATTCCAGCTACAGATCATTCAGGAATGCAGATTGTCTCTGCTCAGCTGACGGGATCAAATTTTCTCCACTGGAGCAAGTCTGTGAAGAGAGCTCTTGCAGCTAGGAGTAAAATGGAGTTTATTGATGGTACTTTCCCTGAACCGAACTCGGACTCTATCTATTACAAACGTTGGCTGAAAGTTGATTATATGGTATCAACGTGGATAACAAATTGTATATCTAAGGAATTTGTTGATGCATTCACCAACATAGATGGAAGTCATAAACTGTGGTCTGCTCTAACTAACAGATTTGGGACTAAGAATGGTCCTAAAATATTGAAGTTGCATAGGGACATTTACTCTTTCAGACAAGGCAATCTTAGTGTGTTCATGTACTTTAATCAGTTAAATGCACTTTGGGATGAGATGGATATGCTTTTACCACCTCTTGATTGTGTGTGTAAAGCCAAAGATGCAAATATTCAGAGACAGGAACAGATGCGTTTGGTTGCTTTCTTGGCTGGTTTGAATGATATGTATGAGCACACTAAGACTCAAATACTTTTGCAAAAGCCATGGCCTACTTTGGATCAAGCATATGCCATGGTAGTGCAGGTGGAGGATCAAAAGCAGCTGAATGATTCACCATCTGATGGAAAAGGAATCATGGTGATGAATGTCAATAAGCAAAATTATGGAACACAATCACAGAACACTGAACAGAAAGCTCAGTATCAAAAGCAATACACAGAACCTTATAAGAGGAGGATGAGCAAAGAAGAGAAGAGAAAGCAGAAGTGCAGCTACTGCCAAGAGATGGGACACACCAAGGAAGAGTGTTTTAAGTTACATGGAGTCCCAGACTGGTTTAAGAAATTAAAGGAAGGAAAGGGACAGCAGAGAGTAAATCTGGTGGAAGGAGATAATGCACGTGAAGGAAATGGAGGAGGTACTGCACAAAAGGAGCCTGCATCAGATATCAGCAAGTTGATCCACACAGAGATGATGAAGTGTATGGGTCAGTTCTTTCAACAACAAACTGGAGGAAATTCTTCTAACAAAGCAGAGGTGAATTTTGTGCAGGATCCTAACAAAAAGAGCACTCCCTTTGATGCTCATTTTGCCTTCTCCATCTTGCCAAGTATGGATCAAACTGACTGGGTAGTAGACTCTGGTGCCAGCACACATATTTGTGCCAATCCAGAGTTGATGTATACAACCTACTTGATGGAGACTCCTACCATTATATACTTGCCTGATGGGTCTTCCAAAACTGTTACTCATGCAGGAAAAGTCAGACTTAATCCAGATATATTGCTGGATCATGTGTTGTATGTACCAGAGTTCACTCATAATCTTCTATCTATCTCTCAGTTGTCTAAATCTTTAGACATTAAATGTGTGTTCCATACTACTCACTGTCTATTTCACAAAATCAATACTGACAAACTTGTGGGAGTTGGAAAATTGGTAGGGAAGTTGTACATCCTCAGTGGAGCTTCAGAGAAACATTATTTGAGCTTCTATAATCCTGATAACCTCACTGTGGAACAATGGCATGTCTATTTAGGTCATCCTTCTATCACAGCTATGAAACATATGAAGATAGCTGGTACCCCTTTCCACAGTGCTGCTTTGGAAGTCTTGGAAAATTGTGAAGTGTGCCTCAAAGCAAAGCTAACAAGAGATCCTTTTCCTACTTTGCACAGAAGATCTGACACACTATTTGAGATAGTGCATGGAGATGTATGGGGGCCATATGGTGATGAAAACTTGTGTAATGCAAAATATGTTCTTACTCTGGTTGAAGACCATAGCAGAAACATATGGACATATGTTATGCAGTCAAAAGAGCAAGTGTGTTCTATCTTGGAAGCTTTCTTAGCTATGGTCAGAAATCACTTCAATGAAAGGGTTAAGGTATTCAGATCAGATAATGGTTCTGAGTTTATCAATTCTAGGGTGTATGCTCTGTTCTCTTCTCTGGGAATTATTCATCAGAAATCTTGTGTCTACACTCCACAATAGAATGGGATAGTGGAGCGCAGACACAGAATGCTGCTTAATTCTGCACGAGCAATGATGTTTCAAAGTGGCTTACCTATACGGTTTTGGCCCTACTCTATACTCACAGCAACTTGGGTGATAAACAGAGTCCCCACTGAAGTTTTGAAGTGGAAAACACCCCATGAAGTGCTATTTAAGAAGGCCCCTGCCTATGGAATCTCCAAGCCTTTTGGTTGCCTTGCTTTTGCTGCCAATTTATCTCCCTACAAAGGTAAATTCACCTCTAGGAGTTTAAAAAGCATATTTATTGGATATGAGTCTACTCACAAAGGATATCTCTTATATGAGTTGGATACACACAAGGTGTTTATATCAAGGGATGTTCATTTTGTTCCTAACAAGTTTCCTTTCTTGGAACCTACTATGGATCTAACAGAACCTGCAGTTGAATACCCAGGGATATCTGACATGGATCTTCATGACTCTGGTGCAGAACCTGTTAATCCACATGCCCCTGCAAATACAGAGATGGAAGCTGGTGATTCATCTACACAACCCTCTCAGTCAGAAGTTCAGTTACTTAGGAGAATTACTAGAATCAAAACACCTCTAGTTTGGATGCAAGACTATGTGGGTAAGGTTTCTACCACTAATCCTATTTTTGTGAGTACTGGTGTGGCACCTCCAACCTTTTCCTACATCATCAATCATGCCTTCACCAGGAATTACATAGATTATCTCTTCAATCTAACCATGATGTCTGAACCCAAGACATTTAGAGAAGCTGTGCAGCATCCAAACTGGGTAACAGCCATCAATCAGGAACTTGATGCTTTGCAGAAAAATGAAACATGGGTTTTGACAGATCTTCCTCCTGGAAAGAAACCAATAGGTTGCAAATGGATCTTCAAAACTAAAGTTAATGCTGATGGTAGCATAGAGAGATATAAAGCTAGGTTGGTGGCTAAAGGGTATACACAGGAATCAGGTATTGATTATCATGAAGTCTTCTCACCTGTAGCCAATTTAGTCACAGTTAAAGTTTTCATTGCTGTTGCTACTTCTCTGGGATGGCCTTTACATCAGTTGGATGTCAACAATGCTTTCTTACATGGTCATCTTAGAGATGAAATATATATCCAGCCACCACAAGGTCTTCAAGGAGTTTCTAAAGGGAAAGTTTGCAAACTTGTAAAGAGTTTGTATGGTCTTAAACAGGCATCATGAGAGTGGAATGCTGAGTTCTCCAAGTTCATGAAGTCTTTAGGATTCACAGCATCTCCACATGATCCTTGCCTTTTCACTAAAGGCTCTAAGGATTCCTTCATCTGTTTGTTAGTCTATGTAGATGATGTGATTGTGGCAAGTCCCTCTGTTGATCTTATCACTGGCCTCAAGTCTTCTTTAAATGATGCTTTTACTATTAAAGATCTTGGACCAGCCAAGTACTTTCTTGGTATGGAGATTGTGAGAGGAGAAGCTGGTACATCTCTTAGCCAGAGGAAATATGTGCTGGATATACTATCTTCTAATGGAATGCTTTGTTGTAAGCCTGCTGTCACACCATTCCCTGCTGGTCTCTCATTAAATCAAGGCACTGAAGCTCCTCTCACACATCCTAAAGAGTATAGAAAACTGGTGGGACAGTTACTATGCCTCAATTTGACCAGACCAGACATCTCTCATGCTACTCAGCAGTTAAGTCAGTTCATGGCATCACCAACTATGGAACATTGGAATGCTGGGATGCATGTTCTGAAATACTTGAAGGGAACACCTTCTTTGGGTGTATTCTATCCCTCTACCTCTGATTTTGCTATGCAGGGTTTCTCAGATGCTGACTGGGGAACCTGTAATGATTCAAGAAGATCTCTCACAGGTTTTTGTATTTTTGTTGGTCCTTGCCTTGTTTCATGGAAGTGCAAGAAGCAACCCACTGTTGCTTCTTCTTCCACAGAAGCAGAGTATAGGGCTCTTGCTGCTACAACTCGGGAGATGGTTTGGATTCATTATCTTCTCGATGAATTCCATGTCCATTCTCCTCTCCCAGCTCCTCTTCACTGTGACAACAAATCAGCCATTCAGATCACACAAAACCCCGTGTTTCATGAAATAACTAAACACATAGACATTGATTGTCATGTGGTTAGGGAGAAGTATCTTGCAGGTTTTCTCAATCCCACAGCTGTAGGTTCTGCAAATCAACTTGCAGATTTCTTCACTAAGTCATTGCCTGGACCTCATTTTCACACATTACTCTCCAAGATGGGACTGATAGATCTCCATCAGCTCCATCTTGAGGGGGGGGTGTTGAGATTTGATGTTTATATATGGTGAAGATGAAGATGGAAGCTGTTGCTGCTCTGTTTTTTATTTGCGTTTAGTTGGATTCGATCTTTGGTTCTCTTTTACCGTTAATATGTTTAAACTATAGCCGTTAGATCTTTTGCCACGTGTCTGGTGAAGATCTTTAGGGTTAAATAGGTTAAGTGCTTAAGTCGTGCTTTTGCTTACACGACTTTAGTTGTTTTTGCTTCCATATATATTTGTACGTGAACTCGGCAGCAGCCATGAATGAAGGATTACTTTTGCAGTTCTTCACTTTACATTTTACGTTCGAACAATTTGTAATAAAGTTCGAGTACATGAATCAGAAAAGAAAAAGAAAATTGTTGAATCTCAGAGCAGAAAAGGAAAGATTAAAGACCTTTAGAAGAACTCTTTATTGGATAATATATTCCTGGAAACTCTTTAAATTATTCAGCTACTTGTTAAAGTGTTGAATAGCCAAATTAAGTTGATATGAAACTTTACAAAAAAAATGTCAACAGTAAATATCAAAATCTGAAATGGAAGGAAGCTTATAGTGGACTACCAATATCTTCATACATGTCAAGGGAAATAAAAATAAAAAAAATAGGTCCATCCTCAAGGCTCAGTAGGATTTGTTAAACCAATCTGCTCCTCGAGGCTCTTGGTAATGTGTTGCCAAAAAAAAGCCCAACAAAGATATGTATTTCTGGGTGAAAAATTCATATCAACAAAGAAAACCAGGTCACAAACACAATCAACTACCTCATATTTATTTTCTTAGAACAATACCAACACCTAAGGATGGGCATGCCTTCCTCTTGACTAAGTCATCCTCTTGAATAATGTTTGTAGCAAATTCCCGGAATTGCTCCATGAACTTCCACCAGCAGTGATCCGCACGAAAACATGGCACTTTCATTCCAATGCAGATTACATTATCCAGTGATCTGTTCACCACCCAATATTCAGTCAGATTAAGGTACAACATAATTCAATCAAAACTGTCGAAAAACTAAGCTTGAATCAATTGTAACTATTTGTATAGTTAACATATGCGTGTAGCGAATGTGTCCGGAATCCGAACGAAGGCATAATAAGGCAAAATCCTCCAAAAATTACAAGAAACAAGACTAAAAACCAACCAAATTTCTACCGCCATATAATGAGATGTACAAAACATTATTTATCAATAAAAAGTTGCTAACAGCCGTAGTTAGACTGGTTTGGCACGTTGCGACTGCTAGCAGCATGCTTTCACGCATAATCAGGGGGGAAATATTTTCCTAAAATTTGAGAAATTCTAGACCTAGACTCCGTGCAATACGAATTCATTGTAACGAATGTTGATCAGAAAATGAGATAATCAAAATCTACCTTCAAATCGTCGAGGAAAAACGGTGGAGGCCAAGGATTCGTTAATTTCGAGTCAAAATGCATGATTCCGGTCATCGGAAAAGTATCAAATTCAATCAAACTCCTCATATTTTTGCCGGCGCAGACGACTGCCGGGAAAAAGTGAGGAAATTGATTATTCGGATCGAGCGCCAAGCGCCGTTGTCCTTCGTCCCCCTTTACGGGATTTCTTTCTTTTCGGAAGTATCGTTTTTAAATGACGTCATTTTGATAATTGATTTTTTCTACAAAAATCGATATTATTTTTCAAAGCTCTAAATGATGTTTCAACTATATTATGACTTTATATCAAATTCATTTTAAACTGATACTCGATAATTAAAATGGCGTCGTTTTTACTACTACATTAGATTTTAGAGCTACACTATATAAGGGATTGTATGTTTTGTGTCAAGAACCTCTTGAAGAAATTCGCAGACGACGAAGGATTCTTCCCTCCCACGGTGGAAATCAAAGGCGAGGTTTTTCAAGGTGCTGTTGCTAAGTCTGAGAAATTAGCTGAGCTTAACTCTGCCAAGGCTCCCTATACTGCCTTGACCGAACGTAATTTTGCCCCCTTTTTTTCTCATCAATATCTCAATATAAGACCCTCTTTCACCATTTCTTGAAACAATTTCTTGTTCTAAGTAAATTGGATGAGCCTCGTGATCAAATCATCAAACGTAAACGTAGTTCTGAGTCATGTGGGATTTCTTATCCTCAAGAAAATCCAACGTGTGTGTCTTCATCAACCCTCGTAGCAGACACCAAGGATACGACTCAACTACAAGTAGGCCCGGCCTGAGGGTGGGCCAACCTGGCTAGGGCCAACCATTGTTTGAGGCCCCAAATTTTGGACACCTCTATATAAAGTTTTGGTTAGGAAAATTTATAAATAGATTGTTGGCTTAACCGGTTAATTAATCCTTGTATTAAACTTGTAGATGAGTTGTGTTCAAATCCCTTTAGGTATTAAACTTGTAGATGACTTGTGTTCAACTCCCTTTGAATACATTAAATTTGACCTAACCGGTTAATCCATGTAGATGACTTGTGTTCAAATCCCTTTTGGCTAGATTAACTGGTTAATCCTTGTATTAACTTGTAGATGACTTGTGTTCAAAGCCAAAAAAACGGTTAATCCTTGTATTAAACTTGTTGACGACTTGTGTTCCAAACCCTTTCGGCTTAACCAATTAATCCTTGTATTAAACTTGTAGATGACTTGTGTTCAAATCCCTTTTGGCTTAACCGGTTAATCCTTGTACTAAACTTGTAGATGATTTGTGTTCAAATCTCTTTGGATACATTAATTTTGGCTTAACCGGTTAATCCTTGTATTTAACTTGTAGATGACTTGTGTTCAAATCCTTTTGGCTTAACCGGTTAATCCTTGTATTAAACTTGTAGATGACTTTTGTTCAAAGCCTAAAAACCGGTTAATCATTATATTAAACATGTAGATGACTTGTGTTCAAATCCATTTTGGCTTAACCGGTTAATCCTTGTATTAAATTTGTAGATGACTTGTGTTCAAATCTAGTTGGATACACTAATTTTGTGATTTTTTCCTTATAATTTCTTAGTGATCATGGGCTCCATTAATTTTTTTTCCTTATAATTTCTTTAAAAACGTCGGTGTAGGGCCCAATTTACCATTTCGTCCCGGGCCTATCTTTTGTCAGGACCGGCCCTGACTACAAGGCACCCCATTGGTAATGACTACTTCTTTTTTGGTTAATGTTTCTCTTTCACTTAAATTATTGATCTAAACACATTTTACAAACTCTAGTAGTAATAGGAACTTAATCTATGTCAGTTGGAAATTAAGAAAATGAGGCCTTCTGTGCAACAGCGAAGATAAGTGGGTCGTGGTCGCCTTGGAATTCCCCAACGAGAAGGAAGTCTGATCTATTTCTATGGAATCTCTTCACTAATATACTTATTTTCAGAAATTATAAACTACTTGTTTCTTTAGTATATGCATGAAGATAAGCTAGTTTCTGTTTACTCTTGGTGGTTTGTGCTATGTATTGGATCTTTATCAGTCTTCTCAAATTTGAATGTGAAACTTCTCATGAGATTTACAAGCTACACTATTAGGTATTTTTATCTTTTAAAATATATTACTATTATTTTGTTCTCCTAGTGGCGGCCGTCGTCGGCGGCGGTTCCGGAAAATGTGAGGCGCCGCGCCCCGTCCGGCTGTCCGCTAACTTCCTTGGATTGTCGCCGACGACAAGTGCTCGATCTGGCGCCATCGCCTTTATATCCACCGACGTCGGCCAAATTCTTCTTGTTTCCCGGCTTTCCTAGCTTCCCCGGGCTCACCTTGCCACCGATTCCCGGCTTCCCCAGAATAGCCTTCCCACCGTTGCTGTCGATTCCTGGCATCCCCGGAGTCGCCTTCCTGCCGTTGCCGTCACTTCCCGGCTTCCCGGGAGTCGCTGCCCTTCCACCGCCGCATTTGCACTTAATCTTGATGCAGTTTGGGTTTGATGTGAAATTATTAAGCAAATAAGCTTGAATTATAATAATTGTGGGGTTTTGGCTAGGGTTCTATACCACTTGAATAAATTTCTTTGTGCTATTTACGTACCTACACATATGTGTGTGCGTGTTATATCCCTTTTCCATGCATGCAAGAGTTGTGACGATTATTAATTAACAACTAGTTATTTCCACCCGTGCGACGCACGGGATAAACTGAAATATTCTTTTAAAATTGTATTTTTTAAAAAAAAATTATACAGTATATTGTTGGCATAAATTGAAAACTTGAAGCATAAATTATTTTTACATCTTCTTTTTCTATAGCTAGAACAATAATTTGGAGAATAAATAAGAACAAATAGATTATTATACATTCTTATAAGAGGAAATAGGGTATTTTACCCCTTCTAGAATAGTAAAACTAAAATCAGGTTTGGGAATAAATTTACACCAATTTTTACCCCTTTTTTTGGCTTGGTGGACAAAAATACCCTTACCTTCATAGGTAAGGGATTTTGTCCTATGCAACTCTCTCTCTTCTCATTTCTTCCAACAAATGTGACGTCTTCTCTTCTCCATCTTTCTCCACCCACTCTCACTTTCAAAATCTGAGACTTCAACTCTCCCTTCTACTTTCAAAATCTGAGACTTCAACTCCCACCAACGGCGGCGACATTCACGGCAGCTTCTTCTCCACTTCTCTCTCTTCTATTTCTTTCAACCATGGAAACCCACTTTCTACCCCACTTCTCTTTCTTCTCACTCTTCGCAGCTCACATATTTCTTCTCAATGTGGCGGCGACGGCGACGGCGACGATTCTACACTAATTTTCTCCACTTCTCTCTCTCTCTTCTCTCTCTCACGCAGTCCACGACGACGGCGACCGACTTTCTTCTCCACTTTATTCTTGTGTGGGAGTAAATTTCATGGCTGAAATGGACTAGAAGGTTCGACGACGTGGATGAGAGAATGGAGAGAGTGGCTACAGCCATTGATGAGTTTTTGGAGCTGCGATTCAAGAACATAGATTGTAATTGAATTTTCGGCACGAATTTTACAGTTCGTACCAGATTTGATTTTTGTCTTGTGCATTTGAATTCGGAATGGATTAATGAATGTCTTACTTGATTATTTGGTACGATTTTAACATTTTCGTACTTTTTTATTTTGAGTACGGTGATTAAGTGTGAAGAAAAAGAAGTTCCTCACACAAATGATTGTAGGACTCATAAGAGGATGTCATCATATAGTTAATTTGTGAAAGAGTTGTAAATTGTTTCAATAATACTAGCTTTTTGTCTTACTTCGATTTTTTGCATAAATTTCACATTTCGTACTTATTTTATAGGTAATTTATACAAATTATTTGTATTCGTACTGATAACTTAATACTTTTCTTATGTAATTAGTAATACAGGTAATCTATATGAATTGATTCATACTCGTACCAATATCATAAGTAAGTTATACGAATTGACTAATATTCGTACTGATAAATCACGGTACGAATAATAAAAATTTTAAAGTTCATACCAATATTATGTGGATGTATTATGCTGAGGTACGAGATACATTTTGCATGATGCACAATGTTTAATCAGATTTGTCATTCATAAAAGTGTACCATGATTATAAAAACAAAAACGTAAAAAAATGGAAAGGAAAAAGATCGGTACTCGATAATCTATAATTGGTATTCGATAAGATTGGTAATCTACATAACTCATTTATTGGTAAAAACAACAAAAATATTACTATGTAACTCATGTATTTGTAAAAATACCAAGAATCGTAACATGTAACATTTGTATTGGTAAAAACATCAAGAATTTTACCATGAGGAATACATATTATTTCGTAATGGATAATATAAGTACGAATTTTGAGTAATCGTACTGGCAAATAACTCGTATAGAAATCTACAAAATTCATGTATTTTCTATTCAAAATGCAAAAATCATAATATCCAGTTGGTTGTATTAGGCCCCACCGCGTCTGTTGCTCCCACTGCTGTCAACATGACGATGGATGTAGGTGCATTTGTTGTTATAGCCTCCCCCCTTTTCAGTTGCTACAATCGTTGTTTCTTCGGCCTACATATAATGTAACTCATATATTGGTAAGATTACACAAAATCGTACTAACACACTGAGAACATAGTACATATTTTCACAAATCGTACTAACACACTGAGAACATACTACATATTCTCACAAATCGTACTAACACATTGATAACATACATAACATCACCACAAATCTTACTAGAGATATTAACAAGTTTGCACAAATTGTACTAAAACACTGATAACATACATAACATTAGTAAGATTTGCACAAATACTAATAAGATACGCTGATAATGTAGTATGATCAAGTTATTTGTAACATGTAACTTATTTATTGGTAAGATCACAACAAATCTGAATGAAATCAATGTCAACAAAGTAAAAATTCCACAAATCTCTCCAATTCATGAATAACATCAAAAACAAAATTAGAGGTAACATCAATTAATAACACAGGAAAAAATCCAAAAAATATTTAACTCATTCATTAGTATGATTTAACACAAATATTTTCACAAATCGTACTAACACACTGAGAACATAGTACATATTTTCACAAATCGTACTAATTTACTGAGAACGTAGTACATATTTTCACAAATCGTACTAACACGGTATGCTGATGCACAAGATATAATTTAGTAGTTCGTACCAATATTTGGTTTTATTATGCTGGGACACAAGATACAATTTACATGTTTGCGCAATGTTTTATCAGATTTGTCACTCATAAAAGTGTATCATGATTATTTTCACAAATCGTACTAACACACTGAGAACATAGTACATATTTTCACAAATCGTACTAACACACTGAGAACATAGTACATATTTTCACAAATCGTACTAACACATTGATAACATACATAACATTACCACAAATCTTACTGGAGATATTAAGAAGTTTGCACAAATCGTACTAAAACACTGATAACATACATAACATTAGTAAGATTCGCACAAATACTAACAAGATATGCTAATAATGTAGTATGATCATGTTATTTGTAACATGTAACTCATTTATTGGTAAGATCACAACAAATCTTAATGAAATCCACAAAATATTAACTCATTCATTAGTATGATTTAATACAAATATTACTAATAGGAACTGTTAAGATCTACACAAATCTTACCAAACACATCATGAGGTTGAGAACATAGTACATATTTTTACAAATCGTACTAACACACTGAGAACATAGTACATATTTTCACAAATCGTACTAACACACTGAGAACACAGTACATATTTTCACAAATCGAGAACATAGTACAAATCTTACCAAACACATCACGAAATTGAGAACATAGTACATATTTTCACAAATCGTACTAACACGCTGAGAACATAGTACATATTTACACAAATCGTACTAACACGTTGATAACATACATAATATTACCACAAATCTTACTGGAGATATTAACAAGTTTGCACAAATCGTACTAACACACTGAGAACATAGTACACATTTTCACAAATCGTACTAACACACTGAGAACATAGTACATATTTTCAATTATCGTATTAACACATTGAAAAAATACATAATATTACCACAAATCTTACTGGAGATATTAACAAGTTTGCACAAATCGTACTAACACACTGAGAACATAGTACATATTTTCAAAAATCGTACTAACACACTGAGAACATAGTACATATTTTTCAATTTCTCATTCGTACAAACCCTAAAAAACCCAAAATTATGCTCATAAAAAAAAACTCAAAATTTTGCCACAAAAGAACCCATAACAACCCACAAAACGAATCACTTTTCGTTTTTTCACATGCAATCAATGATAAACATAAGAAAACAAATCATTTTCAAAACTAGGGCTCGTATTTTCAAATATTAGTACTAGAAAAACAACCAAGAATACCTGTATACGGTGCTTCGTCCTCCATGTAATCATCTTCTTCACCCAGTTCCTCCGATTTTTTTGAAATTTTTGGATCTTGAATTTCAAGCTCGAGGCTCGTCGAGTCATCGACGGAATGAAAAAGAGAGAAGAAGGTGAATCGGTGCCGGAATCGTGCTGCAAAAGGTTGGAATCACGCAGCGGAAGGTTGAAATCGTGTTTTTCGCCGGCGGAATGTTGGAATCGCTCGGCGGATCATGGTTAGGGTTTTCAGAGGAGGAGAGATTTTTGGTGAGTAGAAAACGTGAATCTGATATTTGAAATGGAGAGAGCGTGTGAATGGGTACCTTATTTGAATAGGAGAGTCACTTTTTTGCAAAAGGGTATTTTAGTACCATATTTGAAAATAAGGGTAAAATTTAGTTTTTCTTATTCTCATACCTACAATTGGTTTTACTATCACTAAGGGGGTATAATAATTTTTGCCTCTTCTTATAATCTTATTTGGAATAAAAATTGATACATAAGTATAGAAAAAGTATACACGAAATTTCATTCTACTATAAGAATATATATTACTATGAGTATGAAGTACTGATAACGTACGCTTTGTAGTTCCGTGCTGGGGCGGCGGTCCCTTGGACATAGTCCTTTCAGACGACGGTATAGCTGATGATGTTTTTCTTCCAATTCTTGATCAAAATCTAACACTCCATACGCATCCTCCACCGCATGCAAAATCTCTTCGGCTACATTTCTGACACTGTTTGGTGGGGCATTGCTCTCAACTTGATGACCTACTTCGTCACATCACACGTATTTACAAACAATCTTTTTACATGATTTGAATACACAACTCATATCAAGAAATGATCAAAATTATCGAATCTTCTAATTAGGACTATGCATCGCATGAACTCATGGATGCGTGATAAATTTAAATACAATCTAATAAATTTTCAATACGTAGACATGATCTGACCTAGCATTCTTCTTCCTCCACCGTGAACATGTACCAAGTAAGTTTTCTGTTAGTAAATTTTTATATTTATAGGGACAAAACTATATTAAATTAGGAAAGATATTAGCCGACCACATTATGGCCAAATAGCTTTATTGAAGATATTAATGTTTTTCCATAATAATTGGTTTTGTAACATTTTTATTAATTATTTCAATAAATGTTATTAAAATACATTTATTATATACCATTCATAAGAATGTTTCCCTAATATGAATTTGAGGAAAAAAAAAATTATTAATAACTAAAATTGTATTATCATATTGGTTTTTTAATTTTTAAAATTTGAGAAACAATATAAAAGTATTTAATTTTAATAATTTTGGATCTAAAAATTGTTTACAATTAATTTTTATTGTACGTCAAAATTCGATTTGTACTCATTACATCTCGCGTGTGTTATTTTTTACTTACATATTGAGTAGTAATTTGATAATTAAATTTTAATTGTAAAAGAATTAACTTTAATTTGAGTAATTTTTTCAAATAATGTGTGAATTGTTAACACAATTTAAGTACATTTAACCAAAATAAACTATATTTACATATTACTTCATTAATATTAATGAACGCATATAATTAATAAACTATTTTTTTTTCATAAATAGTTATGAAACTACTATCATATAGTACTTAATATTTTTTCACCAGTGCCACGCATGAGTTAAACTAAAACATTTATTAAAATTTACTAATAGTAGTATATTATTGAAAAGATTTAGATTTTTTTAAATTTGCTTGCTGTGATATTTTATTGGTTATGATTATACTAATATTGATAACATTATTTGATATGAAGGGATAAGTGATATTTTATGGATCAATATCTATTGACAGTAATATGTTATCGTATGTTTATATATGACTATATCATAGCTTCCAAAATGTGATGTTAAAGTCTTGTGATATTAAACTCTACATAACTACACAATGTCAAATAGATAAATTTAATGTATATTCATTAAGTACATGACCTGTTGATTTAATGTAGAAAAAAAAAGGTTGTTCATAATAAACAATTTGATAACCATATACATTTCAATATACACTATGTACAATTTACCAAAATAAAAAGTATTGTAATACATATTGAGTGAAAGATATTCACAATGTTGATAGCAATCTAATAAATTAATTTAAAATCTTATTCATAAATGGAGCCGCATCCTTAAATTGGACAAAAAATGTACTAAATGATACTAAAATGGTTGCAGTATGGTGATTTAGTTGTGGTATTCTACACTATATAGGCAAAAAAAATTATATAAATAAAAAGAATTTAATTATATCCTTTTGTAATGTCAAATTTATTTGTTTATTAAAGAATAATAAATGCAATTAAGGTGTAGCATTTATAATAGTATTATTTAATTCTAATATTTATATTCATCAATATACATAATTATTGTTGGCATAAATTCTAATAATAGATGAACTAAATTTTCTATAAATAATTTCCGGGCTTACTATTATATATAGTATTGATTATTGGCCATTTGACCAGGCCGTAATGTAATCGATAGGCGAATTTGGAGAAGGTTCATAGCTTATACCCCTTCCGTTTTCTCTAATTCGGTCTATAAATATTCAATATATGAGAAATGTACAAGAAACTTCTCAGATGAGAAGTACATTGATTGAAGAAGCTAGCTTATTGAAGTAAACAAGTTCTTAAAACGTAATCAACAAAACAAACGATTCAAAATATTGAAAAGCATACATTACAAGCTTGAAATTTGTACACAGGATTACAACATACATTTGCATAAGTGTAAGATATACAGGCTTTGTAGAACATTAAATTCAAGAAAACGCCGCGCCTCAGCTTCGTTAGCTTCATTCTCAGCTTGGAAATCATCACTGTTAGCTCTGAGATGGCTAGTCTCGACAAACGAGTGCAGTTTCCCGATCACTAGGGCTGCTTTCCTGCCATCTCTTTACACATTCTTCGCTTAAGAATGTGAGAATTTCAAGGTCAAGAAGATTAACTCTTCTATTGGTGCACAGCCTCAATATTGATGATCTTCTTGCCCCTTGAATGTAGTGCCTATTTCTCTCTCTACAAAAGCTCTCAGAACGGAATATATTCTCCTATCTGAGATACTAATGCAGGTCTAGAACTTATTCTTGCCAATAACCGAACCTTCTTAGACGAAGATGCAAATAGTTCAGATTGGCTTCTCAGACTAGCAGGAGAGAAATAAGGGGTACTAGTACCTTCCCTTCTACTGCAGCTAGTACTCCCAGAAGGCGTGCTGATTGGTGGAAGACAGACCCACTTCATGACTAAAAGAAGCCACAACGCGTCTGATCTCTTCAAGTCACGTTCAGTTCACAAGAGAGAATCAATCAAAGCTCGAGCATGACCTTATATAATTCTCTCATGTCCCTGAATGCTCATCCTCTTTGCACCACCTAAATATCGATAAAAGCAATACGATTTGTCAAAATATTGTTCTGAAAATCCTTTGGACCAAGAACATGCCCAGTATTTAAGATTGCTCTATCTACATGAGCCATGTCGTATCCTGATTTCAATAGCCAGTCTTTGGCTTTAATATACAGATTTTCAAGCTTTATGAGAAGAAATTCCTCAAGCTCGGTATCTGTATATTTATAGCTGGCCTTGGTCTGTGTATCAGGACTTTTCTCCTTGGAATCTCCTGGTCCTCGAGCTTCGCCATTTGAAGGTCGTGTCAGATCATGGCTTCTCTCGTTCTTCATCAACTTAGATTTCCCTTCGCCTTTTGAGTGCTTACCTCCTTTTGAACCACCCATGGTCGCAAACTGAATGATAAAAAACTCATGGTTATACTTATGAACCCTCTATAGAAAGAAACCTCATAGTCATATATCAATGGAGAATTAAAATGGAAATGACAACAATATGCATAAAGATCTAACAAATTTGCATTAAGTGAAACCTTCCATGACAAGAACAAGATTCTAATTAGAGGCGTATGCAATTATAGATAAAAGGGCAAATGCCCTGAAACTTTAATTGAGAATATCAAGTGAGTCCCATACATAGAATGTTTTATTTAAATGGCAGGAACATACAAAATTTATGCTGAAACTATCAAGAAGTCATGTCGTAGTCCAATACTAGGAGCGACTACTGGAAGCAGTATCCATCAAGCATGTGGATTCTCTATTGAGGTCTTAAGACTTCAATGTTCAATTACTCAGCAATCAATAACATACAACGACAGGAGACCGGTTCAACCTAATTCACCTTATGTCAAATTTTCAGAAACGAACTTCCGTAGATCATGCCTATTTCAAAACTCCGCTAGAAAACCAATACAAGTGTGCTTGTTACAATTTCAGAGCAATATTAGAAATGATTTGGACCTCTGAATTTTCCACAGGGGAAGGACAAATTTTACATTGGCATGTGCATTTCTTTCATCCGAAACCTCTCTATCCTCAAAATATTTTACCAGAAATTCTTTAATCATAAATATAATACTAGAAAGCAACATCAATTATAAACATTTGAGAATAACAAACAGACACAAAAACAAGGGTACCTTTATCAAATGATCTCCAATGGTACAATGAACAACCACCTCAGTACAACCATTTGAGTTTACAACATAAACAATACTTCAAAGTCTGTTCCCAGATGAAAAAAATCACCATGTTCTGTCAAAAAATAAATTAATGCAGTTAGTGAAAGATAAGCAAATCAGAGATAATCTCCAACTTCTGAAGTGTACATTGTTAATACAATGTCAAAGAAGGTTCAATTGTAGATACAAAGATCTTCAAAATAGTTAATACCTGACTTAAACAACAAAGCTCCCCAGGTACAAATCACAACAGCAACTTCTGGTCCTGCTACTGGCGAAAGGATTATATCATTATACTGATTGATAGGCCTGCAAGATTTTTCTTATTTCTGGTCCAAACTCAATGAGAGCGAGGTAATATATATAATGAGGAAGAACAATGTGGACTGCCTCGATGATATCGATAATTTTTTATTTTTGGCAATTTGTTATAAATGAGATTTTCCATTGCCATAATATATATATAATTGAATCGTGACAACGGGATCTGATGAGGACGTATTAAATGCACATTGTAATACAACAGCGGATATAGAAAAAGTCTTCTGGAGTTTGTTACAGAAAAGCCCAAACTGCAACAATTCATGCGTGAATTCACATCTGTTCTTAATGCAAAGCAATTCAAATGTAAATAACATCGGTGCCTAACGCAAAATGTGAAATTTAAGAGCCTAGAAATTTGGGCGTCGTGATGGTTTATAGTCCATGCCCCAAAATAAATAATTGGAGTGAACTAAATTGTGACAAAATAAAATAAAATTGAATTAATCGTTTGGAAGCAAGGAGATAAAAAGAAAACTAGTAGTCCAATTATTCTTTGAATCCACAATCCACCTTCGCCCAAAAGAGAATAGCAATATGCATTTCAGTGATAATATTCAGAAGACCGAAGACTGAAGACCATATATTCCTGTTGTCATGTATCCAATCCAAATTAAGTAGTAATGATTTTACTATGACCAAAACTTGTTAAGGTAAAATATCTAATTATATAATACAGTAATTACTTACCTAGCAAGTGCCGAAGAAAATACAAATAAAAAGGTCTTTCCTAAATCCTTATGCAAAAGCGGCATTAAAATGTTCTAAAGAAATTGCTGCTAGATACTAAACAATTTTATTTCTCATGAGAAATATTTATGCCAACTTTCAGTCCTAATTAAACCAAGAAACAATAGTTACTTTCTGTAATAAAAAGATAAATACTGTAAGAAAATAGCAGCACTAAATGGAATTCAATCAGGAAAATATTTCATTGCCAGAAACCTGTGGCACACATGATTATTCAGTGGTTTAAATAGATTATCATGGAATATTTAACGGAAGCATTACATGTTAACAGTAAACCATATAAAATAGTGGAAGCTGCCACTAGGAAAGAACAACCTCGATCAGTAATTGCCCCCGACGACACAGACTTCAGAACTGGAAAAGGTTTAAAGGTGAAACAGTGTCTATCCTACGTCCTAATTCAATATCTACATCACAGAGTACCTTTTTCCTTATAATTTTTTCCATCCCAGACTACACCACCTCGTACTTCAAGTATGTCCAGGCCTGCCATTTGCCAAAATATGGCATGTTCGTTGCTATGTATGTCGATGCCATTACATGGTGTATTTAACATTGCCTGAGACAAATTGATATGTAACCAAACTTCAGGAGTTTCATCAGTAATGTATGAATACATTACTTGTAATAAAACAAGAACATGATTGTGCAGTAAAAAAAGTTATCAGAGCTGATAAAAAAGACTTTAAAATAAACTGAAGAAGACACTATTCATTGAGATCCTAATTAATGGTAAGAAAATAATCTCTAGAACTTGGGGCTAGCTTCAAATTATTCATCTATTTCCTGAAAGATGTGTGATACCTAAATCAGTTTGATACACCACTAAATCGAAGAATGCTAATGATAAGTATCAAAGTCTGAATAAGATAGAAAAAACAGTAGAAAGCTGATAGAAGGATGCATATAACTTCATACATCTCAGCAACCAGAAACAAACTCCTTATACACATGGAGGCCACTACTTTAAGCATGTCAAATTGTCAACTGACCAGGGACAAACTCCACTCCTTATACATCCAACACAAGATCAATATATAATGATAAGGAAAAGGTGAAGACCTCCAAGTCACCCAGCTCCATCCCGAGGTTCAGTAGGCTTTGCTTAAACAATCTGCTCCCCAGCTGATGCCCTTTCGGCAATATGTTGTTTGATAAAGTCTCAGGGATGATATGAAATTCGGTAATATCTTATTCTCACATTTTCCTGTTACATTAAGTGAGGTAAAAAAACTAAAAGTAAGAGCAACATCAACAACAAAATTAGAACATATGCATTCAGTAACTTTCTACGGATCATACTCACACTAGATAAGCCATGTCTTCCCCTGGACTATGCATCCGTCCAATACAGATATTGATTAGACAGACATTGATTTCCACCAATACGAAAGACACTCTATCCGTACCGAAACATAGAATTGGAATTTTCATCGAGGATTCCGGTTTCTGGTCAACTATGAACCCCTAAATTCACCCAGAATTGAGGTCTCCACCAAAAACTGTGGGAAAATAAGTTTGAATCAATTATTTACTGATTGTATGAATTTAATTTCCAGTAAAGATTAAAATTTACAGAATGTGAAGGCAACATCTTCCAAACAGCAATGCAGAAAGCAAGACTAAATTCAAATATCTGCAACAATATAATCAGATACAGGATTATTCATCACAATATTTTCTCTAACAACTAGAGAGATAACTGGATAGCTATTATGCCTTCGACCAGAAATTAGGGGCGAAATAATTTCCTTAGCTTAAATTGGATAAATTCTAGGCCTCCGTGCACGCAATACCAATTTATTGTGCGCGAAATCGTGATGAATAGTGAGCAGAAAATTTGAAACCTACCATGAAAATGCGTCTTCGAATGAAGGAGGAAGCGGTCGAGGCAAAGGTTTGATAATGTCGAGTCAAAATGCATGGCTCCGATCATCGGCGGCGAATCAAATTGAATCAAACATCTCATAGTGACGGAAAATTTGCACTGAGCGGTTGTTCTAGGTTTTTCAATATCTGTTTTTCTTTCAGTATGTATAAATTGTTGAAGTTCGCGCATAATAAAATTACTCTTTTCTTCCACGATCTTTTTAGGTCGATTGAAGTTGCCGTTCTACTCGTTAAAAATATATTGTAATTTACCATTTATTTTTACAAAATTTCCAAAACTAGCTAAAAATCATCGGGCCATAAACATGGTGATTGCAAAGGGAGTAATAATTTAGGACTGGAAAATCGAGCGGGTTCAGGAACCATCCAAATTTTTGTGGGTACCTGAAAACACATAGTACATCATTTCCGTCATTTCATCCTACATGAAAATTAGGAAAAAACGATTAAAGTGGTTAGCATTGGATAAAAGGTCCTATTAAAGTAGAGATATTACAGTAGGATATTAGGTAAACAAATGTGAAAATAAGAGTATTTTAGTCATAAAAACTAAAAACTAAAAGAGACAAAATGTCATAAAAACGGACTTCAAACATCAACTAAAAACTAACAAATCGATACCAAACAACATCCAATAGCAAGAAGGTGTTAAATTAAATTTGTAACACAATTTTGAACCTCTTCATATTTCTTTCTATCCATATAGTCTAAACATTAACAAAAATTTCTAGATCTATACATCTTTTTCCTTCAGAAAGCCAACGAAGACGAACAAGCAAAAGAAGAATGTTAGTAATGTGAATCCATTGTTTTTAACCACTCTTCAAGGAAAGATGATTGGGGATTGGACATAGGATAGGTTATGTGTATGCTTTTGGATTATCCTTTTGTTGTGAACTCTATTGCCTCAATTGATATTTAACATTCTAGTTTAGGACACCCCTCCTTTAATAAGTGATATGTTACCCTCCTTTAATAAGCGATATGTTATGCTTATACGGAGGATTATAAGTGATATGATATTCCATCCTTTCAACTATATTAATTCTATTGAGACATGATTCAATTCGTACAGTATAAACATCATCGGAAGCTACAGATCCGTTCATCGTTTGCCATTCTTGTCGTTGAGCCTTGTATGGTTTCATTCCCAACTCCATAGAAACAACACAACGAAGGAACATATATTCTATTTAATTGAAAAGCAACGATCTTAATTACCAACTGAATTATCCCTCGTTATCTATAAATATGAAAAGAAAAGTGACTACAAACCTCAGAATGACAAAAATACATGCATATATAATAAATATGCTTGGTGCAAAACAAAGATTATTTTGGCATAACTTATTTATATACATTTAACTTTTTTTTAGGTTAGTTTATTAATTGTAACATTTATTGTTGCCTAATTAAATAATATTTCCAGTCAACCATTTTCAGGCTCAATTTTCTTTTTGGGTTCGTCCACCATCTTTAAAGCCTTTCATTTTTTAGGCAGTTAACTTCATACAAATAATTATATATTAAATTTAAAGATCTGTGTCACAAAGGACTCGAACACGCATGCACAAAGCAGAAGAGAATTTTAATGCTTCATTCCTATATCGACAATAAGTATATAATAATATATAACTATATAAGTATATAATAAGTACTATATCGACAATAAGATTTGAATATTTTTATTATTATATTCCTCTGAGGATTGGGAGAGAATTAAATACAATATTTTAATTATTTTAAATACTGCATCCTATTTCTACAAGAAGTATATAATACTAATAAGATCTAGCTAGTAAAGAAGTATATATCTCGATCCATAAACAACACAAATTTTTTGACGATGGAATCCTATGATCACCACCCCACCACCAATCCGGAGGCGGAGACAGCAGCCGTTACCAATCTGGAGGCGGAGACAGCAGCCGTTCTTAACGACACCACCACTGAGTCGGAGACGGAGATGGGGACGGGGACGTGGACGGAGATGCCTTATAATTGGTGGTATGTATATTGTGGGATAACGGAGGATGATTCTTACTTGTGGACGGAGGCGGAGATGCATTTGGCCGCAGGATTTATACATTTTTGGGAGAATTCTACGTTGGTGGATGATGATGATGAAGAAGAAGAAGAAGAAGAAGAAGAAGAAAGTGAAGCAAGTTTGTACGAGGAGATGGCTGTACCTGTCGGGCAGCTCAAGACGGGGGAGTTCGACGAAAGACATGAAGATGAAGAAATCTGCAGCGTCTGCCTCGAAGATTTATATAGAGGGACCGGCGTAGCTCTGGACTGCCATCACGAGTTCCACGTCGACTGTATATGGAGGTGGCTTCTTGGAGGCAGAAACACCTGCCCTCTCTGCAGAGCTAGGGCTAGGGTTTCTTGGAGGAAGAAACCACATCTTTTGCCCTAGATATTTTGAGCATATATGCAGTTAGCTAGCTTTGATCGTTCGATCTTCTAAAATAAAATAAAAATAAATAAAAAGACGAGCCCTCGGAAAGCCAACCTTCGAGTAATAGTGATAATTAATGTTATCGCAGAAGGAAGCCGCCCTCTGATCGAAGTGCATAGGCTACCGACGGGGTTTCTTCTCCTCCATGCCGATTTTTATTACACGAACATAACAACGGAGCTCGATTTTTCGTATTTAGGGTTTAGTTTGGGAAAAAATATGAATGAATGAGCTTGGTTGGGTGCTCTTGTTCATTAGGGTTTGTGCATTGTAGATTGATTATGTGGAGGAAAAAATTTGTAAACATTATTCTAGTTTCATTAAATTTCCATCTAATACTTCCTCTGGCCCACGATTTCTTGTGCGTTTCTTTTCGGCACGGTTTTTATGGCGAGAGTGTTTAGTGTTTTAAGTATGTTGTTTAGGGATGTTATTTTGTTTATTTGTTTTGCATTATAAATTAATTTCGAATAAATATTAAAAATAATGTAATATTTTTTTTCTGTTATTTAATTAAATGTATTTCCGATTTATGCACAGTATATTTTTATATTTTTATTTTTTATATTTTATTTTATTTATTTTATTTTACGTAGAAGTATATGCAATTAAAAAATTTATTTTATTTATTTTATATTTTTATATTTATATTTTTATATTTATTTTATTTTACGTATATGCAATTTAAAATTTTATTTTATTTATTTTAAATTTTTATTTATTTTATTTATTTTATTTTACGTATATGCAATTAAAAAATTTATTTTATTTATTTTATATTTTTATTTATTTTATTTATTTTATTTATTTTATTTTACGTATATGCAATTAAAATTTTTATTTTATTTTTTATATTTATTTTATATTTTTATATTTTTATATTTTATTTTATTTATTTTATTTTATTATGCAATTTAAATTTTATTTTATTTATTTTTTATTTTTATATTTATTTAATAAATATGTTAATTGTAATAAGGGATCACTAATTGTGCACTTAAACTGTTAATTATTTTCCAAAAAGGAAACGCACAAGAAATCGTGGGACGTCCCAAAATGGAAAACGCACAAGAAATAGTGAACCAGAGGAAGTATGTAGTTTGATAGCGTATGTTTAAATATATATAGTAGTATAATATATATTGTGCCTTGCTTCATTTTATGTTTTCATTGTACGAATTAAGATGTTTGTAAGTAGTCTTGGGTTAACTATACATGTTACTTCTCCGTCCCACTTAATCATAAGGCTGTGTTCTTTTTGATACGAAAGAAAATGGATATTCACCCTTTAAATCTTCCTTATTTCTTATATTTTTTTTCGCATTTGGCATTTTACCTTTCATTTGCACTACAATGGAGAGAAAATATTATATCTCCAATATGGTGTTGTAAATATATATTTTCTTCAATTTAAGGAGCAAAATTCTTCCTCATTGATAAAAGTTGATTAAAGGTGATGAAATGGTAAGATTTAAAGGGCGATTGTTTCTTTTCTCTCTTTTTCTTTCGCATCAAAGAGAACGCAACTTAAGAATTAAATTTTGTTTTTGTTTGTCTCGTCGATTAAAACATACTCCCTCCGTTTCATTTCATTAGTCATGTTTGTTATTTTTGTCGCGCTTCAATAGTCATATTTCCTAAAAATGAAAAGAATTAACCATTTACTTTCTCAATGCGTTTCCCTTACTTTTCACTTTTAATACTTCCATGCCCGTAAAATCTTATGCTGAAAAGAAACATGACTAGTGAAGTTGAATAGAAACAGTACTTTAATTTACTATTCTCCCCGTCTCACTTCACTAGTTAGATTGAATATTCATATGTGAGGTATATAATATTCCAACAAGACTAGTTAAATGGGACAGAGGGAGTATTATCATTCTCATATTAATTCCCGTATCGGAAAATTATCCCACTATAAGTGAGACGAATTAAGTGCTATAATTTATAATATACTACCTCCATCTCATTTATATTGGGTGCACTTGTTATTTTTCGTTCATCCCACTTATTAGGCTAATTTTCTAAAATAACAAAAAATACATTGCTACAATTAACTATTTTCCTTATAATTGACTATAGTTACATATCCTAGCTTTCTTTCGTTGGTTCTTGTGCCCAAATCAAATGCACATAATAAATGAGATAGAGGTAGTATAAGACAACGAGTTATAGTCTAGCTGTTCAAGGCATCTAATGCATTGGCATGTTAAGTAGTGCTGATGAAATTGAAATTAAATATATATTATACATTCTAGCTATTAATGAAACAAATTACATATCAATATTCAGAAAAATTATACAGAAAAAAGCAAAGAAAATCAAAACATTTGATATGATTCAAAACTCGATCGGACACTCTATCTTCATCCTTGACCTCTCGTATTCTTGTTGTTTCCTTGGCTTAAACGAAGTTCATCCATGGCTCTCCGCATCGGTTCCACATCTATCATTGCCCTCCGCCGAGCTGCAACGGCAACTCGGGCCTTTTCCTCCGCCGCGTACAGGGCCTCCGTTAGCTTCGCAAACCGATCCACCGGAATCGTTGAGCCCTCTTCCGCCATATCGATTAATTTTCTCAGATGATATAATATCTTAATAACAATGCTACTACTATATTACTATATATAATGATCTGAGAATAGGTAATAGTACTATACTATTTGGAAAAGGAGAAGAATTAAATAATTAGTTAATACTACTATATTTACTATATCTAAGTAATTTTACTCAATTAATTAATTAGATTAAATCAATTTTTGTTTTATTTTTCCGATTTTCAATTGGTTTTATATTTTACTACCCTAACCGCCTCTCCAAACCCTAAAAGGTATAACTAACTATAACTACAATTTTAATTCTACTCGATTTCGAAATAGGACCCTTTCACTTCAATGAGCTTATGTATATATAGAGAGAGCATTGCTATTGGTATTAGTTATTTTCCATTAATCGAAGAAATCGTTTGCGTTCTATAATGGCGGAAAAGGAGTGCTCATCGAAAGAGTTGAGGGTTCCGCTGTGCGTAAAGGAGCGGAGAGACGGCCGGTTTGTGAATGTATGGGAGGAGCAGAAGGCGGCCAAGGAAAACGCCAAGCTTAGCGTGGCCGCCCTCGTGAATAAGATAGAGATGGAGAGGACGAGGAGAGTCGAAGAGGAGATGAAGAGAGATGCGGAGTTGCGGGAATATGCGCGGAGAGAGGAGAAGAGGAGAGAGAAGGAGTTGCCGGAGTTGATGCGGAGAGCCAGGCAGATGAGAGAGAAGGTGATGAGAGACGTCGAGCTGCGCCGCTGCTGGTACTGATGAACCGATCGTCGACTGTCGTCCAAACCCTAATCAGCCTTTGATTTCGTTTCTCTTCTTCTTTGTTTATATTTCTTCACTTTCTGAATGATATTCCAGTTCTATATACTATAATAGTTGATGTTATTCATATTTTTGGCAGCTTTGTGCAAGGTGTAGTATATGATTTTTTATTTTTCTGCATCTCCAACAAAAGGCTAAAAAGTGTGAAAATCAATGAGAGAGTAACCTTGACTAATTTCGTCGTGTGTACTGATCTAACGGTTGGGGTTAAGTTTTGGGACTATGGGGATCGAGGTCCTTAAATTTTTGTTATTAATTAAAGCCTTAAAAAAAAGTTGACTACATTCATATGAGTTGTCTTTATCCTTGCAATTAGGAAAGTCGTTGCATATAGTTTTATTTTAAGTTAATGATTGTCATGTTTTTTTTTTAATGTTTTTTTTAATGAAAACTATTGTATTCTATGCTTATGGTTGAGTAATAATTCAAACAAAAAAAAAATAAAAAATGGCATGAACATATTTTTTAGGGGAAGTTAGGTATACACGACAATACTCTAATAATTAAACAAAATTAGATGTTAAAAAACGTGTGATGCGCTCACATACATAATGCACCTACCTAAGAAACCAAAACATATGTTTATTTGAATAAGATATATGCGTTGTAATGTACTAAGATGTGTATTAGATTATTTTCAACGTATATATATATTTTTTAATTTATTGTATGGGGTTGTTTAAGGCATTAAAAAAAATTAATAAGGGATATTATGTTCGTCCACCATCATGATGCGCTTAAAATAATCTTTCAACGGCACATATTTTTGGGGATATTTGGCTTAGCTTATTAATTATAAGCCGTAGAAATGTGTTTGACAAAATAAGTTTATCGAGAATTTAAAAGTTCTGAAACTAAGCTATTCAAGCCTATAATCTTTTTCGCCTTAAATAATTTTTACATCTTATAAGCTTTTAAAACTTTTATAAACTCTTACTACTTACAAGTGCTTTCAAATAACCCAGCCAAACACCTCTTAAATGTTATGATAAAATTTAGATATCATATACACCATATGTAACGAGTCTAAATTTTCATCGCAGCATATAGTTTTTGGTACATTGTAATTGCAACCCGAAAGATACTAAGTGCACATGTCGTGGGTAAGAAAGAGAATATATATGTGACTATAAATTTCCAAAAAAAATATTTAACCCTAAATAACCGGAAAGTATGACCACTAATTAAACTTGTGAATTAGTATCACG